>CM042808.1:14004160-14385270 GCA_009982885.2 Hyles vespertilio | reverse complement strand
ATGACTATGGAAAACGCTGGTATACGGAAGAATTCATGTTCAAAATATTATGACAGTGACGTGGACGTGTGAGTGGCTAGTAGTCCAATAGTAGTAATGATAATAATGTCCAATGTATGAAATTTGAAGAGAGAAAAAAATAACAATTTCTCCGTGCACCACAGCGCTTTTGAGCGATTTGTGATTGTGGACAAACTTGAGTTTACACAAAAATAGGTTTGTAAATATGGCTACCAGCTTTTTAAGCCAAACTAATATGACATTTCTTAAAACTTACAATTAAATTAGAATTTATAATACATACAAGGCATAATTTGCTTCATTCAATCTGCATACAATTTAAAAATTTTGAATACAATTTGGACATTTCTAATTATTTACATGAGGTGTTGCTGGTAATCTAACCTTGACTTAACAGAAATAAACACCGCAGTTCTTTGACCAGTTGTTTGTAAATACTAGACTGGACGTAATTGACAGCCTTCGTGGCGCAGTTGGTTAGGACGCCGCCTGTGAAACGAGAGGCCACGGGTTCGAGCCCCGATCCGAGACAAATGTTTGTGAGACCCAGTAAGTATTGGTCTCGGGTCTGGATGTTTGAGAGACCGAAAAGTCTCTCGTAGTTCCCGATACCCACGACACAACACTTAATTGATCTTAATGCTGTATATAAACTCTTTAAGCTGAAAACACATTGTAGGTTTTTGTCTTACGCATAGAGTAAAGAGTACAAAACTATGGTAAAGAGCACATCTTACATGGTTCGTACGGGTCGTCAGAGGGCCCACGTACGTTTTTATTTTTTTAATTTCCTTGACAAAGGACGGTTTTCTCGTCTGCCAATGACTAAGCTTTTAGGTATGAAAGAGTCGATTTTTATGTACTCTTTATCTCATCTCTATACAACGTGTAACAGGATTAATTCACAACCTCAGACACCCCAACTTTAAAATATTATTGTAATCATAGTTTATGCTTTGAAATTGTACTACCATAATTACAAATTATTTTATTTATGAAATTAGTTATACCAAATGTAGGCACTTAACATGGTCACCTAACGAGTTACAAATAAGAGTGTACTACTACACACGCTCGCGGACACGCACACATGTACACAAAGCATTCACACGAGTACCTAACGCGAACGCTTCGCCGCGCCGCGCCGGCAGAAACAGCTGACAATAAACGAAATACAAATTACGTACGTAACTGATTACCGGGTGGTTTGGTAAACAAATTATTATTAATTTACTCTGTAAGCATAACGTTTGTGTTTTAGCTATAAAATCTAAATATTTTACTTACTAGATATAATGCGTACGAACCCAACATAGGACAATATTTTGCATGAATCGGTTATTAAATATTATTAATTTAACTTCCGCTAAACTTAGTTCCTACAGACGGGCAGGATACGGGCGTCATTTGCATCACTAATAAATAAGATAATAAGATAACGCAATATCTAACAACGAAAACAAGATTGGGAATAATAACACTAAAATAAAAACAACAAAATAACTTACGTGTTACATGGCACTCATGCGGCGATTTCTTTTTAAAATATGTTCGAAATGTCCACCACCGTGCTCAATACACTTTGATGCACGTTTGCGTAATTGTTCACGTAGTTTGTGTAAAACTTCAGTGTCACTTTTCACTTTTAGGAAGGCTGCCACTATCCTACTTTTTAGTTCCTCCACATTAGTACTTTCACTGAAGTATACAAGAGATTTAATACGTCCCCACAAGAAAAGTCAAGAGGCGTCAAGTCAGGTGACCTAGGAGGCCATTGAACAGGTCCGCCGCGACCTATCCAGCGCTCTCCGTACTCAGCATCGAGATAGTGTCGGACACTCCAGGTGAAATGTGCTGGGGCACCATCTTGTTGGAAGAATAAACTCCCGTAAATTGGCCAGCGGTATGTCGTCAAGAAGGGCCGGTAAAACTTCTTGTAAGAATATTAAGTAGCTTTCTCCAGTTAATCTGTCTAAAAAAACCGGACCCAGTAAATGTGTACCTAAGATGCCCGCCCAAACATTTACAGAGAAACGATGCTGGTATGAATCCACCCTGAATGCGTGAGGATTTTCATGGCTCCACAAATGGCTATTGTGTTGGTTGAACATGCCTGCACGCGTAAAAGTGCTCTCATCCGTCCATAAAATGTTGCGCTGCCAATTTTCAAATAACCACTGGCAGAATTCTAATCGTGGTGCGTAATCACGGGGAGTGAGGTCCTGACAGCGTCTCAGGTGGAAAGGACGCTCGCAGTCACCATGAAGCGTTCGCCACACGTACATGTGGCTAACATTAAAATGTGGGCTTGCTTCTCGGGTACTACTATGAGGATTCTCTTCAAAATGAGTTAGTATCTCTGTTTGAAGACGAGTACGTCTGCGTACATTATCTCCCCTGTCGATAGCCGTATTGGGCTGAAAAGTACCATGATCTCGGAGACGCTGAGTGGCTGCCAACATAGTCCTACGATCTACATTGGTGCCGTGCCTGTTATTAAATGTCCTGCATGCCAATGATACATTATCACCACACAGTGCCAAAGTTCTCACCATTTCAGTGTATTCAATATTTGAATACCGAAAAGACATCGCGCGCGAAAGTTATCGAAATATCTATTAATCACTTAACACAAGTAGTCACAGATAACTGCGGCGCACGACTAGATTTTTTCACATAGTCGGTGCCCATTTAGGGATTGCAATAACGGGATATCCGAGCCACCGGGATTCCGCGTACATTGAAGCAAAATTACAAACCGAATTCAATCATCATTTAACGTTCCGCGAAATTATTTTTCATAGAAATACCTACTTGTTGATTCATTTCATAGTGATTTTGTTACAATTTAATTTGTTTCATTGAAGTGCATGTATTGCGCGGGATTTGGATCGCCCGGTCTTGCAAATACCGGGAGTAATTTTTTTCGCGGCACATCCCTATACCGTTTGCCAAACCTTTTGATGTACCGCCGCGCCGCGCCGCGCGCGCCATCGTTTGTCGGATGGGTCAAATTGCATTAAACAATAGCTGCATCCTGCTCTATCTAGTTGTAGTTAAATGTGCGGAAAAGAGAATATGATAGTTATTTATTTTGGTAGCTTATTACGTTTATTGAGGCCTATCGTTGTGTGCGTTTGATTAATGATAGATTGCTTAAATAAACTTTATGACTATCGAAATAAAGTTCATTTTGTTCATTATTTAGTTTATTACAATATTCGTTTAGTGATTCATTGAAAAATGATCTTATGTCTTGGAGTTACGTTTCAATTTCGTTTGTTCGGAGTAGTAAATGAAAGAGTGTCTGTAATTTACTTGGTCTTATTATTTTGAATCTAATTATTTTGAAAAAAATTACCTACCAAAAAAAATGTTGATATCGGTTCAGTAGCTGATTCTGAACGTACTACTTTCCGCTTTTACATTTAAATCTGTTACATGTTGTATAAACAAATAAATAATATATTTTATTAAATGAAATCAATCCTAGTTGGCGCTTATTATAAACAGTTCTTATCTGTGATAACCTGTGGTACTATCACATTCGAGTTTGCAACTGTTTTATTGTCAAAAACAATGACTCAATTAACATTAAATCACACATCAATCAATTATATAATACTGTGATTGATTAAATTCTGTACACAAACATAGATTACATATTGAGAATAAATTTACTGTGGAAAAATGTTAAGCAACAATGCCGTGTACACATATTAGAAATACTTATGTATAAAATGTGTGAATTCCAAAGTAGGCAAGCTCGTGTTTCGAGCACACGTCTTGTTCTTGTTGTCTTTTTTTTATATATTTCTACTACCAGTGTCATTTTAAAAGAAAACAAAAAAGAGACTACCTGAAGACAAATAACAAGGTTAACTTTTTCCTATTATAATTCCTAAAACAGCGCGTGTATTTTGAAATTTTAACATCAATAACTTAATATTTGATTGTATAAAAAATTACTCCGTTATCTTTAGTATGATACTTTATTATCTTTAGTACATTAGGTACTGACTATTTGTTCCCATACTTCTTAATTTAAGTGAGCATATTTGTATTCTTTACATTTAACATTATAAATAATTTCTCTATTACGCACATACTCTGATCGTTTTTCTTCCATTTTTTAAATGAACGCACAGACGAACTTTGGGCTAATTACTGATAATTAAATAAATAAATACACTTAACAGTCACACACATAGTCCTGACCCCACATTAAGATCAATTAAGTGTTGTGTCGTGGGTATCGGGAACTACGAGAGACTTTTCGGTCTCACAAACATCCAGACCCGAGACCAATACTTACTGGGTCTCACAAACATTTGTCTCGGTGCGGGGCTCGAACCCGTGGCCTCTCGTTTCACAGGCGGCGTCTAACCAACTGCGCCACGAAGGCTGTCAATTACGTCCAGTCTAGTATTTACAAACAACTGGTCAAAGAACTGCGGTGTTTATTTCTGTCAAGTCAAGTTAGATTACCAGCAACACCTCATGTAAATAATTAGAAATGTCCAAATTGTATTCAAAATTTTTAAATTGTATGCAGATTGAATAAAGAAAATTATACCTTGTACGTATTATAAATTCTAATTTGATTGTAAGTTTTAAGAAATGTTATATTAGTTTGGCTTAAAAAGCTGGTAGCCATATTTACAAAACCGATTGTTGTGTAAACTCAAGTTTGTCCACAATCGTAAATCGCTCAAAAGCGCTGTGGTGCACGGAGAAATTGTTATTTTTTTCTCTTTTCAATTTCATTACATTGGACATTATTATCATTACTACTATTGGACTACTAGTATAAATGTACATTGTATAAATTATAAAAGAATATTTTAATGAAAGCGTTGTAGATATTTTTTACTTTCATTTCTAGTTCCTAATTTCACCACTTGTCAATTTATGTTAGTTGCGCTGTATGTCTCAGACGTTTTTTGTTTTTGAAGGTCATGCCCTCGAATTTCGACCGACAGTGTGCACACAACAAAAGAATCTATTGTTCAGATCGCTATAAGACGCGTTGCTCTAGTATTTATGGCCGCTTCTTAAAGCTGAAAACACATTGTAGGTTTTTGTCTTACGCATAGAGTAAAGAGTACAAAACTATGGTAAAGAGCGCATCTTACATGATTCGTACGGGTCGTCAGAGGGCCCACGTACGTTTTTATTTTTTTAATTTCATTGACAAAGGACGGTTTTCTCGTCTGCCAATGACTAAGCTTTTAGGGATGGAAGAGTCGATTTTTATGTAATCTTTATCTCATCTCTATATAAACAAATAAATAACATATATTTTTAAATTAAATCAATCCTAGTTGGCGCTTATTATAAACAGTTCCAAGTCTGTGATAACCTGTGGTACTATATATACATATTAGAAATACTTATGTATAAAATGTGTGAATTCCAAAGTAGGCAAGATCGTGTTTCGAGCACACGTCTTGTTCTTGTTGTCTTTTTTTTTTATATTTCTACTACCAGTGTCATTTTAAAAGAAAACAAAAAAGAGACTACCTGAAGACAAATAACAAGGTTAACTTTGTCCTATTATAATTCCTAAAACAGCGCGTGTATTTTGAAATTTTAACATCAATAACTTAATATTTGATTGTATAAAAAATTACTCCGTTATCCTTAGTACGATACTTTATTATCTTTAGTACAAATAGGTACTGACTATTTGTTCCCATACTTCTTAATTTAAGTGAGCATATTTGTATTCTTTACATTTAACATTATAAATAATTTCTCAATTACGCACATACTCTAATCGTTTTTCTTCCATTTTTTAAATGAACGCACAGACGAACTTTTGGCTAATTACTGATAATTAAATAAATAAATACACTCAACCACACATTAAGATCAATTAAGTGTTGTGTCGTGGGTATCGGGAACTACGAGAGACTTTTCGGTCTCTCAAACATCCAGACCCGAGACCAATACTTACTGGGTCTCACAAACATTTGTCTCGGTGCGGGGCTCGAACCCGTGGCCTCTCGTTTCACAGGCGGCGTCTAACCAACTGCGCCACGGAGGCTGTCAATTACGTCCAGTCTAGTATTTACAAACAACTGGTCAAAGAACTGCGGTGTTTATTTCTGTTAAGTCAAGTTAGATTACCAGCAACACCTCATGTAAATAATTAGACATGTCCAAATTGTATTCAAAATTTTATTGTATGCAGATTGAATGAAGAAAATTATACCTTGTACGTATTATAAATTCTAATTTAATTGTAAGTTTTAAGAAATGTTATATTAGTTTGGCTTAAAAAGCTGATAGCCATATTTACAAAACCTATTTTTGTGTAAACTCAAGTTTGTCCACAATCGCAAATCACTCAAAAGCGCTGTGGTGCACGGAGAAATTGTTATTTTTTTCTCTCTTCAAATTTCTTTACATTGGACATTATTATCATTACTACTATTGGACTACTAGCATAAATGTACATTGTATAAATTATGAAAGAATATTTTAATGAAAGCGTTGTAGATATTTTCTACTTTCATTTCTAGTTCCTAATTTCACCACTTGTCAATTTATGTTAGTTGCACTGTATGTCTAAGACGTTTTTTGTTTTTGAAGGTCATGCCCTCGAATTTCGACCGACAGTGTGCACACAACAAAATAATCTATTGTTCAGATCGCTGTAAGACGCGTTGCTCTAGTATTTATGGCCGCTTCTTTACTCTATGCGTAAGACAAAAACCTACAGTTTGTTTTCAGCATTACTCTATGCGTAAGACAAAAACCTACAATGTGTTTTCAGCTTTACCCTGTGCATTTACCGGCATTTACCAATGATTATAGATTAAAGAGGATAAAGCATAAGGTCACGTGACACTTTGATGTACTAAAATGGCGGCGGCTACGCCCCTAAAAATAGTGATACGCTAGTACCGAATTTTCTATCGATATCGATCATCAACAGTGGCATACGAATAAAATTAATATAACATTTTTAATTTTCGCTTTATATGTCAATTAAGTATAAACAGGGGATTTTAGGATTTGACAGTAGTCATAAAAAATTAAATCCGATAAAAATGTCAATGTTTTGATATATTTTTCATGCTATGATTTATTACATGGGTAAGTTTTACCTGATGATTGGATTGGATTTTTCAAATAATACACACGTAAGATAAAATACAACTTTATTAATATCTAGAATTTGCTTGCGACTTCGAGTAGTACTGCCACACTTTTCTCCTTAAGCACCAATTTTCACCATATCAATATTTTTTTGCCAAAATATAACTAAAATCTAAAAATGACATTTAGCAACAATGAAAATATGAACACTAAATTAACAACTTAAATATATAAATAGAAATATCTACACAAAACTAACAATTAAAATGTAAAAATAGAACTTAAACAATTAACTAAATAAACTGATATTATTGTGTTCTGTGATATGAACCATTGTAATTTTGAATGGCGATATAAAAGAAGAAAAAAGACAGTTCGTGTTGCTGACGAAGTTTCTTGCGCCGTTTCTTCTTCACAGCTACAACACGTTCCGAAGCGGTGGTAGCAGAAATGAACAATCCAATAGATCTTTTGAAAGACTATTTGAATAAAGAATATTTTAATTTTGATTTGAATAAAGGAATTGTAGCGGAGATCTCGAACGAAGGCAGGAAATCAGCAATAGAAAAAAAAATTTTCAAGTCAATCAATCAAACAAAAAATACATAAGGTACATACGTACATAAACATACAAGCGGTGAATAATGTGTACTATAGATTTTAATTTATGTATAAATATTGACTGCCTCGGTGGCGTAGTTGTACTATGGTACGGTTACAAAGCTGAGGTCTTGAGTTCGAATCCCGGGTCGCGCAAAGTGATATCGGCTTTTTCTATTCATTATCAGCACAGTCAGGAATTTGTGCCCGATATGGCGATAGGCTCGCCACCTACAACATCGTAGGACGTAACATACAAGGCGAAATGTGGGTGTCCTGGTTGCACCTCTGCCTACCCCTTCTTGGAAAAAGGCGTGAGTTTATGTAATATTAATATGATAAATGTATTTGTAACAGAACTAATAAAAAATGCAACTGCTACTATAAACAATAGTGATGTGATGTATTAAACATTTTGATCTTAGTGTGGGGTCAGGCTATGTATGTAACGGTTGGTTGTATTTATTTGTTTTATATTCCTAAAATATACTTATACTTTACAATTATCGTTACTATTTTAGCCTCTACCATAATATAAGTAGATGACCAACTAATACTAATTTACATGTTACAACCGTTACAAGAAGGTTATACCTGTTGAGACAAACATCCAGTTGCATCTAATACATTTCGTTCATTATTACGTTGCACCATTCTTTGCTAAAATCAAAAGTACCTATCAGGACATTTAATACATACTAAATAAAATGAAATAACATAGGTAGAATTTTATTGCTATTATTTGACTGAGGAAAATCATTAAGTCTCACTTAGAATTCAATCAATGAATATGAAAGTGTTGGTTAAGATAAACAGTTATAATAATTAATAATAAAATATAAAACTATTTCTGTTCATTAAAAGGTTCTTTTTTTTATTGCGACGAATAGCGAGTCGAGGATGCCGTTCACCTGATGGTAAGTGATACGACCGCTCATAAACAGTAGCAAAACCAAACAATACCTTGAATTACAAAGCAATGCTTGGCATTCCACTGTGCTCACCATCCTGAGACATAAGATGTTAAGTCTCAATATGTCCAGTAGTTACTCTAGCTACAATGCCCTTCAATCCGAAACACAACAGTGCATTTACACTGCTGTTTGACGGGTGAAATAGACGCTGCGGTGGTACCCACCCAGATGGCCTCTCACATATGAGAAACCTACCACCAGTAAAACAGGTTCTCCAGAACATTAGACAATAGACTACTAATTGTCCAAGTTATGTTGCATGTCATCTTTGTTATTGATTAACAGCTCTATTATTAATAGGATTATTAGATAAAATATCCTAATTATTACAATTTCACTTACCGGAAATATTGTTGGGAAGCTGTTTTATTTTTCAAAATGTAATTAACAAATCTACCGATTTTTTGCATCCATTTCGTCCTAGTTTGTATGTTTATAGGTAATCTAACAAATATTAAATTTCACTTTGTTTGTCAGTCTGAACATATATTTAAATAAATACTATTATTTAAAAATCATAATATCGATATGAATAATTTCGTATCGAATCCACTCCCCCTCATCCCTAAACCTGAGTGTAAACAAACAATAAGATTGTTATAAACAAGTAGTGTGAATATATAACGCCTAGAAGAGTCTAAAACTTAATCAACAAGAACCAAATACAATTATAAATGATAAAAACAAACCCAAAATGTAAATTTAGACACATATTTGTTATTATTTCGTAAAAACAGTTACTAACCTATGAAAAGTTGTGTTGAGTCCTTTTTGCTTGAACTCGACTTGAATCCTCTAACACAACACTAAGGCACTTTAAAAACTTAACAATTAAACTAATTAGCAAACTTAACAAACGAGATTAAACAATGAATAATTCGAAATTCTTTGATTTTGCAGATTTGTTTACTTCGATTGACAGATAACACCACAGTTTGACATTTCATGGAGTTTTTGTTTTACTATAGGATGAGCGAAATAAAATGGCGTCATTTTGGTCTAGGGGCGGTCTCAGTGTGGTTAGTGAACAAAATATTGCCATATTCGAAACAAAGGAATTATTATTTGTCTCTTTCATTAAGGGAAAAGTCAGCTTTGTGTAAAGGAGACAGATAGATAAACGTACATCCGCGTCGATATTCCTAACATAACTATAATTTTATATATATAGCTACTTTTGTGCGTAATCCTTTATATTCTTTAATCATTAGCATTTACCACCATTTAGTAATCACATTCCACATTTGTATGATTTGTCCTTAGAGTATATATACATATAGAGGGAGCGCTGGTACTTCAAAAACGCAGATAAAAATGGTGGTGCCGGGGCCACCTTTTTTCTTCCCTACATCCAGTGTGATTTGTGACAGCTTGGAATACGCATGACTTACATGAAAAAGAAAAATCAAAAAATGTAGTTTAGCGCCATTGAGGTATTACAACTGGAGCGGACACGTAGAAGAAAAATTGTGCTCATTTCAATATGACAGCGAAGTATAGATAAAGTCGGCATTGTAGCAGATGCGACACTTCAGAAATTTCTACCTACATCTATATACGCCTGATAGAGCCTATAAATTCTTATATTGAATTTAAAGTTTAATTTTATTTTCTTTATTTCGGAAAAAAAAAACATTATAACAATAAATATACAATTAAACAATTAATTAAATATATAAAGTTAACGGAAACTATAATTAAAATGCCAAATATGCCACATTTTTGTATTGAAAATAAATAAGAATTTTTAAAAATATATATCCCATCACATACAATATCCACTATCCCTATACGAAAACTTCAATTTTTACCTATCTGTCACTACATTAATATTAGTCTATAATTTCACTCAAAAATGGCGGTTGTCAAAACGACTCCGGTAAATAATTTCTTAAATTTAATTTCGTGCTTCTTTATTTAAATTATGGTTGATTAACCTATGGAATGAAACTCCATCTTTTCTTCCTATTGTTCTGGAATGGTTTTTGCACGTTTTAGCACGCAATATGGCATTTATGGACCAATTATATTTACACCTAATTAGGTCCGTCTTCGCTGAAACGTCAAGGACTGACAGCCTAACGGTACATGTACTCTTGCGAATGTTCCAAACTATTTGGTCTTGATGTCCCAATGATTAAAGAATAGAGGGGATGAAACATAAGGTCACGTGACGCGTACCACTTTGATTCACAAACATGGCGGCGGCTCCGCCCCTAAAAATAGTGATACGCTAGTACCAAATTTTTTTATCGATATCGATCATCAACAGTGGCATACGACTAACATTAATATAACATTTTTAATTTTTGCTTTACATGTCAATTGAGTATAAACAGGGGATTTTAGGACTTGACAGTCAAGTCTTTAAAAATTAAATCTGATAATAATAGGTCAATGTTTTGATATTTTTTTCATGCTATGATTTATTTGATGGGTAAGTTTTACCTGATGATTGGATTGGATTTGTCAAATAATACACACGTGAGATAAAATACAACTTTATTAATAGCTAGAATTCGGTTGCGACTTCGAATATACCACACTTTTTTCCTTAAGCACCAATTTTCACCATGTCAATATTTCTTTTGCCAAATTATAACTAAAATCTAAAAAAAACAGACATTTAGCAAACAACAATGAAAATATGTACACTAAACTAACAACTTAAATATATAAATAGAAATAAAATATCTACACAAAATTAACAATTAAAATGTAAAAATAGAAATTAAACAATTAACTAAATAAACACAATTAACTAAATAAACTGACATTATTGTGTTCTGTGACATGAACTATTGTAATTTTAAATGGCGATATAAAAAAAAGAAAAAAGAAGACAGTTCGTGTTGCTGACGAAGTTTCTTGCGCCACTTCTTCTTCACAGCTACAACACGTTCCGAAGCAGTGGTAGCAGAAATGAACAATCCAAAAGATCTTTTGAAAGACTATTTGAATAAATAATAATAATAATAATTAATCTTTATTTCATTACAACATGTTTACAACATAATAACACCCTGACTCCTGAACTAGGAAGCCCTGTATAACAGAAGTCAGTCTCTTTCGACAATTATTTATTTAACAGCTGCTTTATATAAAAAAATATGAAACTCGAAAAAAATAAAAATAATTAAAAGACTTAATAAACTATGTAACAACACTAGATCGCCAAATGAAATGAACTTAAACTATAAAGAATATTTTGATTTTGATTTTGAATAAAGGAATTGTAGCGGACATCGCGAACGCGAAAAATCAGCACTAGAATAAAAATATTTTTCGAATAATTCAATCAAACAAAAAAAAACATAAGGTACATACATACATAAACATACAAGCGGTGAATAATGTGGACTATAGATTTTAATTTATGTATAAATATTGACTGCCTCAGTGGCGTAGTTGTATTATGGTACGGTTACAAAGCTGAGGTCTCGAGTTCGAATCCTGGGTCGCGCAAAGTGATATCGGATTTTTTCTATTCATTATCAGCACAGTCAGGAATTTGTGCCCAATATTGCGATAGGCTCGCCACCCACAACATCGTAGGACGGAACATACAAGGCGAAATAAATAAATAAATAACACCCAACAGTCACATACATAGTCCTGACCCCACATTAAGATCGAGTCTTGTGTCGTGGGTATCAGGAACTACGAGAGACTTTTCGGTCTCACAAACACACAGACCCGAGAGAAATATTTGTGGGCCGCACAAACATTTCTCTCGGTGCGGGGATCGAACCCGCGGCCTCTCGATTCACAAACGGCGTCTTACCGCCTGCGCCACGGAGGCTGAAATGTGGGTGTCCTGGTTGCACCTCTGCCTACCCATTCTGGGAAAAAGGCGTGAGTTTATGTATGTATAAATATTAATATTATGATAAATAACAAAACTAATAAAAATGCAACTGCTACATAAACAATAGTAATATGATGTATTAAACATTTTGATCTTAGTGTGGGGTCAGACTATGTATGTGACGGTTGGAGGTAATTATTTCTTAATATTCCTAAAAATATACTTATACTTTACAATTATCGTTACTTTTTTAGTCGCCATAATGTAAACATATGACCAACTAATACTAATTTACATGTTACAACCGTTACAAGGTTATACCTGTCGAGGACAAACACCCAGTTGCATCTAATACATTTCGTTCATTATTACGTTGCACCATTCTTTGCTAAAATCAAAAATACCTATAAGGATATTTAATACATACCAAATAAAATAAAATAACATAGGTAGATTTTTATTGCTATTATTTGACTGAGTAAAATCATTATGTCTCACTTAGAATTCAATCAATGAATATGAAAGTGTTGGTTAAGATAAACAATTATAATAATTAATAATAAAATATAAAACTATTTCTGTTCATTAAAAGGTTCTCCAGAACATTAGACAATAGACTACCAATTGTCCAAATTATCTTGCATGTCATCTTTGTTATTGATTAACAGTTGTATTATTAATAGGATTATTAGGTAAAATATCATAATTACTACAATTTCACTTACCGGGAATATTGTTGGAAAGCTGTTTTCTTTTTCAAAATGTAATGAACAAATAAATGTATTTATTGCAGGGTTCCAATAGCTTCCAATTTTTTGTATCCATTTTGTCCTGGTTTATATGTTTATAGGGAATCTAAAAAATATTTTTAATTTCACTTTGTTTGTCGGTCTGAATATACCGGGTATCTCAAGACTGCTACCGAAAACGAAGCCGGGTGGTAGTTTTAGTGGCTACAAACACAATGCAATTAAAAATTTCGCATAGAAACGCGACAATTATTTTTTATGATTTTTTAAATATCGTCGTTTTTGGGTGGTAAATCCATAGTTTTTGCTAAAATAATAATTTAAACTCTTTTATACCTTAGAGGATTTATAAATAAAAGGGCATACACTATTATTTTAGTAAAAAATGTATTTACCACCCAAATATGGCCATAGGAAAAAAATAACAAAAAAAAAATTGTCGCTTTTTTTTGCAACTATTTCTGTTGCATTATGTCTGAAGTCGCTTAAACTACCACCCGGCTTCGTTTTCGGTAGCAGTCTTGATATACCCTGTATATTTAAATATAAACTATTTTTTTTCTTTTTTTGAAAAATAAAGATCAAAATATTTAAAAATGATAATATCGATATGAATAATTTCGTATCGAATCCACTCATCTCTAAACTTGTGTGTAAACTAGGGATGAGATATACTTGCAAAATTAAATACCAGGGCTTCTAAGTACGAGTACGTAAAAATACTAGGGTTCAAAACCAGGTTCTAAAATACTTAAAAGTATTTTGTTAGTATGAGTCGGCAACCCTTCGCGTCCCAGCCGCGGCGCAGCGTCTATAAAATACTTGCATAGGAATTCAATCCGTATTCCGTAACGAATAAGGAGCAACAATGCATAAATGAAAAAAATACTTTGAAGTATTTTCTATTCACGAATACGATTGTGATTCTTATTTATATGAAGTTAAGGATAGTTTTTCTATGGAAGTATTTTTATGTATAGTGTTCCAAGTTCTTCGCGCACCGACGTATAGCGGCGCCTAAATTTGAAAATACTTGCATAGGAATTCAACCCGTATTTGATGGTACATAAAGAGCAAAATAGTATGAATAAAAAATACTTTGAAGTTCAAAGTATTTGTTATTGACAGATACGATTGTGGTTCTTATCTGTATTAAGTTATGAATCGTTTTCCTATGCAAGTATTTCCATGTACAGTTTTCAGGGCTCTGTGCATATCGACGTATGGCAATACTTTCATACTTGTAAGTATTTTCTGCTCGTACCAGGGCGCCGTACTTCGAAGTGAATACCTGGTTTTAAAACCTGGTATTGTAAATACGTCTCATCTTTAGTGTAAACAAACAATGAGGTTGTTATTTACACTACTTGTATAAATAACGCCTAGAAGAGTCTAAAACTTAATCAACAAGATCCAAATACATTTATAAATGATAAAAATAAACCCAAAATGTAAATTTAGCACATATTTGTTAGTATTTCGTAAAAACAGTTACTAACCTATGAAAAGAAATGTTAGGGTCCTTTTTGCTTGAACTCGACTCGAATCCTTTAACACAACACTGAGGCATTTTAAAAACTTAACAACTAAACTAATAAGCAAACTAAACAAACTTAACAAACGAGATTAACCAATGAATAATCCGAAATTCTTTGACTGTGCAGATTTGTTTACTCCGATTGACAGATAACGCCACAGTTTGACATTTCATGCAGTTTTTGGTATAATAGTCTGTGGTTTCGAAACAATGATAAAAGAATTATAAAGGATGACGCACAAATGTAGCTATATATGTCAAGTTATAGTTATGTTAACAATATCGACGCGGAATGTACATTTATGTATCTGTCTCATTTACACAAAGCTGACTTGTCCCTTAATGAAAGAGACAAATAATAATTCCTTTGTTTCGAATATGGCAATATTTTGTTCACTAACCACACTGGGACCGCCCATAGACCAAAATGACGCCATTTTAGTTATGCTTTCGAAACCACAGACTATTAAACCAAAAACTGCATGAAATGTCAAACTGTGGCGTTATCTGTCAATCGGAGTAAACAAATCTGCACAGTCAAAGAATTTCGGATTATTCATTGGTTAATCTCGTTTGTTAAGTTTGTTTAGTTTGCTTATTAGTTTAGTTGTTAAGTTTTTAAAATGCCTCAGTGTTGTGTTAAAGGATTCGAGTCGAGTTCAAGCAAAAAGGACCCTAACATTTCTTTTCATAGGTTAGTAACTGTTTTTACGAAATACTAACAAATATGTGCTAAATTTACATTTTGGGTTTATTTTTATCATTTATAAATGTATTTGGATCTTGTTGATTAAGTTTTAGACTCTTCTAGGCGTTATTTATACAAGTAGTGTAAATAACAACCTCATTGTTTGTTTACACACAAGTTTAGAGATGAGTGGATTCGATACGAAATTATTCATATCGATATTATCATTTTTAAATATTTTGATCTTTATTTTTCAAAAAAAGAAAAAAATAGTTTATATTTAAATATATATTCAGACCGACAAACAAAGTGAAATTAAAAATATTTTTTAGATTCCCTATAAACATATAAACCAGGACAAAATGGATACAAAAAATTGGAAGCTATTGGAACCCTGCAATAAATACATTTATTTGTTCATTACATTTTGAAAAAGAAAACAGCTTTCCAACAATATTCCCGGTAAGTAAAATTGTAGTAATTATGATATTTTACCTAATAATCCTATTAATAATACAACTGTTAATCAATAACAAAGATGACATGCAAGATAATTTGGACAATTGGTAGTCTATTGTCTAATGTTCTGGAGAACCTTTTAATGAACAGAAATAGTTTTATATTTTATTATTAATTATTATAATTGTTTATCTTAACCAACACTTTCATATTCATTGATTGAATTCTAAGTGAGACATAATGATTTTCCTCAGTCAAATAATAGCAATAAAAATCTACCTATGTTATTTTATTTTATTTGGTATGTATTAAATATCCTGATAGGTATTTTTGATTTTAGCAAAGAATGGTGCAACGTAATAATGAACGAAATGTATTAGATGCAACTGGGTGTTTGTCTCGACAGGTATAACCTTGTAACGGTTGTAACATGTAAATTAGTATTAGTTGGTCATATGTTTACATTATGGCGACTAAAAAAGTAACGATAATTGTAAAGTATAAGTATATTTTTAGGAATATCAAGAAATAATTACCTCCAACCGTCACATACATAGTCTGACCCCACACTAAGATCAAAATGTTTAATACATCATATTACTATTGTTTATGTAGCAGTTGCATTTTTATTAGTTTTGTTATTTATCATAATATTAATATTTATACATACATAAACTCACGCCTTTTTCCCAGAATGGGTAGGCAGAGGTGCAACCAGGACACCCACATTTCAGCCTCCGTGGCGCAGGCGGTAAGACGCCGTTTGTGAATCGAGAGGCCGCGGGTTCGATCCCCGCACCGAGAGAAATGTTTGTGCGGCCCACAAATATTTCTCTCGGGTCTGTGTGTTTGTGAGACCGAAAAGTCTCTCGTAGTTCCTGATACCCACGACACAAGACTCGATCTTAATGTGGGGTCAGGACTATGTATGTGACTGTTGGGTGTTATTTATTTATTTCGCCTTGTATGTTCCGTCCTACGATGTTGTGGGTGGCGAGCCTATCGCAATATTGGGCACAAATTCCTGACTGTGCTGATAATGAATAGAAAAATCCGATATCACTTTGCGCGACCCGGGATTCGAACTCGAGACCTCAGCTTTGTAACCGTACCATAATACAACTACGCCACTGAGGCAGTCAATTATATACATAAATTAAAATCTATAGTCCACATTATTCACCGCTTGTATGTTTATGTATGTATGTACCTTATGTTTTTTTGTTTGATTGAATTATTCGAAAAATATTTTTATTCTAGTGCTGATTTCCTGCCTTCGTTCGCGATGTCCGCTACAATTCCTTTATTCAAAATCAAATCAAAATATTCTTTATAGTTTAAGTTCATTTCATTTGGCGATCTAGTGTTGTTACATAGTTTATTAAGTCTTTTAATTATTTTTATTTTTTTCGAGTTTCATATTTTTTTATATAAAGCAGCTGTTAAATAAATAATTGTCGAAAGAGACTGACTTCTGTTATACAGGGCTTCCTAGTTCAGGAGTCAGGGTGTTATTATGTTGTAAACATGTTGTAATGAAATAAAGATTAATTATTATTATTATTATTTATTCAAATAGTCTTTCAAAAGATCTTTTGGATTGTTCATTTCTGCTACCACTGCTTCGGAACGTGTTGTAGCTGTGAAGAAGAAGTGGCGCAAGAAACTTCGTCAGCAACACGAACTGTCTTCTTTTTTCTTTTTTTTATATCGCCATTTAAAATTACAATAGTTCATGTCACAGAACACAATAATGTCAGTTTATTTAGTTAATTGTGTTTATTTAGTTAATTGTTTAATTTCTATTTTTACATTTTAATTGTTAATTTTGTGTAGATATTTTATTTCTATTTATATATTTAAGTTGTTAGTTTAGTGTACATATTTTCATTGTTGTTTGCTAAATGTCTGTTTTTTTTTAGATTTTAGTTATAATTTGGCAAAAGAAATATTGACATGATGAAAATTGGTGCTTAAGGAAAAAGTGTGGTATATTCGAAGTCGCAACCGAATTCTAGCTATTAATAAAGTTGTATTTTATCTCACGTGTGTATTATTTGACAAATCCAATCCAATCATCAGGTAAAACTTACCCATCAAATAAATCATAGCATGAAAAAAATATCAAAACATTGACCTATTATTATCAGATTTAATTTTTAAAGACTTGACTGTCAAGTCCTAAAATCCCCTGTTTATACTCAATTGACATGTAAAGCAAAAATTAAAAATGTTATATTAATGTTAGTCGTATGCCACTGTTGATGATCGATATCGATAAAAAATTTGGTACTAGCGTATCACTATTTTTAGGGGCGGAGCCGCCGCCATGTTTGTGAATCAAAGTGGTACGCGTCACGTGACCTTATGTTTCATCCCTCTATTCTTTAATCATTGTTTCGAAAGCATAACTAAAATGGCGTCATTTTGGTCTATGGGGCGGTCCCAGTGTGGTTAGTGAACAAAATATTGCCATATTCGAAACAAAGGAATTATTATTTGTCTCTTTCATTAAGGGACAAGTCAGCTTTGTGTAAATGAGACAGATACATAAATGTACATTCCGCGTCGATATTGTTAACATAACTATAACTTGACATATATAGCTACATTTGTGCGTCATCCTTTATAATTCTTTTATCATTGTGATGTCCCCTCCAGTTGTGTAACTCAATGTTTAGCGCTATCGAATACCATCCAAATTTGTTTTAGGGGTTAATTATTAACTGTGCATTCGTTTAGCATCGACAATAAATCCAATCTCTTATTAATTAACAAGAAATAATTAAAAATATTTTACAGAAAAACATTCATATTTTTGAATTTTCGAACGCCTTTTTTTCAATGTTACAACTAATTAAATTGTTGAAATTCCGAAAATGTTCCGGAATAATTTTAGGTTAGGTTAGGTTAGAAAATATAAATATTTGAATACGGAGCAAAATAAATTATAATGAGCCAAGGGTGAGTTTTATTTTTCATTTATTATTAATATTTTGTATTATGATAGCTAAAAACAACGTAACGTGAATATGTTAATTTCCGTTTATTTATTTATTTATATATTTTTCGTGGAAGTCATTTATTGGTAACATTAATATAGCAGTGCTACCAACATTACGAACAAGAAAATATCTACGTTTTTGAAGTCGCAAATGTATGACAGCGCTCCCTCTATATATAAATACTCTAAGGGTATTAGATAAATATTCAAAGAAATAGATCGTATCTTGTGTAAATATGTCTAAGCGGCCCGCGTCTGAGGCATTTGATGATGATATACGAAACAAGCCCGCTACAGAAGGAAAGAAACACTCATTGGACTCCGATGAAGAGGATAATGGGGCTGAAGAAGAAAGGAACAATGTTCTGAACGCGGATGATATAGAAGGAGAAGAGGAAGGTGTCGGTGGAATGGAAGGTGAAGTAAGTGATAAATCCTCGTTCGGGTCATTATTATAATTTATTTTGTAATACAATAGCATCTTCAAAATTATGGGTACTTACTACTCCTGTCTATCGCAGTTAAGTCTTCGCACTAACTAACGTTTTCGCTCTCGCTGCACTGAGTTTCCATGCGCGTGGAATCCTATACAATCAGAACAGACAAAGATTTTCTTCCCGATGTAACACCTCAGTGAGTGCTAATATGTAGCACTAATACATCTATACTAATATTATAAAGCTGCAGAGTTTGTTTGTTTGAACGCGCTAATCTCTGGAACTACTGGTCCGATTTGAATGATTCTTTCAGTGTTTGGTAGTCCATTTATCGAGGAAGGCTATAGGCCTAGGATATATATCATCACGCTATGACCTATAGGAGGAAAGCAGTAGTGATATTTCTAGCAAATACGAGGAAATTTTGTTCGTTTTTCGTGGTCCGATTGGTCGATATTCTAAACTGATAGAATTAAATATTTTGACCGCCATTTTAAAACGTGTATGCACCCGGGCGGAGCCGGGCCCAACCGCTAGGTATAATATAAATATTTTTATTAGTCCCATGATTAAATTAGTAAGGTAACGTAAGCAAATGACCATTGTAAATTTTGGAGCATTTTTTTTTGCTTGTGATAAATATTATATTGTTACATAAATCGCTCACTTTATCAATATTAATTAAATTAAGTAATTAAGGTAAATTTGCAAGAAAGTGTGTAGATAAATATTTGACTTATTATTTAATAAATCTTATTTGGGTTATAATAAATATAAAAATATCCATATATTTATTAATATATGACAAATCAACTTAAAAAAAAACAAACTTTGAAAATATTAGGTTTTGCCAAAAAATTTGACCTGCTTGTAAAATTCGATGAAAAATATAATTTCAGTACTTAATTTAAATCGTGATTATCTATTGGGTAAATTTATCAACTTATCCTTTCTGTGGATAGTTATTAATCTCTATACAGAAAAGAGGGACCTGACTGACTGACTGACATATCAACACACAATTAAGTACTAAAGCTAGGAACTTGAAATTTTACACAGGGGTTCCAATTGTAACATAGGGTAGCACTAAGGAAGGATTTTAGGACACTCAAGCCTTAAGGAGGTGAGTTGAGCTAAGTTGGAAGTTTCTGGTGGTTATCTGGCTTGGTGACATGCCAATGGACAGTTTTTCAGGAACATAGATGATGACTTTTGATACATTTTGTTTTTATTAGATAATTCTGGTCCGGCCCAGCTTAACCCGGGCGCAGATACTTTTTGAGTTCATTCCACTTTAGAAACACAGGAACTATTTCACATGATATCTGTTTTAAATATTATAATCAACATTACTGCCTTACTTTAAACATCCCATCCCATTCTATTGATTTTGAAAGAGTATTGAAGCTCATTTAATTCAATTCCATGCATTTCCCACAGCAACACTACATTTTGTTGGGATAAAAAGTAGTCTATGTATTAATTCAGGGTGTCAGCTATCGCCATACCAAATTTCTTTAGGTCTAGTGGTTTGAGCATAAGAGATAATAAACACACAAACTTTCACATTTATAATATTAGTAATATTGAACATTGAGCAAAAGTATATTACATAATTTTCTTTTTGTCACATTATGATACATTTATGATATGAAATATTTTTTTAACTATTGACAAAGTACAAGAAGCTCTGTTTACAGAGAAAAACCCATATAATTTAAAATATTTTACATTTACAGATAACTATTACACCTTTTAATATGAAGGAAGAACTAGAAGAAGGTCATTTTGATGCCCAGGGACACTACCAGTGGAAAAAGCAGAAAGAAATAAAAGACAGCTGGTTAGATAACATTGACTGGGTAAAAGTTAAAGGTCGGCCGGAAGACAAGTATAAAGTTCACAAAGATGATGAAAATATGGGACTTGGTGATGAATCTAGTAGTGAAGATGAAACAATTGATGAGAAATTTGATTTGATTGAAAATTACAAAGAAATTTTGGAACATATGAAACCTAGAGAGACTATTGCAAAGGCCTTACAAAGACTAGGTAAGAACATTTCCATATTTCTTGAGATTTATCACAGAAAATTATTGTCATGTTAACTGTTTGTATTATGACTATTAGAGTTAAAAATATAACTTAATATTCATTCATGATATCATTCAAATTATTATAAACTGTCATATAAACCTACAGGTCCAAAAATGGCGCATTTTAGTAAATTAAATGAACGACGAAACGAAAAAATACGCATATGTTATAATTTTGTTATTTAGCAATTCCGTTTTATGCGAAAATGTGGTGATAATACTTAAAACTTTAAATGGTCACTCCAAAACCAAAAGATATTTTCCAAATATTCTTTCTTGATCAGAATATTTATATTATTCACTTAGCAAATGATCCATTTTCCTGCACTCCCGTTATATTTTTTAAAAAGGTGGTTAAATGATTGGTTGTATAAAAGAAGAAATTAAGATGTTTTAGTAATTTAATTAATATTATTTTAGGATCAAATTCGAAAATTTCTAGTGCTGAACGTTGGAAGAGGAAAAAAGCAGGAATTGTTGATGAGAACAGTAAAATAGTGACAAGAATAACAGAACTTGCAAATCAAATTTTAACTAAAGTAGGTAACATGGATATTTATCAGGAAAACTATGAAAAAATCAGTGGCATTGTGGCCAAAACTAGAAATGAGGATGCTGATTTAGACATGTATGCAGATGACTTTGATCAAAAGGAAAAACAGAATTTAGAGAACAAAGGCCCTGAGGCAAGTTCTAGTGAAGTTAAAACTGAGGAGAACAATGATAATGATAATTCTATCAAATGGGAATTTAAATGGAGCCAAGATACTGAGGATGTGTCAGGTCCACATTCAACAGAACAAATGAATAAATGGGCAACAGAGGGCTATTTTAAATCTGGGGTGTGGGTGAGAAAACAGGGAGAAAACAGTCAATTCTACACCTCCAACAGAATTGACTTTGAATTGTACATGTGATTATTAAGCTACATACATTACATAATGTTCTATGTACAAATTATAATACTAAAAATCATATTTTAACATTTATTATATATATTACATATATTTCTTTTTCCTACTTAACAACTTCTGCAAAAACTTATATGTACTGAAGTCAGTCATTACCCTTGCGATTTGGTTTAATATAACAATAAATAGTGTTATGACTTGAACAATAACAAAATGGGATATTGAAGTTCCAATCTCTAACCAGCTTCCAGTATTTTTAACTTTGTACAGCAAATAAATCCCCATTATGTTGGAATATATTAAAACCATAATATTTAAATATCCAACAGGAGCCTGTAATAGAATAAAAAGTATATTATTTTACTACATATTAGAAAAAATATTTACTGTTATTACAAAAAAAATAATTTAAACACTGTTTAGATAAACAGTGTATCTCAACACCCATTAAAACATCAGAAATTCTACAATGTTTTCCAATTACTAGTTAATCTTAACAGAACTGAAGTCACAAAACGTAGGATCAGACCAAAAGCAAGTTAAATCTCAGTTTATTTGTATTTTATATGATTTTAAGATTAAATATGCGTCACCATTGGCTTGTGTACCATGTCTAACTCTAACCAATGGTTAGACATGAATTTGTAATTGAAGAATTTCTAGTCACGTGTTCATCGCGCGTTTAACTTTTTTGTAATAACACCGTGAATGTTTAAGATTTACCTTTGTCAAACATTGTACAGCTCGAAAACTGCAAGCGACTATTAAAAATGGCGCCAAAGTTTTTAGTAATATAAGAGTTGTTATAACAAAGGGTTGAAAGGATGTCAGAAAACAAACTACCCATCTGATTTCAAATGAGTTCACAGAAGCTATGTTGCCTGTCCCAAAAAATGCTAAAATAATATATAATAGCTGGAAATTATGTTAGGGAAAATTATTTAGAATGTACTGAGAAAAACAAATCTAGTGTCGTTATCTATCCAAAGGTACTTTTAGCTTTCTAAAAATAATACCCAGCACTGATCATGGCATTAAAGCCATAGAATAAACCCAAAATAGGTAGCGCTGTTTCCGAGACTTTTGGCAGGTGGAAACCGGTTATAAAAATATAGGAAATTAACATTTAACAATACGAGATATGTGTCGCCATTAAGGGGGGGTATTTGCCAATACTCGCCACGCTTGGCAGGCGGGTTGGCGAGCGCAGTAGGGGACTGGCGTTAATGACGCTGCTGCCCGCCATTAACCGGGGAAAGGAAATAGGATTTGTGGTCACAAGATGGTCCGACGACCTGGTAAAGGTCGCGGGACGTCGCTGGATGCAGGCTGCCTCCAACAGGTCTCTGTGGAAATCATTGGGGGAGGCCTATGTTCAGCAGTGGACTTCCTTTGGCTGATGGATGAATACGAGATATGACCCCTCTAGCCTGAATAACAGCTTTCATTTAAATTTTCATTGACCAAATCAGTGTTTTAAAGTCTTGCGGTAGCCTATCCTATCCCGTTCTTCCACAATTGCCGTTTCGAGTTCAAAGGCACTTTATTTCTGGCCCGTACGTGCTTTTCAGATTGTCTTACAAGTGTTCAATGGGTTTAAGATATGGACTTCGAGCAGACTACTTCATAACAAGTATATCAATCTCTAGTAATTACCCACTGTTGCTCTATCTCGGCAATGCACCCAGCATTGCATTGCGTTATCATGCATTAAATAAACAAAATCGCCGATGTAGCATCGCGATATAAATCCGCCTGATAGCCGATTAGTTTTGGGCCCTGTGGGGAACACCAGTTCGGTTTTCACCTCCAGCGGAATGCCTCGTCAGAACATGCAAGAACTACCATCGTATGATCCGCATTCTGAAATGCAGCATTGCGTTATATGGTCCCCAGGTCATCGGTAGAGTCTACACCGTTCGTCATTTTTACCTACAAAGACATATCTTGAACTCATTAGAAGACAGAAAACTGTAATGCTTTTCATGTATCTATAGTCCAATTCACGTGATCTCTAGCAAACTAAAGTTGTGCTTGTCGGTGATTCGCGGGTCAATGTCGGGTCAGTTCCTTTTCTGTGGGCTGTCAGGTCTCCTTGGGCTAGTCTTCTTTTTCCGATTTACTTTCCCTTCTATAAAATCCTGGAGTGCTGTCCGCGTTGACTGTTACATTTTACCGCAAGTTACGAAGTGTAGTCATGACAAGAAAACAATCATGCTGTGTTGAAGTTTGTTTTCATTCAGATCCTCGACGCCGGCAACAGCCACCGGTTTGTTGATATTCTTATTTATTTTATTTGTAAATTACTTGATCCACCAACAGATGATACAATAATTAAGTATGTATAGAATGATTTATAGTTATTGCCGGTATAAACGTCAAACAGCATATCAGCCTAAAAACTGTCGTGCCCTTCGAACAAATATACACTAGATACAACATGAACGCTTAGAAAATGGCACCAAAAAAGAGTGCTTTAAGCACTCTTTTGCCTTCAGTGACGCACCGACCGTTGCTTCTAAAACGTCACAGAGCTTGAGACAATATTATGTGAAAAGCTACTTTAAGCTCCAGGAATAAGGTGGAATTTGTGTTAATATATTTGGAATATGTGATCTTTTTGTTTACTTTTTTTCATGTCATGCATCGGTGCCACTTTTTAACAGAACTTTTACAGGGAACTGTGTATCTAATGTATATTTGATCGAAGGTCGTGTCATCTAACTTTGGTTTTGCTCAGCTTCCATTAGTGCAACCACTTGAGACGCTGCTTCCATGGTGGTATCCATTTTCTGGTTCTGAATGATTTCTTCTTCAATAAAAGACTTTCTAGATAGCGAGTTGGTATACAAATGACGCTACCTCAATCAACCCTTAACGTTTTTTACCTACTGAAAATTGCGGAAATAGCACTACTTGAAAGGATCGATTATGGGTAGTTGCATTGTTTTCTTGCTACTGATATTATTTTCAAGGTCTTTGCTAGGCGTTATGTGGTTTTAGAGTGCGAATGGTGTATACTTTACTTCAATATAAATTACATTTGTAAAATACATGATATTAAAAAAATATTGGGCATTGAAGTGAATTATAGAGATTAATATAGAGGATGTGCGATTGTTTTGGTCATTAGTGTATTTAAAGAGGTTGTATAGGACTTTCTTCTCATTTAAAAAAGGATACAAAAAAGTAAGCTCTTCTAAAATCTGCATTGTTTAAGCTTCTTTCAATTACTGTAAAGTTATAATTCGTCTCATCTTGTTCACTTTCAAAACTGCAGTCCATGATCTAAATTAACAGAAACATTAAATAATCATACAATCATAAAATAATTATTATCTATGCACTTATTCATGTTCCAAAACTAGTATATATGACAAATTACAAACCTTAATGTCTTTTATATGGAGTATCTTAAATTCAATAAATATCCATGAAATTGAATTTAATATTAGGGCCACCATAAATAATCCTTCATGAGAGACTGACAGTAATAGATAAAAATTGAGTATAGACGTATATAAAATAAAAAGACGACAAATCAGTCTTCTGGAAAACGTAACAGGAATGACGAAACATGCCACTGAAAAAAAAATTAAGACTCAAAACAGAAATAATAATACACAGTTATTTCTCATAATCATTTGATACCTGCTACAGTCCAAGCTATCACTTTATAATAAGCCGGGACAGCTTCTCCTGCATCGTATCTTTTGGATTGTATATAGATATTGTGTAGCGATAAAATTAATACAGCAATTTGTAATATCATTAATATATTTTCCCGTCTATACTCTTCCTTATTTTGTTTTTGCCATAACAATATGGTTTTCGTATATGTAACGATAATAATAAGCCAAAACACGCCAGCCAAAATCCTGGAATATTATCCCATTAATTCACAAATCTTAAGAAATGTCTCACAGGTACAGTTAGCAAAACCATTCAAAAAATTACACTTGTCAGCAAAAAAATATATCTTATGTATTATTGATCCTCTTGATGATAGATACCATCATTGAAGTCATATCATCAAGAGTTATTTTTTATGTATTACTATAATGAAAACTTAATAATGTAGTTTTCTTACAATAATTAGTAAGAAATTGCATGGAAAATTATATACTTAACTATGGGAAAAAAAAACATTACAATAATATAAATAAGGTAGAAAAAAAATTTAAAACAGATCTAGATTCAGTAGATCTTATTCTATAAAAAAGTTTTCTATATTAAAAGGAGGATTTATTTGATGATCTGTGTTATTTAACTTAATTAACTGTACTTAGTGCATACAAGAATAATACAAAGGTTTGACATTGCTGAATAGTGAATATGAAAGTTATACTAAATAAACACTTGTAAAATGAATTTGATAATTCATTTATGTATTATTATAATTGTACCGGTACTTACACCAATTCAATGAAAACTTCCTTCCCAACAACGGGTATAAATGAAAAAATACTGAGAGCCAAACAACCACAGGACCACATAGTAAGAAGCCCTTTACCTAAGTATTCCCTTGCAGATGACAAAAATGGCCACACAGCCATTCCCAGCAGTGGTACACTCAACATCCACCTATAGCTGAATGACATGCTCTGAAATATTGCAAATTATGAATGCCTAAATTAATAATATGCTGCAAAACATTTTGTAAGTAATTAATATCATTACCATTGCAGCACATCCTATGGAGTAACTAAAAATTTCAACTAATAGTGCATAAGACTTCTTGCTTTCTCTGAGTTGCCTTATGGATTTTATCCAAATATTCAAGGGCACCAAAGCATACCACCACAATAATATTGGCGTTAAGAAATAAATATAATACTGCACTGGTAAATTTTGCACTGTAATATAAAAATATTAAACTTATCTGCAACTGTAACCAAAATTTTACTTCTATTTTTTTATATTGAAATCTGTTTTCTTACCACAAACTATACAACAAGATATAAAGCATAAGATAGAAAATAAAATATTTAATAGCTCTGTTACAGGAATGCCCAATATTCTTATAGTTTTTTTTAAGCTTGATGCCTCTAATTCTGTATAAATTTTTTGAGATAATATCATTTTGAGTAAATATGCAATCCACCCCAAAAAAGATAAAGTGACTAGAATAAGAAGTGGGCCTTGATAATAGTTATGATAATACTTTAAGCCTGCAAGGCTCAGTCTAATGATATCTTCACTAAATAATATTAATTGTTCATATTTTTCCTCCAGCATTAACTTCTCTGTGAAACTTATGATTTCATCATATTTTTCCTGTGTCAATGGAATGTATGGACGATATAAATATGATATTGCATTAGTCTCTATGTCAAGTCTTTTCTTATTATATTGTGCAATCAATTGTCTGCTATTACTATATATAGCCAAGGCTTTATTTGCCAGTGTCATGTTTAGTAATTCCGTTCTCACTTCACCCTGAAAAACAAAAATGTTAATTATAATATAAAAATACAACATTTCCAAATATATTTTGATATTCTACAAATATTTTAATTTAAATAAAACTTTGTAATATTGCCAATTAAACTAATTTGAAATAGATTAAGAGCGTTTATACCTTCCGCGCGCTTTTTGCCTTAAAAACAGGACTTTTCAAACGAGTTAATAGCCACCAATAAACAATTTAAAGGAAAAATAACTAGTACTAATTTTAGAAAAGGTTGTCATCTAGGGATTTTGGTGGAAAACATTATAGATTGATAGATAATTTGTGAGTATTATAAGGATAACTGAACACAGGATTCGTTATTTAGGCTTTAAATGGCAATTTAGAAGCTTAAGATATCCGAAATCACTAAATATAAGATGAAAATAAAAATATTATCAGTCTAATAAGACCCTTGTGGAGGGATTTGGCTGAGAAAAATAATCTTTTTGTGTTTAGTTAATGAAAAATAAAAATTTAAACAATGCGAAATTATTCAGAAATTTTCGTCAAGAACATATTTTTTTTTCACCAACTTATCGTACATAATTTTTTAAAGCAATTGCATATTATAATAGAAGAACATCTTATCAATAAATTACCATTTTTGACCGACTTCATTGACCGACTTCAAAAGAGGAGGTAATCAATTCGACTGTTTTTTGAAGTGAAAACTTCTTTAGCGGCGTTGAGCACTTTTTCTGTAATGGGTATAAAATCTTAAACTCGCGTCAGGACACGTGACCTGATCGTAAGACGAAAAGCGTAAGACGGATGGAGAGTAGACAGCTGTCAGTTAGCTGTCAGTTATAAGCTTTGATGAATTGCCAATGATTTTGAGTGGAGATTTCAACATAAACTTCGCAGACGATAAAAATCAACTATTAATTGAATTTTTAAATAATGAATTTGGTTTAACTATGTCGAATGATCGCAATCTTAGCACAACGAAATACAAAACTACTATTGATGCGGTCTTTATTAGACATTTAAATAGGTTCGAATCAAAATTTTAATGTAATATAAATTGTCATGTTTGTGTACGATAGCGCAATAAATGAATATTGTATTCTACCACATAAATGATAGTACTTTTATACTGATAAAGCAATTGGTGCAAAATTATTCCCTAACCATTTTTTTTTTGTATGTTTGTTACGCGATTACGCCGGCAATTGTGAACCGATTTTGAAAATTTCTTTTTTGTCGGAAAGCATGATATACAGGGTTGGTCCCATATAAAATTGGTGAAGACCTGATGAATATCTTAGGATCTGCCGACCAGAACTCCTGAAAATTAAACGGTCCAGCATTAATTATTTTTGCTTTAGATTAAGTATAAGTATATTATTCCAAAGGGTGGGTGAAAACTGGAAAAGGGTGGAGGTGGGGGGGTGAGGGGGTAGAAAATAGGTACAATTGTTAATACTCAATATCTCCGGCAGTTCTTAACCGACTTAAAAATAACTTTTTTTGTCAAAGAGTATTATATGATAGGTTAGACCAAAAAAAATATTGTGAAGACCTGATGAATATCTTTGGACCTGAAGGGCAGAACTCCTCAAAATTGAACAGTACAGCAATAATTCTTTTTACATTAGGTTCAGTATAAGTTTATTACTATAAGGGGGGATGGAAAGGGGAAAGTAGAAAGGGGCGTAGGAAGGGGGGGGGGGGATATACAGGGTATATCAAGACTGCTACCGAAAACGAAGCCGGGTGGTAGTTTAAGCGACTTCAGACACAATGCAACAGAAAATGTGGGGAAAAAAAGCGAATTTTTTTTTGTTATTTTTTTTATATGGTCGTATTTGGGTGGTAAATACATTTTTTCGTAAAATAATAGTTTATAGCCTTTAATTTATAAAGACTCTAAGGTATAAAAGAGTTTAAATTATTATTTTAGCAAAATCTATGGATTTACCATCCAAAAATGACGATATTTAAAAAATGATAAAAAAAAATTGTCGCGTTCCTTAGCAAAATTTTTAGTTGCATTGTGTTTGTAGTCACTAAAACTACCACCCGGCTTCGTTTTCGGTAGCAGTCTTGAGATACCCGGTATACAAATATAAATACTAAATATCTGCGACAATAAATAAATGATTTTAAATATCTTTTCTTCGGAACGAATTATACATAATGTTGGTCACATAAAATATGATGATGATCTGATGAATAGGTACATATCTGGAGAGCAGACCTCCACAAAACTTTGCAGAAACGCAATGATTTTTCGTCCATTAGGTTAAGTATATGTGTTTTATTAAAAATAGGAAGTGAAGAAGGGTGAGGGGGTAACAAATGATTACCACGCTTAAGTGTATTTAATATCTCTAGCCGGTTGAGCCGATTTTAGTATATTCTTTATCATAAAAACGAAATGACATTGTAGTTTCCTTAAAAATAATAAAATATTAATTTTCGTTTTTGAAATTATAAAGGATCACAATGGTTCATTTTTTATATACATTCCAGTTCCAGTATTCCAGTTTTCATTATATGGCATCATTACAAAGCTTATAAAAACTTAAAAGTAATAAATAAAATAATTTAATTAAAAATTAAAAGACCGACTTCAATGTGCACTACAAAGTAATAAATAATATACCGGGTATCTCAAGACTGCTACCGAAAACGAAGACGGGTGGTAGTTTTAGTGACTACAAACACATTGCAACTAAAAATTTCGCAAAGAAACGCGACAATTATTTTTTATGATTTTTTTTTTTTTTTTTATTGCATTGAATGGCGAGACGAGCAAGCCGTTCGCCTGATGGTAAGCGATACGACCGCTCATAAACAGTAGCAATATTCCACTGCGCTCGCCATCCTGAGACATAAGATGTTAAGTCTCAATATGTCCAGTAGTTGCTCTGGCTACAATGTCCTTCAATCCGAAACACAACAGTGCATTTAAGCAGTGTTGTTTCACGGGAGAAATAGACATTGCGGTGGTACCTACCCAGATGGCTTCTCACATATGAGAGACCTACCACCAGTCTTTTTTGGGTGGTAAATTCATAGTTTTTGCTAAAATAATAATTTAAACACATTTTATACCTTAGATTGTTTATAAATAAAAGGGTATACACTATTATTTTAGGAAAAAATGTATTTACCACCCAAATATGGTCATAGGAAAAAAATAACAAAAAAAAAATTGTCGCTTTTTTTGCAATTTTTTCTGTTGCATTGTGTCTGAAGTTGCTTAAACTACCACCCGGCTTCGTTTTCGGTAGCAGTCTTGATATACCCTGTATATTTCATTGTGCTAGTACACATTGATTATTTTTCTTATTGACTAGACTAGCCAACAAACAAACAAATCTTAAATACGTAATATTTTGAAGGCGGGTCGCCAAGTGACCCTACACTTAAATTTAATTTATGTAAAACATTCTAGCGAAAACACGCAATTTTACACGCAATAATAATTTATCTTAATCTATATAAACTCACACCATTTTCCCAGAAGGGGTATGCAGAGATTCTCCTGGTATCAACCAGGACACCCACGTTACGCCTTGCGTGTTTTGTCCCTCGGTGTGATTGGGGGCGAGAGTCTATAGTCATATCGGGTGCAAATTCCAGTCCCTGTCCTATTAACTAATAGAAAAATCGCCCGTCCTTAATATATCAGCTATTAATCAACATTGTTGAGCATCGGACTTATCTACAATCGAACGAAACATACAAACTTAACAACCCTTCCCTTTCTTATATTTTCCTCACTATGATTCCTATCACTGTTAAAGTATATAAATATGCAAGTGACTCCAATAAGTCAATGGTGTACCCTGGAGTTGAAACCCTTGACCACTGTATGTTTGATCGTATGCAATACATTAAAATTAGACCACACATATGACACATATTAATTCTATTAAAATTTCAACAAATGTACACGTAGGATCAATATGTTAAATTAATTTGTTTCTAGTTTACATAATATGGACCTAACTGAGCGCCAACGATACATCTACAAGTAGGTAATATTCAAGTGTGTTACATTACTGCCTCGGTGGCGTAGTTGTACTACGGTACGGTTACAAAGCTGAGGTCTCGGGTTCGGATCCCGGGTTGGGCAAAGTGACTTTGGATTTTCTATTCATTATCAGCCCAGAGTCCGGAATTTGTGCCCGATATGGCGATAGGCTCGCCACCTATCACATTGTGGGACGGAACATACAAGGCGAAATGTGGGTGCCCTGGCACCTCTGCCTACCCCTTCTGGGAAAAAGGCGTGAGTTTATGTATGTATGTATGTATGTGTTACATTACTTAAATTTGTTCTCGTTCGTCACTTGGCGACCCGCCTTCAAAATATTACGTATTTAAGATTTGTTTGTTTGTTGGCTAGTCTAGTCAATAAGAAAATTAATCAATGTGTACTAGCACAATGAAATATATATTATTATTACTTTGTAGTGCACATTGAAGTCGGTCTTTTAATTTTAATTAAATTATTTTATTATATTTCAACAAAATTAGTTTTCATGTTTTCTACAAATATTTTAAAAACCACTATAAAACACGCTGTCCGACGTGCCTCAAATCAGACCGCCGCAAGGCCTTCTAGAGGGAGGACATATCGCTCGTCACTCCGGTCTGGCTGCAGATTGGCTGGCTGTCGATTATTGCCGCGCGTAGTAAAAATAGCCACGCACGGACTGCGATTGCCACATCTTAGTACTTTGATAGTAAAATATATAAACTCATTTGCAAAAAAAACGGGCACCTAAGCAATGAACCATTTCAAATGTTACTATTGGTTTGTTTGATAATTATAGGTAGTTTTACTTTCACAATTTTGTAAATTAATAAGCAAATAATCGTTTTCGTCAGTATTATCATAAAATTTTGATGAAATTTATGGGTTTTAATGCTAAAGTTCACTAGTAGTGTATGCTCGCTAGTAGTGCATATGCTCGTGAAGTAAAAGTTAACAAAGATTTTTGTTTGTTTTTTCTTTAATAAAGTAAAAGCAGATAAATGTTTAGTATCGAGTGTGACCCCTTCTAGCTGAAATCACAGCTTGAATTCGTCTGGGTATGCTAGCGAGGATATCCCGGATACTTGCTTGCGGAATACGTTCCCACTCCGCGGTAATCACATTCTTCAGCTCTCTGACGGTCTGCGGAGCCGGTTGTACTGATCTCACGCGTCGTTTCAGAACGTCCCAGACATGCTCTATAGGATTGAGGTCGGGACTTCGAGCTGGCCAATCCAAACGACGAATGCCGACCTCTTGCACATACGCTTCCACATCGCCAGACCGGTGGGCGCAAGCGTTGTCGTCCATAAAAATTGAGTCTTCACCTAAAGCGGCCAATGCGGGTTGTGCATTAGGAATTAGAACTTCCGTTATGTATCGATGTCCAGTCAGTGAGCCGTTTTCAATGAAGACTAACTCTGTACGATCCATTGAATTTATTCCTGCCCAAAACATAACAGAGCCCCCACCATAAGGTGGGATTTCTTCAAAACAAGCCTCTGCAAAGCGTTCTCCTCGTCTTCGTAGCACTCGCCGACGTCGATCTTCACCGAACAGAGATATCCTGGCTTCATCGGAGAACAATACCCTATTCCAGTCTTCTTGAGTCCATGACTCACAATTTCGAGCAAACGTAAGCTTGGCAACTCTGTGCTCACGGAGTAACTTAGGGCCGCGGGCCGGGCGATGACTGCGTATATTGGCCGCGAGAAGCCTCCTCCTGACCGTCCATAGACTAATATGCACATTTCTTACTTCTTCGAGGTTGTTCTTAAGGTCCACATACGAAGACTTGCGATTTCTCAATGCGCGACTCACGAGAAAACGATCATCCCGTGGTTGGGTACATGGTTTTCTTCCAGAACCAGGCTCAATCCTATAGAGCATGTCTGGGACGTTCTGAAACGACGCGTGAGATCAGTACAACCGGCTCCGCAGACCATCAGAGAGCTGAAGAATGTGATTACCGCGGAGTGGGAACGTATTCTGCAAGCAAATATCCGGGATATCCTCGCTAGCATACCCAGACGAACTCAAGCTGTGATTTCAGCTAGAGGGGGTCACACTCGATACTAAACATTTATCTGCTTTTACTTTATTAAAGAAAAAACAAACAAAAATCTTTGTTAACTTTTACTTCACGAGCATATGCACTACTAGCGAGCATACACTACTAGTGAACTTTAGCATTAAAACCCATAAATTTTATCAAAATTTTATGATAATACTGACGAAAACGATTATGTATTTGCTTATTAATTTACAAAATTGTGAAAGTAAAACTACCTATAATTATCAATCAAACCAATAGTAACATTTGAAATGGTTCATTGCTTAGGTCCCCGTTTTTTTGCAAATGAGTTTATATTTTTTTATCATTGTAGGCATTATTGCCTACAATGATATTTTGTAGTGAGTATAAATTATGTTTCAGATAATATAATGGGATGTAATTCCGAGGCTAAATTATGTTATGTATTGTAATAAAAAATTAAATATATTTCGTAATTGTAAGGGGTTGTAAGGCGCCTAACTCTATTCATGTGTTCGAAGACGAAATGATTAATAAAACGTCCGTAGTGTCTACTGATTGAACACTGATTTGAATGCAACTTAATAATGTAATAATAACGAAAATATGATTAGTATCTAAATTTGTATTGTTCATTGCTTGTACAGTAATACAGGGTGTCTCAAAAGAAAGTTCACATTTGTTTTGGTTATTGCGTGAACGCAACTATTTGGAGGGGGGCGGGGGGCGTGTCAATCGGTAGCCAGGCTCTTGGGAATTTACTCGCTATGGAGCGTTTCTCGGGAGCGGACCGTGCGTTGTGTGTACGCGAGTTTTATAAGAACGGTAATTCGGTGACTGTAGCGCGAAGAAAAGTCTGCAATATTCGACATATTCGTCACTTAAATGATGCGCCAAGCACTCGACTCATTGCAAAATGGGTCAAGAAGTTTGAAGAAACCGGCTCAACACTGGAAAAAACCAAAATCTGGGCGTCCAAGATCTTCAAGAACCGTCGAAATCGTAGACAGTGTCACCCAGTCTATTCGGGACGATCCGAACCTTTCAATTCGGAAGCGTGCTGTGACCTTAAACGTGCATAGATCGTCATTATGCCGCATTTTACACAAAGATTTAAAACTTCACCCCTACAAAATTCAGTTGGTGCAAGAATTAAAGCCTCAGGATGCTGGTGAAAGGCTTGACTTCGTAAGCCAGATGATTAAGAGTTTTCCAACGTTTGCCAACATCTTGTTTTCAGATGAAGCGCATTTTCATCTTAATGGACACGTTAACAAGCAAAATTGCCGCTACTGGAGTGCAACCAATCCAAAACAAAAACATGAGAAACCCCTACATTCGCCTAATGTGACCGTATGGGCCGCAATGTCGGCGCGAGGAGTTATCGGCCCTTACTTTTTTGAAGATGGAAAGGGATGCACAGTTACGGTGAATTCAGAGCATTATGTGGAGATGTTACACAACTTCTTTATGCCTTTGCTTATGCTTTCTTGGTTATAACCAAAGAACATGGTTCCAGCAGGATGGTGCAACTTCACACACGTCCAACAGGTCTCTGACAAGAGTTCGTGAAATGTTTCCTGGCAAATTGATATCTAGGAGAGGTGACATAAGTTGGCCTCCACGTAGTCCCGATTTGACACCTATGGACTTTTTCCTATGGGGTTATGTCAAATCCAAAGTTTATGCCAACAAACCGACTTCCTTGGCACAATTAAAAGAAAATATCCGTCACGAAATGGCAGTCATCACGGACAATACCTGCCGAGCCGTCATAGGCAATTTTAGTGCTCGATTAAATGAATGCCGTGAATGCAACGGTTTACATTTGGACGATGTCATTTTTAAAAAATAAATCCAAAACACTGTATTTTAATATATAATAAACCTTTTGTCAATAAACTTCAAACTATTTTTTTAATATTTTTTTTAAATGTGAACTTTCTTTTGAGACACCCGTTATTTGTCTTCTTATAATGCAAATAAAATATTTTTATGATTTTATATTACCAACATATAAATCATAAGTTATATTTCAAATGAATGTTACAATTTTGAGGCGCACGGATCAAAGTTGGTTGAGCTGACTGTATAGCGAGCCGACGCGGCAGCTCTACTCACACAGCTTTGGTCGCTTATGTGTGCGTGAAATTGACGAAGAAATACCTATAGTTGACTTTGCGCGCAAGGTGTAAACGCTCTTAAGTAATATCAATGAACAATCTATTTGTTACAAAAATTAAAACATTGACTGCAATTTAAATGTTAATTATACTCACTATAGAATTTACTGGCACTGGAATGGCAAGTATTGTAGACATCAAAGATGCCAGGTCTACTTGATTTAGATCCAATCTGTGTTCTAAAGACATTGACAGAGTACTGGGATCATCAGTTACTTCATTCGATTTTATGGTTTTAATGCCTGAACCCCATATAACATATGGAGTTTGCGTTTCATGATCTTCTCCAGAACCATGAGACCCTGTAAATTTTGTATGTTATTCTATTGTTATAACAAAATAGTCCCATGTGCAACATATCAGTGTTGGTACATATATCCTCACAAAATGCGAGACAAAGCCTTAGAAAATATGAACCTATTGAAATGTTGGTGGCAAGATGGAATAGAGAGTTCCACTCAATTCTAAACATATCCTAAGATGTTACTAAGGTAAAAATAAACCAGGAGAAAAAATTAAAAATGATTAAATTGATTTCAAACAAGCATTTTAAACATAAAAATACTTTTAAAAATATTAGTCATTAGATGCCATATTTCGTGTGATTACGTCACTCCGCAAGTAAGCATTATCTCTCTAAACAATGCTATGCTTAGCATAGAGTGAATATTAGCAATACTAAAAGATTCATGTAATGTCCCTTTCTATCATGGTGGCTATGAATTCACATATACAGACAGAAATTTGAAAAATTTCAAACAGAGCAAAAAAAATATTGCTTGAAATTGTAGATTTAAATTAACATATTGTGATTGTTTAATGCCTAAACTATATAAAATCACCCTATAATGAGCGTAATGGGCAGTATGGTACCAAAAATAATTAAGTTAAAAATTAATGAATACCCCAATCTGTCATGCCATGGTCTGAAGTCATTAAGAATGTAGTCTTGCCATCATTGTTATAATAATCTCTTATGATTTCTTCCATTTCCTTTATGCCTTCATCAACATATCTCAGCTGTGTTAAAAATTGACTGAAAATGCAAACAATAAAGCACAGATAACATGTTTACCAAAAAATATACAAACCAAAAATCTATACATGTAAATAAAATTGAAGTGTCTGTTGTAAAGTGAAAATTAAAGAAAATTTCCAACAAGATATTGTTATATACACAATACCTATAACGAAAATGATTTTTGATTTTTTTTTGTCTGTCTGTCTGTCTGTTCCAGCTAATCTCTGAAATGGCTGGACCGATTTTGACGGGACTTTTATTGTCAGGTAGCTGATACAATAAGGAGTAACTTAGGTCACATTTATTCTAGAAAATTTATTTTAGTATTTTAGAAAAAAAAAAGTTTTTCTTAAATTCCACGTGGATGAAGTTGCAGGCACAGCTAGTATACAATAAAAAGGTCAAAGAACACTATCTGGATGATTTTTGGAGTGCCTATAGTTCTAAAAACTGCAAATGTTTTTCTATTATTCTTCAAGATTGGTTAATAAATAAATTGAAAAATACAAGGCAGGTAGAAAATATATTTTCATTTTGAAAATGTCCAATGGACTTTGTGAAGTCATTGGGTCACAGTTGAGATTGGGTCTAATTTAAAAATATATATATATATATATATATATATATAAACTTACGGTGTTTTAGGTTTATGTGTATGACCTGATGTATCTGTCCCTAACAAGTGAAGGAAGAATATTATTTTCTTCTTGTTTAACTTCTCTGAGTATTTTGATTTATGTTTAGCATCATGAAACAAATTTCTGACCCCCTCGAATACCAATCCATCCAAAAGAGTAGTGTTCTTACTAGTGCTAAAACTGTGGTCATATGGATCGAAAACTTCACTAGTAATGTGATCATCATGTGCTTTAGTAAATATATTCACTATATCATAAGTGCCCCAACACCAAGTATGTTGAGTTTGATTAAACACAGAGTCAAAATCAACAGGATTTTCCTTCCATCCTTTTGCTACAGCCGAAGGATCTTCATAGAAGCCTGCTATTACCGCAACATGGCCCGGTCGGGACTCTGTAGGCACCTGAGTGTTAGATATACCCCATCTACCAACAGAGTTTGCGATGGACCTGTAACATGAATACAACTTGTGATATAAAAAATATAATATAGCTCAAAATTGTTAGAGCATAGAGTTGCTATTGGACTGTATGTAACCTCATGTCAGTGTGTAAGACAGACTGGAAGGTATTTTTGAATGTAGATTCAAAAATAAAATAAGCCTTCGAATGTGTGAAAAATATTTGGGACGTCAGTTGTTGTTCAAAGTTGTTATTGTAAACACACAAGTTTACATATGTCATAAACATCAAATATTTTTCACATATATATATTTTTGCTAAGTTCTTATTGTGTTGTGATTAAAGTTTATACCTAATGTATGTATAACATTAAACGCTTGCTATGGCTGAACTCTGCTGAGTATTCATTTCACTAAACATGTGAGAAAGAGTTCTCACAAGAAGGTCAAAGAAGAGACCAGATATTAGTGATATAATAATAACAGCTATAAACCTCCATTAGGTTATAGGCCCAGCACAAAGCTCATAGCAGCGCGATTAATCACTCGGAAAACATGAATAGCTAAAGTGAAAATAACATGAGTTTGACATCATTTGAAAAACTAGATGGTGCAACCAACTATAACTCATGGAAGTTTATGATGGAACTGTATTTAACCCATGATGACTTATGGGAATATACATCGACTACCCCTGAAGATGCGATTAGTAAGAAAAGAGACCAAAAGCAAGAGCGAAGATTTGCTTGATGGTAAAACCCGAATGCCTAGTTCATGTACGTCAAGCGAAGACAGCTAAAGAGGCTTGGCATGCGTTACAGAAGGCATACGAAGACAAGGGTCTGAATAATCGCTGTAGATTGTTATCTAAGCTGGTGAGTCTGAAACTAGAGCAGTTTCTGACTATAAGAGAATACATTGCAGCATTAATGACGACGGCGCAAATTATTTCTGATTTAGGAAAAGAAATCGATGATGAACTATTGGCCGCCTTGATGTTGCAAGGTTTGACAGATAACTTTCAAGCCATGAGATTGGCAATTGAAAATTCGAATATCGAATTGACAACCGATTTTGTTAAAACAAAACTGTACCAAATGGAGGAAACATATACTGCTACGAATGTTGACAGTCAAGCACTTTTATCCAAGAAAAGAAATCCTAATCCTCAACGAAAACGACCAAAGCTGAAATGTTTTATCTGCAATAGACCACATAAGGCCAACGTTTGTCCAGAGAAAAGAAGTAAGAAAACAAATGATGCATCTGTGGCTTTAGCGATGGCGACTTCGACTTCAGAAGGTTTTTGGATAGTGGATTCTGGAGCTTCTAATCATATGACTTCAAGGCGTGAATGGTTGCATGATCTGAAGAAGTATGAAAGAGAAGTGACTGTGGCATGTGCAAATGGGGAACGTTTGCAAGGTCTTGGAAGTGGTACAGTGGTGAGTAAAAAAACCGAATATTACAATTGATGCAATGTATGTGCCTAAATTAGCATCAAACCTTTTGAGCGTGAGTGCTATAACAAAGAAGGGTATGAATGTTCTGTTTTATAAAGGAGGTTTTAACATATTACGAAGTGACGAGTGCAATTTATCCGGCGAACCCTTACTTTCAGGTGTAGAGGAGAATGGTGTGTACAAATTAAAACAAAGCTTAGAGCACACAGCACTGGCAACTGCATCTATTAGTGAGATGGAGTTGTGGCATCAAAGGATGGGTCATCTTGGTGTACGTAACCTAGATTACGTAATCGTATGGCAAAAGGGGTAACTTTTTCGAACAATTTTCCAACACTAGAGTGTGTAGGTTGCTTGAAGGGAAAACAAACCAGGCAGCAATTTAAGTAAAGCAGCATAGCTACGAGAGCTAACGATATACTTGAACTGGTTCATACGGACGTGTGCGGGCCGATGAATGTAAAGTCAATCAGTGGATTCAATTACTTCTTGACATTTATAGATGATTTTACGCGAAAAACCTTCGTTTATTTTCTTAAATGTAAGAGTGAAGTATTTGACAAATTGGTAGAATTTAAGACTTTTGCTGAGTTGCAGACTGGAAAACAATTGAAAGTGATTCGTTCTGATAATGCCAAAGAATATGTAAGCACAAAAATGAAAAATTTCTTAAAGAAATACGGCATTCATCATCAATTAACAGTTGAATACACGCCTGAGCAGAATGGTGTAGCGGAAAGGGCAAACAGATCAATTGTTGAAAGAGCCAGGAGTATGATCCAAGATGCTGGATTAAGCAATGAACTTTGGGCGGAAGCGGTAAATACCGCTGTTTTTCTGAAAAACAGATCCCCAACCAAAGCAGTGAGAAACAAAACTCCAGAAGAAGCATGGACTGGAATCAAACAAAACTTGAAGTTCATAAGAGTTTTCGGATGCAAAGCGTTTATGCATATACCTAAACAGAAACGTACAAAATGGGATTCGAAATGCAAAGAAATGCTTCACATTCAACAACAAACTTCAACAAAGATGGTCCACAAAGCAAGAGATGTTGTTTTCTTTGAAAACAAATTCGAGTCAACCGAAAAAAGTGCTAACTCAGGAGAGAACGAGACACTCCTTTCTTTTGAAAATGAAGAATCATCAGAATCGATAAGAATTGATGAGAACGCACAAAAGGATATTGAAATCCAAGAAATAGCTCAGGATTCATGTCCAAATTATAATGATGCAGAAAGCTGTGAAGAGTGGGAATCTGTGGATGGGAGAGATGAAGACGATGTTGAATTTCTACAGTCAGAACTAACCGAAGAAGTGGAAGACGCTATAGAATCAGAACACGATACTAATAGGAGATATCCACTGAGAGAAAGAAAACCAAAAGAATTTCCAGATCCCGTCACTTATCAAGCTCTCGAAAGTGATTGTCCCTTAAGAGTGAGTGAAGCTTTATCTAAAAATGATAAAGAAAAGTGGAGAAATGCGATTCAGGAGGAGATCAATGCTCTGAACAAAAATAATACTTGGAAATTAGTGAATCCACTGAGGTCGAGTAACATCGTTGATTCTAAATGGTTATTCAGAATCAAAGAAGAAGCGGGGGGAAAAACTCGTTATAAGGCTCGACTCGTTGCAAGAGGCTTCAGCCAACGGCGAGGCATTGATTATTTTGATACGTTTTCACCTGTTATCAGACATAGCTCGTTAAGGACACTGATAGCATTAGCTGCGAGAGAAGGACTGAAAATTGATCAAATGGATGTGAAGACAGCTTTCTTAAATGGAAATTTAAATGAAGTAGTTTACATGAAGCAGCCCGAGGGGTTTGAAGTAAAAGGAAAAGAAGATTATGTATGTCTTCTACAAAAATCTCTATATGGGCTGAAGCAGGCTCCACGAGCATGGAATGAAAAACTTCATTCAGTACTCACAAGATTAAAATTTAAAAGATCAGAAAATGAACCATGTGTTTACATGCGGACACAGAATGGAAACACAATTATTATTGCTGTGTATGTTGATGATATGTTACTGTTCTGGAACAACAAACAAGAACTGCTTAAGGTCAAAAGTGAATTGATGTCCAATTTTGAAACAAAAGATCTTGGCAAGGCTGAATTGATGCTAGGAATCCATATTGTGCAAGATGACAATGGAATTAAGTTACATCAAGAGAAGTATGTAGATAAAATTCTGAAGGCATACAACATGGAGGATTGTAAACCTGTGGTCACACCATTTGCACCAGGCCAAAGGCTAGAGAAGCCGTCACATAGCAAGAAATCAGACGAAAGGATTCCGTATCGAGCATTGATAGGGTCACTTATGTATCTTGCAGTATGTACACAACCAGATATAGCTCATGTAGTGAACTACCTTAGCCAGTTCAATGAATGTTATGAAGAGAAACACTGGATTGCTGCTAAACGCGTATTGAGGTATCTCAAAGGGACTAAGAGTCACGGTTTGAGATATGTGAAAGCAAAACAACTACTAACTATAGAAGCTTTTACTGATGCGGATCATGCAGGAGATAGTGATCGACGATCTTATACAGGATCAGTGTTCCTTATTCAAGGAGGAGCTGTTTCGTGGCAAAGTACGAAACAACGGACGATTGCTCTTAGTACAGCGGAGGCAGAGTACGTAGCAATATCCGAAACTGCTAGAGAAGCAATATTTTTGCAAAAATTTTTTGTTGAAATATCGAATGGACAGTATAAGTCAAGTGAACCCATGACTGTTTACTCTGATAGTCAGTCTGCCATTGCTATCGCTAAGAACCCAGTACACCACCAACAGACCAAACATATAGATGTTAGGTACCACTTTGTACGTGAGGCAATTGTGAATAATAATGTGATACTGAAATATAAGGAGACAGCATGCATGATTGCAGATGCTTTAACGAAACCACTTTCAAGAGGGAAGTTTGAGTTTTGTGTGAGAGGTATGGGTATTTGTGTTTAAGCAGTGTAAGGTACTTGCATGGACATTAGGTTAAGGAGGAGTGTTAGAGCATAGAGTTGCTATTGGACTGTATGTAACCTCATGTCAGTGTTTAAGACAGGCTGGAAGGTATTTTTGAATGTAGATTCAAAAATAAAATAAGCCTTTGAATGTGTAAAAAATATTTGGGACATCAGTCGTTGTTCAAAGTTGTTATTGTAAACACACAAGTTTACATATGTCATAAACATCAAATATTTTTCACATATATATATATTTTTGCTAAGTTCTTATTGTGTTGTGATTAAAGTTTATACCTAATGTATGTATAACATTAAACGCTTGCTATGGCTGAACTCTGCTGAGTATTCATTTCACTAAACATGTGAGAAAGAGTTCTCACAAGAAGGTCAAAGAAGAGACCAGATATTAGTGATATAATAATAACAGCTATAAACCTCCATTAAAAATTTATGAAGCACACACAGTGAAAATCAGAACCTACAGTCACAACAACTTGCATACTTAATAGAAATGCTGAACTATGGATAAAATATCAGTTTTATTACTAGTATTAAAAAAAAATCACCTCATATATGGCATGGTAGTGTAGTTAGTGAATGATTCAGCTCGTAAACCATCCACAATGAATAAAACGAGCCGGTCAGCCACTGCATCATGCTTTGGCTGATAAGGTACTACACCATTCACAATCGGTGACTTAAAATATATATCGAATATTGAAAATAAAAACGTGATATGAATAAATAAACCTATAAAAAACATACCGCTTTTATAATTAGAAATTAATAATAATATGAATAAACCTCTCTCAAAGTTTGACAAATGACAATTGACAAATTTTTTTTCTTCTTTTTCCCATAAAATGTGAAGGCAAAAGCTCAAAACACATTGTAGGTTTTCGTCAAAGAATAGACCACTAGTTTTCGTCTTACGCATAGAGTAAAGAGCGGTAAGTACGGGGCCAACTGGGGGCCTAGACAAATTGCAAGCTTGACATTAGCCACTCATGCTAACGCCTTGGCCGTAGCGTGAGCAAATCGGTAGACATGTTGTCTATTGAACGCCAAACGTTCATTCCGCAGCGTCGTGTGGAAAACTCTACATTAATTTATGGAATAGCGTGAGTGGCTGTCAAAAACATTAAAGAAACACACATTCGCTCGCCAGATGCCAGTAGTGTGTTGACTGGTGCTGACTTAGGTTGACTCTTGAGCGCGTAACTTTGAATAGTTGAGCAAATAGGAATTTCAAAATACATAAGTGCTAAAATAAATTTAAATTAATTGGTGGCAGTGTTTTTGGTAAAAATAGAGTACTTATTTTTTACAAGTATTATAACTATACGGTTTAAAAAATAGTCCAACATTTGTTTCAAACTCAGGATCCGAGTCACAGTCAGAATGGAGTATAGACTGCGTGCTAGCCCTGAGTAATTTCACTTATTGCTAGAATTTATGGAGAGTTATGTAGTATGTACTAACTACTAAGTTCCTAAAAATGTATCAATAGATATCTCCTATCTTCCATTTGTCGGCAAGTGTAAGCACTTGAGATTAGTTATAAATGTAAACAATGCCATGTGTATATCAAATTTATACATACTGCTTGATTAATCGTAATTCGTACCACAGTTTTTAAGCTGTAACTAATCCAATACTTTAGGAATGGTGATTTATCACGACCGCAGCAAGGACTCCGAGGAAAATTAAGAGGAGAGGAAAAATGGAGAGAGCTGGCTTAATTATTAAATTCCGTGGGTGGAAGTGGGGTTCATAAAACGGCAAAGAAATGGAAAAGGGTAAGTGGTGTAATATAATTGTTCATATTATTCACTGTTGTAACAAGATTTTAACAAGTTTCTGTATCAGCCCATATACGTCCCACTGCAGGGCACGGGCCTACTCTACAATCGTAAGTACGATTGAGTGGTTAGGCCATATAGTCCACCACGCTGGCCTAGTGCGGGTTGGCAGACTTACATACCATAGAAATTTATATAAATCGCTATGGTATGCAGGTTTCCTCACGATGTTTTCCTTCACCGTTTTAGTGCGTGGTGATTGATTATCAATACACACATGACTCCGAAAAGTCAGTTTAACAAGTTTAACTAAACAAAATAAATTAATAGCCAGGTAATCACAATATATAAAAATGTTATATTAACAACATTTCAATTCCCTTTTATAACTTAGAAAAAGTAGTTATAATAAATAATACTTAGTGATGTATGTGTGCAGTGTACATTATTATATCACTCATGTTATTTTCAAATGTTTCTGGCTTTGCAGGTATGGTCCGATTGGAAAGCAAAAACTAAAAAGAAGGCAGCTCTTGTCAACAGGGACTTGCATAGCACAGGTGGTGGGCCTGCAAAATCCAAACCCTTAAACCCTTTGGAACAAAGAATTTACAAATAATGGGGTTAGCCACAATTACCGGGCAAGAAGCTTTGCAAGAAGCAGGTTTCGGCGTTAGTATTATATTTTTATTTAATTACGACACATCCATACATTACATACAGACATATTCTCATTATTTTTATTTGGTGGTGATTTTTTCATAGTATGTTTATGATTTTTTCGATGCTGATCGCTTATTCATAATCAAGTGTCACACTAAAGTGCTTCGAACTTGTGCCCCACAGTTGGCACTAGACTAAGCTAGGTCTAATTATTGAAACAAAGTGTTCAGTTATACACCTAGTTCTTGCTCTATACTTACTAAGATAGGAATAGTTTAAGGAAAAAAACTACTTATGATAGATGTTTTGATATCACAACACCTATAATATGTGGATTATACACATATTTATGTCAGTGCGATAGAATTGGCGACCTCATGTCTCGCAGGCGGCTTCTAACCAAAGGTACAACACCTGTAAAATGTTTAGTGAAATCTACTCTATCTATTTTACAATAGGAATTACCTAGGTAATCTATGATTTGTATTTGTTACAGGTAACAACACAATCGCAGACTGAAACAAATTTTCTTTCGCCTACTAACGAAATGCAGTTAGTAGTCCTACCACCATCCACTACCATTGACCGTGAGGACTATACCATTCACACTTCGCCACAAAAAACTCCCTCACCGCAACCCGGACCTTCCAGAACTGCAGATCGCGAAACTTCGTATAGACCAATGCATGAAGGTATATAAAGGCTAATTAAAACATGTTATATAAATTACTAATCTGTTGCGTATTTAATACGTGCTAGACAAAATTATCAGAACAAAAAAAAGTTCAAGATTTTTTGTTGATGTGACCCAAATTCAACGAGTGGTCATAAGTGTTCCCGTTATTTGAATTATTACCCTCTTAACACTTAGTAAAAAGCGACTTTAAGATTGTAAAATGAATATGGCAAACATTTTAGAATTTTAAGTGTTTTTCTCAGCAAGAGTTTCTAAGTGTTGTAAAATATTTTGTGTACTTATAAACCAATAAGGGTACTGGTATATTTTTAGCAAAAGTTTTTTTTTTGTTGCATTCAAGCAATACAACCGCTCATAAACAGAAGCAACATTCCACTGCGCTCGCCATCCTGAGACATAACATGTTAAGTCTCAATACATCCAGTAGTTACTCTGGCTACAATGTCCTTCAATCCGAAACACAACAGTGCAGACGCAGTGTTGTTTAACGGGAGAAATAGACGTTGCGGTGGTACCTACCCAGATGGTCTCTCACACATGAGAGACCTACCACCAGTAAAAAGTTTTTACTGACATCAGATTTTTAATCAAATATGTGTACTGTTTTTCAGTAAGACCACCTGCATCCGTCCCGTCCACTCCGCGACGTTATCCCATCAGACGGCGCGGACCACAACAGACGGCTTTTGATAGAGCCACAACAAAATTTGTCGCCATTGAAGAGCGCCGTCTACAGCTGGAGCGAGAGAGAATTAAGCAACAATGCGAGTTAGAAACATCTAGATTAAAATTGGAAGCGGAACGTCTTCAGATAGAGGCACAGCGAATTCAATTAGATCAAGAGCGACTACTGGTGGAGCGAGAGCGTTCTCGCCTTGAAGAAAATCGCGCCGAAAGAGAACTCGAAATAAATCGCTCAATGGCCGCACTCAACCACTCGACCACACTTATTAATAATAATTTGCGGGAACTTACATCACAATTGAAAATATTAACACAAAAAATATTAAGACCGGATACCTAATAAGCCGTAGTACACTGAAAATTGAGTTGAATGGCAAAATTATACATACTCAAAACTTGGTGTGCTTTTGGGGAGTCTCACCACAATATTCGCCTCCGCCTTTTTTGAACTTCTAATTTAAATTATCTTGTAAATAGATTATTACTAAATATAAATTCATCATTTATACCGTTCTCATTTGAAAAAGTAGTTCGAAAATGTGGTAGCTGGCCGGAAGGATACCACACTCGCACAACTGACAAAGCTTTGATTAATTAACATATTATAACACTATCTTCCGTATCCCGCGACCCTTATAAGTTAGACTGTTTATTTTTTTCAATTTTATTTTAGTGTAATGTAATAAACGTTCCTTCAATTTATTATTAATTAGATAGAGTTGGAGAGTGGATATTTATTGATTATTTTCGAACTATCTTTCGGCGCATTAATCTGTATTCTGCTTCATCTAGTAATCGTTCTTAATCAATTGAAACCCATGTGCGTTTATCTGAATACATAAAGTATGTATATTACCCTAACTTAGTTTTAGATGAATTTAATATGTATTAAGTAATTTTATTGAGATTTATTTTACCTACGTGTTAGTTATTTCCATTCTTTATAGATATTTAAATTGTTGTTTTATGCATATTGTTTAGTTATGTAACTTAAGTGATAGATATGTAATAGGTAATAGGAAAAAATCAAATCAAAAATAAATATGCTGATTAAGTCATTGTCTTTCCTGTCTTCCATTTTTTTTTTTTTTTTTTTTTTTTCTGCCTGTGTTCTAGTTGTGGGGGTGGTGTATTCGAGTCGCTGTAGAGCGTAGTGAGTGATAGTGTGGGGTGTAGGGCCAGCGGAGGGGTGAGGTCTCGCTATTTGATACGATAACCCGCCCTCCGCCGGGGTAGTGTAGGTGTAGGGGGATCTTCCGGAGGGGCAGGACTTCCGCGTAGCAACCCTTCCATCCGCCCCTCGTCGGCCCCCCTGGGTAAGTGAGGGATTGTGTGGTGTGAGTTAGTGTGGTGGGTGACATGTGTGGTCGCATAGTTTATTTGGTTTCTCTTTATTTGTACATTAGTCTTATTGCTACGTTTATAATATCAATGATTAATAAAAGACAGTGAAGTGGTTACAGAGGAAGGTAAGGTTGTTTCGAGTTACAGTGGTGATACATAGGGTGACTCGATTGGTGATTGTGCTCAGGAATTTTAACAATTTGGATCATCTTATTCTAATTTGACAATAGAAATTTGAGTAAATTAATTTGGGTGCGTCTTATAGCTAAATAGTATACAGTGAGAGCTAGGATAAATTAACAAATGAGTAACTTAAATTACGAAGGAAAGAAAGTTATCTACAGATACAAAATGTGTTCGCAATTTGGACTGCGTCCTAAATTAAACAGTTGACAATTAAGTTTAGAGTAAAGTGTAGCAGAGCCGGTTTCCATGCGGAGTTGATGCCAGTGTTGTTGCGGTGGAGATGGCTGAGGGGAGGGGGCAGGGCTAAGAGCCATAATCCACTCTCTGCCCTATCCTGTCCCTCATGGATTTCAGTCTTGCGCAGGTGGGTGAAGTTGCTCTATGGTTGGTGTCGAGGCTAGAGCCAAACCGGGCGTTATGGTTTACGCAGTTGGTGCATCTGGACTTGGTGTTATCTTCTTTGGTGGGACAGTCATCGAGAGTGTGTTCAGTGGAGGCACAATGAGCGCAGGCGATGTTTGATGACGAGCATTTTGCCTTGGTGTGCCCGAATTGCAGACACCGGAAGCATTGAATGAACGGGGAGAAGTCTTCCACATGGACCCGCATGTAATCCACGCAGACCCTCCCCATTTCGATGATCCGACGCCAGACTCCCGGGGACGCCTGTAGTACGGCGTTATAGAGCGCTGGGTTTCTATTGTTGCGCTTAAAGCGCAAGCACAGATCGGTTTCACTGCTGATGATGGATTCAATGTCGGGGTTTTGGGTGCGCAGGATGGAGGGGAGCTCCTCCGCGGGAGTGTCGCAAGAGACGCCCTTCAGAATTATCATGGGGCTGAGCCGGCGGGCGGGTTCGGCGGTGACTCCTTGAGCCGTCTGCAGGCGACTGAGGGCGTCGTCTCGCTGCTCCGCGGAGTCAAACTCTACCCTCAACTTTCCTTCGATATGGTTTGTACTCTGGCGGGCGCGTAATTGGTTTGCCGGAACGAAATGGCCTTTTTGAAGGCTGTAACTGCCTCCTCCTTAGTCTTGGTTGCGGTGGAGGGGGTGACAATGATGGCAGGTAGGGATTTCGGTGAAGTGGGTTGGGGTGTTTTCTTGTTCGGAGCTGTGCTTTGATGGGTGAGGTTGCGAGCGGTGGGGGATGCCAGAGCGGATGCGGTGGCAGATGTAACCGCGGCGTACGTTGTCTTGACCTGCTCCTTTGTATCGCAATTAGTTCGTTCTTGATGTTGTTTACTGCAGCGAGGTGGTTGTCCAGTTCTTTCTTCACGCACTGTAGAATATCCTCCTTCAGGCCATGGTTAGCGCTGTTGTCAGTTTCGGTGGGTGCCGATAATATGGGTTCGTCTTGGATGATAATGCTCGGGCATTCTTCTGGGTCTGAGACGCTCAGCAATAATTGTTCCAACTGTCCAGCCACGCATCTAACAAGGTTTTTGCCCTTGGCCGAGACAGTTTTAGCACTCATAGCTGTGTATAGTGTGGAGCAGTATTGGTATAGGATATTGACGAGAACGTCTCTGCTGATTGGGAAATCCTTGTCGCCCAAAAAGGGGAAACCCTCAGGGTACTTGCACTCAAGATACTTGTGATCCAGGTCCTCCAATGATACATTCACATATTTATCGGTGTTGTGAGCAGAGGTGGGTTTGGGATTGAGGAGTGGAGTGGAGGGTGGATTGGGGGGATCCGCCATTTTAGGACAGATAAGGGGGATTAGAAATTAAGGAAATTGTGGATTCCACCGAAGCCAATCGCTAGGCCTGCCCAAGCCGGTTCTAAAGAACCCAAACTCGGGGGGTCTAGGACCGGTAACGGCGGAGATAGGTTTAGGGGGGGTGGGGAAGAAATATAGGGGGGAGAGGGGGGGGGAAGGTTTCACGGGGTGACGTTTGGGCTATGGAAAATTTAAAATGGGTATAGGGTGGTGCAAGGGGGGAATTCGGGAATTCCGCCGGAGCAGATCACTAGGCCTTCCCGAGCCGGTTCTAACGAACCCAAGCTCGGGGGGTCTAGGACCGGAAACGACGGAGATAGGATTAGGGGGGTGAGGCAAGGAATGTGGGGAGGGGGGGAATTTGTGAATGTAATGAATGGTAAAATGGGGAATTGGAAACCTCGCTCAATTCGTTGTTTCTGCTCCGATTTAGGCGTGTGAGGTGTCGTTGGATTCGTCTTGATCTCTTCTATCAAATTATTCTGTCACACAGTCTTCGTAACAGTATGCTGCTGATATATGGCCTCTAAATGAAAATTCCAAAATTGACTTTTTGGTCTTTTGACCGATCTGGCTGAGTTTTGGTATGGGGCAAGGGGGCCCCCAAAAAATGACTTCCAAGGTGGTTCACGGCTTCCAGGTGTCAAGGTCACGAAGAAAACACTGGTTGAATTTGTGCACAAAACTCACGTTAAGTCCAGACGATTTTCGAGGGGTTCTTGAGGTCTTATGGTGATGATCGAGGTGTCCAAATGTTCCTGAGGAGTTGGGGCTTCTGCTGATGCAAAGACTGGCTCCGGATCTCAACTCCTGAGAGCAGGGGAGCCCTCCGAAGTCGAAGTATGCCTTTTAAAGGTGAAAGCACCGCTCATTTGAAGGATGTGATGTATAGAATGATACACTTTGGTGCACGATATAGTCCTGGCACAGGGCTACCGCTGTAGGGTCCGGGACGAATATTAGGAGGAAGGTGAAGGAAGATATAAAGGAAAAACTGTCAATTTCGATAGAAACCGGGTATTTCGCACTTCACTGTCCGTTTTCTTGGAAAGTATACGCAGGAAAATTCTTAAACTTTGCACAGGGAAGGGGAAGGGTATGGGGCTTCGAACTGCAGTCCAAAAACTGTAGGTAAAAGATCGTTCTGAAGAGTTATTGTCACTTATATCACTGAAGGGAAATTTCACAAAATGTTTTTCTTTTATAACTTTGTCAAATGTGGTCCGATTTGAAAATTCTTTTGGATTCACACGCGGGGTCGCAGCGCGCACATTTTGGTATATCACACGTATTGTTTTTGCACATAAAACCAGTTTTTCGGATTTTTTGAACGCGGAGCGGCTTAAAAGTGATGCGCGCGGTACGGCGTTCGCGCTGCCGGTCCCTGTCTTCCATTTACCTACATCATAATAAAAACATGACATGTCGCGATCGCCGAACACGGTGGTCGCAGATTCGAATCTCACAGCACACCAGGGATTAATGATTTATGAATATATTTATAGCTAGTTAGTTGCCATCAATTTAAACAATGAAACGAAACATCGTATGAAAACCCGCGAACCTACGAGATATTTAAAACAATTTCTACAAGATATGTTGACGGACTGTCTCTTGAGGTCCCAAAATCACAATCTAGATTGTAGAAGAGTCGAGCTTTCAGCAGTGGGCGGTTAAGGTCTAATATAGTGCGAAAAAACATAATAAGAAAAAACAAATAAAATATCTCAAGTAAAGATGTTAAATACGATCAATACCTACTTTGAGTGCGATTTTATTGTTACTTTGTAGTAAAAGTATGGAAGGTGATGTTAATTTAAAAAAAAAACATTTTGTGTAAGTATATATTTTGTATGCTCGCCCAAATATGTATAAACATTGGATTAGGTATATATACATTTCTCAGTAAGTGATTTTATGTATAAGATTACATAAATATAGTAATCTCTAACCTTGCAAATGAAAATACCTGTTTTTATATACAATTATATTTATACAGTGACTCTCTACAACATGAAATTTACATACTAAAATGTCTGCAATGTTAAACCTTGAACAACTACAGCATAACAATCTTCTGATGTGGCCATCAGCCTTTCTAAACTCCGGTCTATATTCAAATCCTTAATAATTCTATAACTGCCAGCACCATTGTCGTGCGTCGTACTGCATTAGTTTGCTTTATTCATCAGACATAAAAATCAACTTATACAGCCGGCAACTCTGAAACAATTGCACCATTATTAGTACACAAAAATCACTCATTCTCTTCTAATTACATCTTATCAAATGTGGTGATGCATTCCATTACTTGTGTCACAAAATTATAAGCATTACAACAAAGGTCATAAGATTGTAATTATTCCTGAGACTCTTCTTAGCCATGAATCACGGACCATTATTATGTAGGACTTGTCATCAATTTGGCTGACCATACATACAATCAATGTGACTTGCTAGTAGCTTGATGGCATCTAACTCTATCCATATACAGAACAATATTAGTGTGCATGCTGTATATTTCACCTTCTAGCCGATTTACACTTTTTAACAGCCCACACTGACATTGTAATATCTTATTCTTAAATCTGATAAGTAATGGTTGGACCTCACCCAATTTATTTGTTTAACATTAACATTGTCTTCGCCACTATTACCACATTTTGGAAACACAAACAGCCATTATTTCCCCCACCATTTTATCCTTTTTATTGGTGGTTTATTACTCATTCTTTCTTTTTTTATGATTCTGAATTGTTATTGCATCTCTAATTATTTCTTTCAATTATTAAGTTCAAGATTTGGACAGCCCACTATTGAATATACATAAAATATAAAATTATTATTATAAGCTTATTAAAATAGCTGCCAGCACCATCATCATGGTATACTACTTTGTATAAATATATATCTTCACTATAAATAATTTATAATTAATTGTTATAGCAGTATTATATAAAAATATTATAGTCTAGATAAAAGACTATTTAGGACAGCTCTCCCTCGAAGGAGCTCACTATGGTTATCTGTATTAAGAAGAATATCAGCAATGTCATTATCATAAGCCTCTTCTTCTATTAGAGGAGGAGGAGGAAGATTTGCTTGAAGAGCTATGTTGTGTAACACACAACTTGCAAGCACTATTTTCCCAGCAACAATAGGTTGATAATGCAAAGTTCTGTGTTTCAAAAGACATCTCCATCGTGACTTCAACAGTCCAAAGCAGCGTTCAATGCAGTTTCTGGCTTGTGTATGCCGCTGCATATATGTATCTTCAGGACTGCCCTGAGCGAGATTTTGAATTGGTGTCATCAACCATGGTCGTAGGGGATATCCAGAATCACCTTAAAATACAAAATTTTATGGGTATTAGTCAGAGTGAAATATGGCAATATTTTGTTCAAAAATAACTCTATGACCTTAAATCTACGAGCCAGTATTTGTTTGAACTAAACTATGAAAGCATAAACAGATTTAATGCAGTGTTCATGTATTATAAAAAGTGATCAGGTTAATTGAAATCACCTTATAATAGTGGAAAGAAACATTGAAGAAAACTAAAACATAAACACATGTACCTAATAACCATACTTGTTCTCCATTTTCATATAAACCTCTAAGATATGTTTCCACTTTGCTTGACGCCCATATGAATGAGTCATGAGTGGCTCCACCAAACTTTGGATTCACATTAATTATTTTTAAATTACTATCACAGACCTGTAACAAAGAAATGCAATGTACAATAGTACATAATCTATATTTTATTTATGTTTTCTTTCATTAATTTAATTGAATCCTCACCATTTGTACATTTAATGAGTGATATCCTTTCCTGTTGAAAAATATATGTTCATCTTGGGAGGGTCTAACAATTGCCACATGAGTACAATCTACACACCCAATTGTCCCTGGTAGCCTAAACTTCCTCTGAAATCTGAAAAAATAATTTGTTTGTATAAGTATAATATTTTACTTGTCTTTACATAACATTTACCAGTTGTGTTCATACAGTTTGCTGATATTTCTTTATAGATTTGTAATAATATTTGATTTATCCTAAAATCTGTGTAATTTATTGTATTGTAAGATATTTATGTATAATTGCCAAAAAATATATAAGATCTAAATTATCAAAGATAACTTACTCAAGTTTAATTTGAAGTCGTTCTTGTTGGGACTGAGGAAACACAATCCATTTATTTACAATATTCGGATGATTCAATGCATCTAACACTTGGCGTATACACCTACTTGTAGTTCTCTGAACTAAATATTGTGTGAGCCCAACAATCCTTTGATAGGAACCCGTCGCCAAAAAACTAAGAGTACACAAAACCTGCAAATATTATAATTAGTTATAATTTAAGAGTGTTTTGGTAATATTAATTGTATATTGTATACGCACACTTAACTCTATGGGTACTTGAAAAAGTTGCTTACCTTTATTTCCAAACTTATTTCTTGTGAACCTTTTAAAGAAGTTAAACGTCGAAGATCATCGCAAAGGTCCCAAAAACTTACTTTATTCAATCTAAAACGATCTATAAATTCCAAATCAGGCATTTGCGCTATTACTTCCATTTTACGGCGCCGAAGTCTTAAACGGCGTCTTTGCAAAGCCGTTTCGTTATTAGCGGCCCACAGCAGTCTCAAAGTATGCATTTTTAATGATTTTCTAATAAATTCGTAAATTAACAATGTTATTATTAACTCTGAGGACAAGTTTATGTCAAGTTTTTCTCGTAAGCGTGAGGGTCCCCCGAGTCGCTAACCGAGCGTGGCGTGCTCACGCTAAAATATCAACAGCAATTGTCAGAAGGGCAACTAGACTACCATTTGTATGAAGATTTGGCGTTTGGACGCCCCGCTAACGCTAACGTTCCTTTCCGCACACGGAAAAGTGGCTTTTGTCTACCAATTTAGCAACAGTCACGTGACATGTGGTTACCAAATGTCATCTCCATACATTTTGATCTTTCCGCAGGCGTTCATGCTAACAGAAAAAGAACATTTGTCTAGGCCCCCTGACCCAAGAAGCTTAAGGCCCTATTCAGCACAGACGACTAAAAATACAGACGGCCAACTCCATACAAATTTTTTAACACGTTATGAAAACTCACACATCGAAACCAAACATGCTTTTCTACATATATAATTCATTCAAACTTCATCGGATCTTTCTTTCTTTTCATTGATAATTTTGTCACTGACCAATAGTAATAAAGAATTTTGTTCATCGTATTTGAGCCATCTCTTTCGTACGTTATACGTATATATATTAGATGCGTTTCCCACCAGAGCTGATCTGAAATCGGTACTTTACCGAAAAGACCGATTTTGAAATATTTAGGGATGTACATTATACTTTCAGTAATCCGATTTTACTACCGGAAATTTACCGGTTTTATATTTGGGTTTCATGCTTTTATGTTCAAATTTATGGATTCAAAATGAAAATAACAAATAAAACCAAGTTATAATTCTAAACCTTTAATCAACAATATATTCTTTGATTTATTTGTTATATTTTTATATTAAAACACTTTTATTTAAACATTTTTATCCTAATGAATATTATAACCTCCAATACTTTTTTATACATCTTCAGATTAATTTAAACATTTTCAATTTGTTAATATCTCTTAATTTTATCACTTAAAATTCTCTTAATTTTAGGACCAATAAAACAATGCCAATTTAAGAACATGACTACAGAATTGAAATATGCATTGACAAATAAAAGTTTAAATGGAAACATTAATAATTGCAAATTATATTTTACAATACCATGAAACAGCACAAGATTACTTTGTTGGTAAATTTTATCTAAGACACAATTGACATTAAGTAAATAACAAAGCGATTTGGCTTACTTTTGGAGAAATTGAAAAGCAAAAACAAGACATACATAATTAAAATAAGCTATCAATTAACAAATAATTAGTTAAATCATGGAACGCATTAAATGCATGATAGCTATACTAAAACTTTTTTGATTAATTATTATAATATATTAAAGGAATAGGCAGAACATATGTTTAAAATAAAGTCATTTTAAAGAATGTTAATGCTATTACTATTATAGTATGCACAATATAGGTCTATAATATAATCTTATAAACAACTGCATTGCACTGAATTTGAAAATATAACCAAAATCTTTAGCAATTGCATTTTTATGAGAATCTTAATTATATCAAGAAGTATAAATATTATATACAGATTATTAATGAACATAATTACTTCTGTTGTGATTTAACCTTCACCAATATTAACATATAAGTCTACAAAAAGTGATCCTGCAGACATAGCAGAGACTTTCTTTGTACTTCCAACGATGAACGCATTTGCCTGCAAATTGCTTGGACTGGAAATTTCACCCGAGTCTAGCCTAGAAATTATAAAACAATTAATAAAAAAATAAATATTATAAGGGCACAATCTGTTGAAGTTGACTGCTTTCCTGACTTTAGATACATATAACCATAAAAACTGATAATTATAAATTAATATGTTAGGAACTTGGAAATACCTATACCAATAGCTTTAATCTTGCACTGTACTGTGCTGGGTCGACTTATACTGCAGAGCACAAGCTTCCTCTACAGTCGAGAGTACGAATGAGAGGAGTAAGGGTACATAATCCATCAACTCTAGACACTAACAAAAAGTTAACCTTATCACATGTTCAGAGATCTAATAAATCTGTATTTTAATGGGTATTTATTTCAACTTATTGTTATTTCTTATATTCCTGTAGCAGATTAAACTAGAAATAGGGTCACAGCGGAATAACATATTATTATATTTACCTTAATTATGTCAGATGAGGTTAGATTTATGTTTTTCAATAATTTCAATAATCTGGTATTTCTTGCTCCGCCAACATAGCTGTTCACTTATTAAAGTGTTTGTATATTTTGTTTGTGAAGGTTGCACAGATATTTCTATGTTTTTTTCGTTTGTGCACTCGGGAACAAAACACATAACTAAAATTAATAATTATCACGTAAATCACAAGTTTTTAGATACGATTTACACAAACCAAATTATATCACGTTTGTACTGTTAAATATTTACGTTACTGATTACAAAACAGATTAAATAACATGCAATTAAAATAAAATAAGCAAATCCAAACTAAACAGCAATCGACTGTTGAAAAATATGGCGGCAATATGGCGGCGACAGCGCACACATTCATAAAAGTGAAAGAGATGGGGCGAAAACGGCACATGAGAAAGCGAGAAAGAAAATTGGGTTACTTTTTAAGCCCGAGTTAAACGGGCCTGCTATTCAGTGCAACGCGGACGGTCCGCGCGCGGATTAGTGCTTGCGTCCGTCGCGGATCAAATCATCGTTCAGTTCGACGCGGAACGCGGTTGAGAGTGGTACAGATACAACAGTATGCCTAATGATAAAAAATTGAAGTTGGTGGTTGCTGCCTATTTATTAAATAGCAGTTTGTTTTTTTAAACCAATTTGTTTTTTTTCTTCGCCTGAACTATCTTCAAATTTTGGATACACAGCTTTGCAAACATCCAGCCACGCCTTTAGTTTAGCATCCTTATTTTTATACAAGGAGTCGCGGAGATTCCAAAGACATGGTTGTAATCGTACTTCTTGTATAACCCTCTCAGTTTGCACGGTTGCAGCCATGACGACGACAGTACTTTTCGTCCGCGTCGCACGACCGTCCGTCGCGCACTGAACAAGTCTGTACAAGTCACAGATCACTTCCAATAGATACCGCATTACGATAGTTTTGTTTCGAACCGAAAACGCCAACGAAGGGAACTGCGCGGGGGGTGGGCGGGTTGCAGCGCGGTCACGTGGACTTCACTGGAGAGATGAAGCATAAGTCGATAAATAAAAAAATGTATCGATAGTTCGATTTGCCAGTAAGTTCATGTGTTATGATCGCTTCTATAACTTAATTACCAACTTGTTAAATGTTTGATAATATTTTTTCACCGGCCTGTAGGGCGATTCACGTATTATAATAAGTTCAGTTGCAGTGCAGTTGCGGTTAAGTTTCGATCAAAACAGCCCTTATCGTATTCTCGTAATTTTGACAACCGCTGTCAAATACGCTCGCGTCAAGTTCGCGTCACGCAAATGTTTTAGCGTATTCTACTGCTGCGCGTATAAGTCTATCTCAAAAAAATTTCATACGTCTGACGTACAGTTGACGCGCAACTCACGCGCAGTTCACGCGCAGCTAAACACTTACAAGAATACCATTTTGTACTAAAGCGTATACTTAATTGTAACCGCACCGAAACTTGATCGGCGCGTCAAAAAGTTACGTGAATCGCACTACATATCTGATAAATTATACCAACCGGCAACAGCTAACTACGAATAAAATAGGATTAAGATTTATACTTTAGTATGTAACGGTTTTATTTCTATTATTCACTGTGTATTTTTGTATGCCATAATGGCGAAATACCCAAATTAAGTGTTGATATAAAAGATCAGATAAAAATATGAAATAGTAAATTACTAAACCTTACGCCCTAAAGGGCTACAATAACTTGCAAGCAGTAACTTGGGCAATTACAGAAGACATAGTTTGTTGTGCCATGGAGTGACCTTCTTGGTTGCCTATAAGACATTGGTAGGAGCCCGTCGCGTAAAACGACAGGGCAGTGAGTACCTAAAATATCCATACTTTTAATAAGCTTTTCTATGAACAATTCGTAAAGGTAGCCTATACCTTGGTAGATTTTTATAACCTACGAAGATGATGTTTTCTAAGTAAATATAAGAGCCGTAATTTTTAAAGCATAAGTGTAAAATAAACATACCTTTGTTTCTACAGACAAATCTGTTAATCTTTTATTTATTTTAAACAAGGGCCTCAATTCTTTACAAAGGTTTTCCACGAGCGCCTTCGTGAGCCTGTATCTACTAATAAATTCGGGAGTCGTCTAAATTGAATGGATCACATTCCTCACGTAATCGCCTTTTTCGTAGCTTACGCAAACAGTTATTAGCAGAGTTATCATCCTCCAGAAATTCGAAGATTTCGTAATCATTAGCCATCTAAAACCATATCACATTCATAGTAATTACGAGCACTTTTTGAACGAGAGACGGATATATCACATACTATTAGTATTTATAATAATTACCCTACTTTTTTTTACTTACTTTATAAGGATTTATCATATAAAATTGAAAAGTAATGATAAAAAGGTTGCTTTTTCACAACTGTTTTAAGACTGCTAAGTTTGACATAAAAGTAATATTACTTACTGTCAAAAGACGCGTCATGGTACGGTTTAGAGTGAATGATTAGCGATTGGGGCACAAAACTGCTAAGTAAAACATGATGGTTTTAAGCTTGTTTAAGGGCGTCATGGTACGAAATTTCAAAGTAAGGTTAAAACATTACTGCTATAAGAGATGGTAGTAAGGCCCCTGGTTCCACAGATTTGTTATTTATTGTTAGTTATATACTATACCGGGTATCTCAAGACTGCTACCGAAAACGAAGCCGGATGGTAGTTTTAGTGGCTACAAACACAATGCAATTATTATTATAGTTGGTATTATAGTTCTCATCACCTAAAAAAATGCTGGCGGTAAAGCTGCGCAGTAGGCTTTTTATGGGTCTATTTGGTGGTGCAGGATGAGGCGCAGGCGGACGGGTCACGCGCCGCACGCTTGCCGGTGCGCTATTGGTTCGTACACATTACGTTCGTTTTCAAGATACTATCGCGCATAAAAGTTTTAATTACAAAATGGTCTTACATAGAAAAGTGAGATAAAATATTTATTGAGAAGCTGATAATGATGCAGTTAAAATTTGGAACATTGTATGAGACGAACAGTAGAGTCAACCAAGACGACTTAATGGTAGGAGTTTCAACATTAATAAAATCTAATATATAAAATTCTTCTGTCACGGGGTGCGTAATCGAACTCCTCCGAAACGGCTTGACCGATTCTCATGAAATTTTGTGAGCATATTGAGTAGGTCTGAGAATCGGCCAACATCTATTTTTCATCCCCCTAAATGTTAGGGGTAGTCCACCCCTAAATTATTTTTTTAGACAAAATTTTTAATTTCTATTTTTTTATGATACAACATACAAAAATACATACAATCCTCAATTTTCACCCTTCTACGATCAACCCTTATTTTTTAATAGCCATTTTAGTAATTTAATCATTTTTCCTCTCCGGTCGAAAACTGATCAATCGTCATTTAATTAGTTATCCCCGCCAGATGTCTACAGGTGTCACTTCTGACCCAGTAAACAGCACGGAGTAGGGATGAGAACGAAGCCGGTCTCCTGTTTCTCTCACACAATACGATTATTGTTTATGCATCAAGTGTAGTAGTAACGTTGACAATTATTATTTTGCTATCTCAGTGTAACTCTCATATTAAATTTTAATAATTCCTATTTTATATATATATATGGATGTTTATGGAGAGAAGGGACATAAAGTAAAATAGAATCGAAGGTACGGGAGAGGGCTGGGATAGATGACAGATTTGTTAGGACGAACTGTAAATGCACGTTATAAAACGGGATGGATAATAAAGAGAAGGGACGGGACGGATTGGGAAGAGACTGAACAGGCGGATGAGACGGGATTGAGCCGGACAGTAGGATAGCTACGTCAAGTTTAGGCATACAAGAGTTTATACGAAAAACAACATGTATTTGGTGTGGAGTGGAATCAAAAAATATATGCACCCAGGCGAAGCTGGGTCGGGCCGCTAGTAATTTATAATTTGATTACACATTCTACATTCAATCAAACATGTTTTTAATTCTGTTACATGATATTATATCTATTTTTTAATGTACCTTCCAGTAAACAATATATGAAGCCAAGACTAGATCAAAATAAAACAATAGGTCTAGTATTTTCGCGCGCGAGTTATCCTGCGCATACACACCCCCTCCACATTTTTACAGCGTTCTTCTTACGTGACGAGAACTATACGTGTATGAACAGTGCTTCGGTTGACGCGACATAGACGTCGCGTTGCGTCGCCTAAGGTCGTCTACCCTCTTGGGTCTACCACAATCATAAATATTGTCATTAATAATTAAAAAAAAAAACCGAACGGAATTAAGAATTTGTTTAACAATATTAATATATAACCCGAATAATATTATTTTGTTAAATCATTTAATATAAAGATATGGAACAACATAATAAGAAGTTATCGAATATTGATGAACTTAAAAAAATCTCAGTTTGTAAATGCCTCACAGATGAGGAGGCATGCGAAGGCATTGTGATTACAGCGCGGAAACGAAATATTTTATCAACTGTGTCGAGAACTGAACATTATCTCAGAGAGCGCCGGATCCCAGAATTGATAAGATTTCTGTTTACAAAAGTAATAGCTGAAGGCTCTGATAAACCTATAGTATATTTGGAAAAGTTATTGAATGACTGCATGTTATTTCGAGCAGGATATGCGTTGGCTCCTGTACTTTATGAGCAAAGGTTAGCCCATAATGTCACAAAAACACTTTCTTTTATAGCACGATAAGATGATTACAAAATATTTTATTTACAATACATTTGCGTGTCTCGCTATTATATATTTAGTCCGAACGTGTAATAGCACTACTCTGTTATGAGTATCAGAATATCATACTAACGGTAACAGCTTATAAGTCTTCACTATTTAAAACCTTACAACCACACTAACCACAAATGTATTATTAGAGTCATTTTTTTAAAATAAGTCTAGCAGGAGATCGAAGTAAAGAGTCAGCTGTACTGTTAGAAGTGTCACATTTCGTTCGGTGAGTAAAATCGCCTCCTCCCACCCTTTCCTATCTGCTCCCCTCTCGATTTGCTGGAGCTGCAACACAACCATGATTCTAATGTCATGGGTGACAGTAATCACTTCAGATGATCTTTAGACCCTAAGACCCTAGAAACGTTGAAAGTTTATAAAAACATACTTTTTTCCGCAGGCACTTGGAAGCAGTTATTAAAAGTTTTGATCCAGGACAACGTGGTTGGTTAAGTGCTGGACAAGTGCGTCGAGCGTTCGCAACTTTAGGACTAACATATCAAGAAATTCTTGACGAAAGAGTTCCTTGCGAAGTAGTTCTTAGCACTCTTAAAAACTGTCAAGAAACGGAACTGTTCAACTTACTTTCAGCTGGTATGAATACAGAAGATAAAACGGAGGATTTGATGTCCGACAGCTCAGTTTAATATTACAATTAGGTTTCATAATTGTAAAAAAATATTAAAAGCTGGATCCACCTTATGTGCAAAAATTAATTTATGATATCTGATACTTTTACGAAATATTTTAAACATGCCGGCTGAATTAAGCGCTTTGGTTTTTAGGAAAAACCACCACATCTAACACTGTATGGGAATAGAATCAATCTAGGGGAAGCGGCGATAATGCAAAAATTAGGCACTTATAGCCCATGACTATTTTAAAGGGGACAGAAACTTTGAAAAAGCATCTTCAAATTGTTATGCGGATTCAAAATGCTTTGGAAGAAGTCTCTGATTCGCCTTTTGGTCGGTTAAAAGTGAGAAACTGGTTAAAAGAAGCCTATTAAATATCATTTGTGCCAATTGAGTCTTGGATCATGAGACGTCGTTCAGATCAACGTTGGTTCTTCAATAGCAGAATCGGATAAATGAGTAAACATTAGTTTTTTGTACTGACGGAAGTTATTTTTATGTTAATTTTGTAGAAGACACAATAATGGATGACAATACGTCGAAGAGGTCAAAATCTAGAAATTTCTAAACGGCACCTTTTGGTGCAGTCTTCATCGGGTTTTATGGCGTTAATTCGGCAAACTGCACGAATTTGTTAATTACTGTAGTTAACAGTCCATACAAGCCATAAACACCACACACACATTCACATAAGCACGCATAAACGTTCGTATTGCCGATATATTGGAATAATTCATTCTTCAATCCGAAGATTCGAATTTCGTGTTACAGAGTAGGTTTCGAAACGAAAAACGTCACGAAGTTTCGAACTTCGTTTCGGATTTATATAGTAGGGCCCCTTATTATATCAACTATCTGACAATAAAGGTCCCGTCAAAATCGATCCAGCCATTTCAGAGATTAACCGGAACAAACAAAAAGACAGACAGACAAAAAAAACTAAGGCCATTTTCGTTATAGGTATCGTGTATATAACGAAATGTAGTCGGTAATATTTTTATATTTTCACTTTACAAACAGACACTTCAATTTTATTCATATGTATAGATAACTTAACAACATGTATGCCTACACTTGACGTAGCTATCCTACTGTCCTGCTAAATCCCGTCTTAACCCGTCTGTTCAGTCACTTCTCGATCCGTCCCGCCCTTTCTCTTCATTATCCATTCCGTCCTTTCAAATCTGCCAGCTATCCGCTATCAGTTCTCTCCCGTACCTCCCACTATTATATCCCGTCTCTTCATATCCAAATAGTGTGCTGTGTGCCTTATGATTTTTTGACATTAAAAACTTTAGTGGTTCTGATTATCCATGCAATATTCCATCCCTTATTTCACACCCACAATGCTACTTCTTCAAAAATATTGCAAGCAATATGTAGGTGAAATAACCTATCTCACTCACAGACGATATATTATATTAATTTCTATCCGTGAATTGTAGTGAAGGAAAGGCTACTGTAAAAATTCGTGATAAAAGTGACATTCGATCTTGAAAAGAAGTCAATATATTTTTTACGTGTGCAAATTATTTATTTAATCAATGATTTAATCATCTCTATTTATGTAGCTTGATCAATTCTCCTTAGTTTATACCAGTGGTTCTCAAACTTTTTTGGTGACGGAACCCTTTTGGGAATCTGAATACTTGATGGAACCCTACAAGAAAACAATAGTTTTTAAAAGTGTATTATTTATTAATAAGCATAATTAAAGTACAATGTAACAGTTACTAATTATTATTTACTTTACCACATGGCAAGTACAATAATAGAAGATATTAAAAAAGAAAAAATCTAACTAATGCGAGGTATGAAATTGTTTTTTATTTTTCATCAATTGGTTGATACTTGATATCAGGTTTGTAAGAAGACAGTTGAAGTCTCATATCAGGTTCAGCGTCCAGTCTATTGCGATATTTTGTTTTCGTGGCTGCATAGGTTGAGAATCCTGCTTCGCACAAATATGTTGTTGGGAACGGGAGAAGAATATTCAGAGCCATTTTCCCAAATGGATTGAATATTCATCACGGATTCTGCACCAAAAGTCGTTGAGAGGCGTCGTTTTGAACAGTGACTCCATACTTGTGTCTGATGACATTTCTAAAAGAGATTCATATATCTCGTTTGACATACTTTCGGGCTTTTCCAAGTTGGGTAAAAAAGGATTATGAATCCATGAATTCAGTTTCATTTTTGTATTCTGTTCTTCGGGAAAATATTTTTCAAAAGATGCGCGCATCGAACTGAGATATTGGACCAATTCTTCAAACACATCATCTTGAAACGTTTCTGAGTCGTTATCGCTAAAAAACTCACTGAGTGACGTATAGCTTTCTATTTCTTTCTTACCAACGCAAATAATCCAAAAATCTAATTTTCTATTGAAGGCAGTTATTTTATTATAGGCCTGAAACACTTGTCTGTTAACCTTGCAATGATAAATTCAATTTTTGAAAGATATCCGCCATAAAGACAATCGGAACAACCATTGTGGATATAAGTTGTCGATCCGAAACCTTTATTTAATTACATTCTTTAATTTGAGGGAAGAGTTTACCGTATCGACGGGATGAATATTAAATGTTTGACAGTTACGAGCCCATGAACATTTTGTATATGAAAATGTCAATAGAAACTCGGGAAGCCGAGAACGTGATAAAAAATATCCTATGTCTTTCTCTTTGTTCTAAGATACCTCCTCGCCAATTTTCAGCCAAGTCAGTTCAGCTGTTCTTGAGTTATAAGTGGAGTAACTAACACAACTTTCTTCACTATACAGGGTATATCAAGACTGCTACCGAAAACGAAGCCGGGTGGTAGTTTAAGCGACTTCAGACACCATGCAAAAGAAAATTTTGGAAAAAAAAGCGACATATTTTTTTTTGTATTTTTTTTCCTATTGCCATATTTGGGTGGTAAATACATTTTGACGTGACAACGTCTTAAATTAGGTTGCGGCTGGGAGTCACTTATGAAAAAGTGTAACGCCCGGTAACGTAACGGTGCGCGCGCAGCACTAGAGAATTATTTTTCAGTTTCACCCACTTTTTCCAAAATTGTCCCATAGCCCCCCCCCTGCCTTCCCCCACCCTTATTCCGAAATAGTGCCTATTAGCCTCCCCACGAAACCTACCCCCCCCCCTCCCCTACCCCCACCCTCAAAATTTACCTCACCCCCCCCAATCCTATCTCGGCCAACATAGGTCGTAGACCCACCGAGTTTGGTATCCTCGGAACCGTCTTGGTGAGGGCTACAAATTGACCCCGCCAGAAATCCCAAATTACGCAAAAAATTACCCCCCCAAAAAAAAATATTTTACCTCCAAAGCAATTAATTTAAGTTAGCCTCCCCACGAAACCTTCCTCCCCCCCCCCCTCCCTTACCCCCACCCCGAAAATTTACCTCACCCCCCCCCCCAATCCTATCTCGGCCAATATAGATCGTAGACCCACCGAGTTTGGTATCTTTGGAACCGGCTCGGTGAGCTCTACAGATTGGCCCCAACCAAATCCCCAAATTCTTCCCTCTCTCCCCTAAAATATTTGTCCAGGCATAACTCCGTCATTTCTTAAAGTAAACCCCCCGTGTTTGGAGTCAGAGGAATCGTCTTGACGAGCTCGACAATCGAGAGCAGGCAAAATACGATTTTTCTTATTGACGTGACAACGTCTTAAATTAGGTTGCGGCTGGGAGTCACTTATGAAAAAGTGTAACGCCCGGTAACGTAACGGTGCGCGCGCAGCACTAGAGAATTAGGCGCATTGAATCGGCGCATGCTTGTGTCTCTGTCTTTGTCTTTCTCGAACGTTCTTGGCGTTGGAAAAACAAGAAAGCGTCACAATACAAGTTCACACGTGTGGTTAAAGTATCGTCAGCTGTGTCTGTAGTGAAAATATGGAGTGCTTAGATTCGTCATTACATGTACAATGTTTTAGTAAACAAAATATATTTCTATAGTTAAAATTTGTGCAATTCTTATTTTCATTCAATTCCTTGTTCCTATTGTGCAATTTAATTATATTCATATCAATAAATATTCTACCGAGAAAAAGACGTTGTCACGTAAAATCTTCGCCCGTAAAACCGACTTTACAGGCAACCATTTTAATTTAAGTTATAATCCGTCCTTTTTTTCCTAAAATAACAGTGTATACCCTTTTATTTATAAATTCTCTAAGGTATAAAACAGTTAAAATTATTATTTTAGCAAAAACTATGGATTTACCACCCAAAAATTACGATATTTAAAAAATCATTAAAAATTAATGTCGCGTTTCTTTGCGAAATTTTTAGTTGCATTGTGTTTGTTGTCACTAAATCTACCACTTGGCTTCGTTTTCGGTAGCAGTCTTGATATACCCGGTATAGTACCTGAACGAGACCGCCTTCGAACAGCCTCGTTCAATTGTAGAATGTTCGGGGTGCTGGGTGCGTGGTGAATAATACCAGTGATTAGAATGTAGAAACAGTTTATTCGCACTGAGAAGTACGTTTTTATACAGTGACGTAATGTACACTTAATTACGACACGTAATTGCGGCACCGTCTTGATGTAGCTGCAGAGCGGCGTACTGGGGTCTCCCGGCAGCGATTCTGCTTGATTCTTCAATACTTGCTGACTACTTGCTGACTTGCTGACTACTTGCTGGCTTGCTGACTTCTTGATGTTTTCTTCACTGTAGGCCGGAACCGAACTGATTTGCCCTTTTAATCGTAGATCTTCACGCACGCACGAGTTCCACGCAGGCATGGAACCGCACGTGGCGGAAACTAAACCAGGGCGTGTGCCCTCTGGTTGTGGTCTTCTGTGCAATCCGTGACGACGGATTGATCCTTGCTCCTTGTCGATATATATATGATATATACGATTTTTGACTTCACTTTCTCGTTGTTCTGTTGGTCGCTCTTGCGGTTCGAGTTCGATGAGAAAAAGAACTCGAGGATGTTTCGATGAGGCCGCGTGTGTCGTCGAAGTGTGGGTATCCCCGGTGCCGTCGTGATTCTTCTTGTCGTCTGGGCGATCTGGTCCCAGCCAGGTGGATCCCGTTGGGGAAGCCCGGCTAGGCGATCAGCGACCGGACGACGTAATCACGAGGCCCGCAGTTCAACCCGCTCCTTCAGACGGCGGAGTGTCAGTTGGTGTTGGCGGAATTGTCTTCCGCTAGGAGATCGCGTAGAATCGCCGTTGCGGACGGCGAGGGTCTTTCGTCGATCTTCATACAGGTGCAGTTTCACGCAGGCATGGAACCGCACGTGTTGGAGACTCAACCAGGGTGTGTACGTACACTCTGGTTGTGGTGTTCTGTGCTGTGATGTGATGGTAGTGCTGCTGGTGTTGCAGGTCGCTCTCGAGGTTCGCATCTTGCGGATGGTGGATATTCAGTGAGGCCGTGTGTGCGCGCGTTGAAGTGTGGGTATCCCCGGTGCCGTCGTGATTCTTCTTGTCGTCTGGGCGATCTGGTCCCAGCCAGGTGGATCCCGTTGGGGAAGCCCGGCTAGGCGATCAGCGACCGGACGACGTAATCACGAGGCCCGCAGTTCAACCCGCTCCTTCAGACGGCGGCGGTGTCGTCGTTTGGTGTCAGCGGAGTTGTCGTCCGCTGTGGAGATCACGTTGAGGCGCCGGCGTGGCCGGTGATGGTCGATCGTCGATCTCCACACACGCGCAGTTCTATGCACGCATGGAACCGCTTGTGGTGGAGATTAAACCAGGGCGTGTGCTCTCTGGTTTGTGGTCTTTTCTGTAGTGATGGTCGTCGTACTGGTGTTGCGGGTCGCTCTTGTGGTTCGAATCGTGGAGAAACTCGAGGGTGCTCGGAGAGAAGTGTGGGTATTCCTGGTGCCATCGTGATTCTTCTTGTCGTCTGGGCGATCTGGTCCCAGCCAGGTGGATCCCGTTGGGGAAGCCCGGCTAGGCGATCAGCGGCCGGACGACGTTATCACGAGGCCCGCAGTTCAACCCGCTCCTTCAGGCGTTGTTAGCGGAATTGTTTTCCGCTAGGAGGTCACGTGGCAGTGCCGGCACAGGTTGTTCCGGCGGGCGAGCATGAAGCGGCGCCAGGTTCTGGAGATGAGGCCAGTCCGAGGCGTCGGCGCGTTCGAACATCTTCGTCGAGAGGCGTTGGACGAAATCGTCCAGGCTCTCGATGCGGAGATCCCTCTGGATGGTGGAGTTTCTCACGTAACGCGGGGCGTTAACGATCTTCCGGAGCGTCTTTGACTGGACGACCCGCAGTTTCTGACGCGCGGTAGCGCCAGTGAGCGCGTACCACGCGGGCGCTGCGTACGTGAGGCGTGATCGTATGTACAGCTTATACACAGATACCTTCACGTTCAGCGGGAGTCTCGAGGAGAAGACTGGGCGAAGTTTCGCGGCGGCGCTCCTCGTCTGGTTGGCGATGGCTTCGGCGTGTTTGTTCATCCGAAGATTCTTGTGTATGCTGATCCCGAGATATTTGGCTGAGACAGCCCAGGGAATTCGTTGATCTTGCATCTTGATGTGTAATGATCTCGTCGGGTTGTTCCTCGTTATGTGGTTGGAACGCTTGATCAATAGGGCCTGTGTCTTTCCGACGTTCACTGTCAGTTTCCACTTGGAAAACCAGGCAGGGAGTTCGTCCAGGTTGCGCTGGAGCTTGGTGATGGCGTGCTTCGGCGACACGGAGGATGTGTAGAGCGCTATGTCGTCCGCGTACAGCGCTAGGTGGACGTCTTCCCTCACAGGAATGTCGTCGGTGTAGCAAGCGTACAGGACCGGAGATAGGCAGCTTCCTTGAGGTACTCCGGCGGCGATGGTGCGCTCGCCGGAGAGCTTGCCTTCGATCATCACGTGGAATCTTCTGTCTTCTAGAAATGACTGGATCACTCTGGTGATGCGACGGGGCGAGTCGGACAGGGCTACCTTGTGTACAAGGCCGCGGTGCCAGACTCGGTCGAACGCTTTCTCCATATCCAGGAATACTGCGACAGTGTTTTCACGCCGTAGTTTGGCCATCGTGAAATCGTGCAGTACCCTGGTCAGTTGCAGCGTGGTGCTGTGGTCTGATCTGAATCCGAACTGTTCTTGTCGTGGTGTCAGGAACGGCACCAGACGTTGTAGCAGGAGTTTCTCGAACACTTTTGAGGTTGTCGACAGGAGTGTGATGGGTCTGTAGCTTTCCGGCTTCAGGATGTTCTTGTTGGGCTTGGGCAGCATGATGACTCTGCCGGATTTCCACTGTTGAGGAAAGTGTCCCGTGCGCATGATACCGTTGAAGAGCCGCGTCATCGCGGCCACAGTCCTCTGTGGCAGGCGACGGAGCGTACTGTTCTTGATGCCATCCGCGCCGGGTGCTTTCCTCGGCTTCGTCTTGAGAATCATCTTCCGCACTTGTCCAGGCGAGAAGAAGATTGGATCCTCTTCGGGAGTCACGACTTCCGTGAAGTAGTCCTCGAGATGTCGTTCTACTTCTGCTTCGTGTCCGGTGTTGGTTGTCGGATTCGGTTGAAACTGGCGTTCTAGATGTTCGGCGAAGATCTCTGCACGGTCTTCGGCGACGTATCTCGGTGTCCCGTCGCTGTGCAGAAGTGGGCGCACTGGTTCTGGTGTGTTGGTTACGTATCGACATAACCGGTAGAGGGCGGGCCAATCGTCCCCTGTGGAGTCGACGTAACGTTCCCAGCGGTCGGTGTTGTAGGCTTCGAGTTCGGCTTTCACCTGCTCTATAAGACGATTTAATCTCGTCTTGAGCTGTGGGCAGCGGTTGTGTTGCCACTGTACTCGGACTTTCCTCTTCTCATCGATGAGATTTCGAATGTGTCGAGGGAGGTCCGGCATTCTGTTCACGGCCTTCCGCGTAGTCTTTGCCGCTTCAAAGGCTTCTTGGATTCTGGTCGTGAGCTCGTTGGCGAGCATGTCCACATCTGCGGGGCAGGTGATCGGTCGCGTCGGTGTGCAGGCCTGCAACTCTTCTGCGAAGGTGTTCCAGTTGATGTTGTAGCGTGGTGCCGGCGGGTTGACTCTCACCGGTAGTTCAGGAACGACGACTAGTACAGGCTGATGGTCAGATTGTAGATAGTCGTGTAGAACTTCTTGCGTCGGCTGGCTTCGGAGTCCTCGGTGTATGATAATGTCGATGGTGGACGGGCTGAACGCACTGCCCGTTGGGTAGCGCGTTGGCGTGTCCGGCCCTTCGACTGCATATCCGTGTGTCTGCGAGTCGTTGAAAAGCTTCCTTCCGTCCGAGTCCATGTTGGATGTCGGGTCCCATGATGGGTGTTTGGCGTTCAAGTCTCCGGCGATGATAGTCGGATTCGGCGAGGCGAGCAAGGCATGGATATCGGCTCTCGCCAATCTCGATCCCGGCGGCTTGTAGGCGGCAAACAACCAGTGTGGGTTGCCTGCGATGCACACTTCCACACCAAGTCCGTACATCGAACGGAGCTGTTGTTGCGGTAGTGCTTGGTGAAGGAGTCTTCTTTTAACGGCTACTAGCAAGCCTCTGTAGACTCTGTTGTGCGGTGAGAGTTCGTCTTGCCGGTAAATGAAGTATCCTGGTAGTCTGCAGATGTCCGTAGGTCCCAGGTGCGTTTCATTTATCAGCACAACATCGATGTCCTGTTCTCGTAGGAGCGGCTTGAGATGAACGATCTTGTTTCGAAGACCGTTGGCGTTCCAGTGTAGTATTCTCAGCGGTTTAGACATAGTGGGCTAAACGCTGAGCGATGATGGCGGAGATGTCTTCTCCGCCCTTGAAGGCAGTCAGTATCTTAAGGAGAGTACTGATCTCTTCAAGTTGGCTTGTTGTTCCTGTAGTTTGTGCAGGAACCTCGTTTCTTGCGGTGGGCGTGGTCTTAGCCGGGGCCGCCGGAGTCGTTTTTGTTGTCGGCGCTGGTGCCGTCTGATTCTTCCTCTTCTTTTTGCCCCCTTTGCCTCGCTTCTTAGCGGGCTGGCGTCTTTCATGAGGGTTGTTTGCGGCGGCCATTAGCGTTGTGTTGCCGGTGGCCGCGGTCGTGGTGTCCTTGATGATGTTGCTCGTCTTGTTTGTTGTCGGCAGGCGTGTGGAGATTGCCACTGTGCCTGCCTTCTTGTTCCGGGCTTCTCTCCGGAACACTGGGCATGCAGTGTAGCACGCCGTGTGTGCGCCACCACAGTTTGCGCATGTGGCGGGTTCCTCCTTCGGGCGCGGGCAGTCTCGGGCGGTGTGTTGTTCACCGCATCGGACGCAGGCCAGTTGCCTGTGACAGTTATGGCTTGAGTGCCTAAACTGTTGGCAACGATGGCATTGAGCGGGGCCTTTCTTGCCTCGCCATGGCTCCACCTTTATGGAGGGCAGCGCCATAAGTTCCGAGATTTTGAATATCTCGGAGATATTCGATGTCCTCTTCAGGATGACCAGGTAGATACATCCTGATCTACCTTGTCGTGCTTTAATGGGTCTGACATACTCCGGTGTGAAACCCAGAGTTTCCAGCTCCGTCTGGATTGCGTCGATTTCAGTGTCTACTGGCAGTCCGCGGATAGCGACCTTGACGCTCTTCTCCGCCGGCAGCGAGTAGGAAAACCACGAGATCTTCTCTGTTTTCTCTAGCTCTGCTAGGTACCGCTGTACCGTGCGGTATTCGTCTTCCGACCTCGGCAAGAATTTGAGGCCTTTGCCGAGGTGCGTGTGGGCGTTTGGTGCGTGGCCGAGCTTGCGCTTCAAGGCCTGCGCATGGTGTGCCCAATTTGGGAGCGATTCCACAATGAGTGGTGGATATCGCGGGCGCTTGTCAGCCGGCTTCTGCGCGGCTGGCGCCTGTGCTGGCGTCTGCACCGGTTTGTTGGTCGGTGGCAGCGGCAGCGCGGGTTTTGTCTGCACTGTTGTTGGTGCAGTCTTCGGCGTCGTTGTTGGTGAAGAGGGCGTCGAGTTGATAGTACGTGTCAACTTTGCCCTCTTTTTGTTTTCATTGCTCGTCGCGGCGCCGTTGTCGGTGTCGGTTGACGTCCTGCGGCGGCGATGGAAGTCTTCTTCCTCTTCGGGGCTTCTGGGGCGTCTGATTGAGGTCTGTGTGACCTCCATCGGCTCTGGTTCTGGGTCCGCTTCCTCTTCGGATGAGTTGGTGTCGTCCGAGTCTTCTTTCAGGCGGTCGAGTGTGCCGCGGATGGACCGGTCGATCCATTCGACCATCTGCAGTTGCAGCATGCCGCACAAGTTGTTAATCGCCGTGTCGTTCTGCATGGCCTGCTGAAACAGATAAGGGCGATTTGCGTAGTACGGGTGTCGGCCCACAAAATGTCGCACCACTGATGCCAGTGGGTGCGACGGCCGACAGTTGGGGTCGGGGGAGGCGGGTTGGCCCAGCGATACAACTGGGAGATTGGGGCTACGGGCAGGTCCAAACGCGACGGCTTGCGAGAAGCCGGGCGGGACGCCCTGCGAAATGCCGGGGTTTTCACCCACGGCGACGGAGCGGGGCAAAGTGCCCTGCTGTACTCCGTTCGAGCCATGAGACTCAGAACGGGGAGAGTGGAGAGATTGGTCCTGAAAAGGACCGTTGGGTTGACCTCGTGAGAGGCCGGCAGATGAGCCCTCCGTGGGGAGGCTCATCTCTCCTCGTTGCGAAGCGCCGCGACCCTCTGGCGAACGTGCGAGACGTCCGACAGCAGTCAAGCGACTAATCCCCCGCACCGAAGCGCGGTCCGTTCGTCGACTCGGCAGGTTCCGAAAAACCTGAGAACCAATAAACGGTGGGATTAAAATCAGGTCCGAGCGGTAGTAAACGTGTGCTTACTACGCTTCGCAAGCTGATCCTCCAACTGATTTGCCCGATCCAGGGTGCCGATCTATATTCCCAATTTTGGGCTAATCCCTAGGGTCGGGTCCGCGATCGTCACAGGCGCGCTCGGCCAATGGGAGCGCGCGCTGCGGGGTGTCGCTGTAGCGACTTGCGGGGCGGTAGCTCGGTCGTGCGGGGAGTGCGGGGCCGCGAGGTGTAACTCCGCACCGAATTTGTGGGAGGCCCTAAGTTCGGCGGACCTCGCACCCGACATCATGCTTAAATCAATATATATACTAGGTTTTGACAATTTCGGTCTAACTACTCAAAACTTTATATAATCTCTGATAGATAAACACTCTAGTATATAACACGTAACAATATTGCACATAACAATTTACATAGTTAAAGTATAACAAATATACATTTACAATGAACGACTTAAAAGTGTAAGCTTATTTCTAAGGGAACGTTTGTTTTATTTATTAACACGACAACATTTTACATAAGAACATTATAAACTTATATTAATAGAACATTACACAAACAAGCTTATAACTATTTACTAGTAACATGATACAAAGCAAACTTAACTATTAAAAATTAGTCTTCGTCCTGCACAGTACCTACATACCGTCGGTATAATGGGAGAACTAAATAACTCCGTTTTTGGCCAAATTGACCTTTTACCATTTTCGTGAACCACAAAATGTGCCACATCTTTTGATCTAACAACCATTCTCATATCTTAACCCAATCCAAAATTACAGCCATTTTCGTATTTAATTGTAGAAATAGATATTTTCAAATGAGCACTAAATATTTTTAGAAAAAATGACTAACTCTGTAAATAAATGAACAACTGTAACTTCTGATCACTTGAGTATGAAATGAATTAGCTAATTGAGTTATTTAGTTCTTCCTCGAACGAAAATATTCTAATGAAACTAGTGAAGTCGAAGGAAAACTAAACAACTTGAGTTATTTAATCCGGGCTTTTTGTGAGCGTTCTTTCGTTTTTAAATAATTGTTTTTATCTATTTCTTCTTCGATAAAATATACATTTATAAGAGATTCCAACCAAATAAATGTCAATATGTGAAATAATAATAAGAAGTTGTTACATACATCGATATTACCAGGGGCTCCTAAACTAGGCGAAGCTTCTTGTTTTCTTGGGAAACCAAGAAGCTTTACAGTTGGTAGTACTTAGGAGTTACAAGATAGCAATATTATTTTTAGACAGTAATAAAACTTAAAAAGAAAAAACAATGTTTCTTATTTAGGTAGTGCATAAAGTTATTTAAGTAGAAAACATCAAAATAAAGTTCAAATACAAAGTACAATAGTCTGTTCACAGAAAGTTGATGTTTGAGACAGGATCACTGATTATAGTTTCGATAGCGCCATAGTCAATGCTTTGCAACCAACACGAGACTGTTTTTGAACCCGCATTCACTGGCAAGTTTTTAATTTCACATATTTTATTAACGTTGTTGTAAATGGAGCGGTAGGCAAAATATTGAAACTTTTTTCCAAAACTAGATTTGACTGACGGCAATGAAAGGTTAAAGACCCTTTTAGTTAACAGTAATTTATATTCATCAGACTTAATTATAGATTTATGAGTTACACAAGCTTTATGCATTTATAATTGTCGGACTCTTAAAACACCTGCTTCTTTATACAATAAATCCGTTGAATATCCAAAGTCTTTACGCAACATGACCTTCAATATTGCATGTTGAGCTCTTTCAAGGGATAGCATCAAAGTTTTCCCTGCCCCACCCCAAATACCAATGCAATAGGTCAGACGAGATTGACATAAAGCAAAATACACTAACTTAAGAATATGTACACTGGCCGAGTTACGTAAAATTTATAGATGCCAATTATCTTCCGCATCCTGCCATCAAGAGTTTGAATATGTGATGCTTAGAGTATGATGCAAAGTTTAAACGTTCATCTAGAATTAACGCCAAATATTTTATTTCCTTGGTTTTTTGAATCTGAGAACATGAATGCATGAAGTGGCCAGTGTTGATTTTGCATTTGAGGTGGTGGCTGAGATGTTGCTGTTTTGTGAAAACAAATATATTTGGTTTTGTCTTTATTCAGAGTCAAGAGATAGGCCTGAAAGGCTTCAGGCATAAACTAGATTAGCGCCTTGTACATTATTATGTACCTACCTTAGACAAATTACGTTCCTGCTGACACATTTTCTCCAAAAATCCACTCCTTGAATCCATCTTAAATAGTTCTCGTCTTTCACATTAAATAATGGATGCAGAAATACGCTCACGTCGTCACGCGTTCAACCTCTCCCGGACCCCACACTCCACCTTCTCGATAGCTCATTGATCTGTATGTTTACATTATTTCGCGCCAATTTCTACTATTGAATTGTACAATAACTTTGATCACGTGCATAAAGAAGAGACAGAACAAGAACGCTACTCCATACAAAGTGACAGAGTTATCGTACAAAGATATGCTAGACGTAAAATCGTTAGCTTCTAACATGATAAATTTCTAAGGAAGATACTAAAAACCTTTTTTTTTGGGTATCGTTCAAGCGTGATGCGTCCAGCCAATATAGGTGATCTTTGTTCATTTGACGGGAGACGTAAAAGACGGTCAAGCTTCAACTTCCATCCAACGTAAAATGATCTATCTTTCCATTGTCTTTAATTGACGGCTGACGAAATAGAACAAAATTCAATTTACGTCACCTGGTAAGGCAGTATGAAGGTTTTATTAATTTGTATATGGTAACGTACTAGACGCGACTGCCAACAAGTTAACGATGGTCACGGGTTCAAATCCCAGGGCACACCTCTGACTTTTCGGATTAATTTCTTCGAGAAATAAAATCCGCCAACCCGCACTAAGCCAGCGGGGTGGACTATATCTTCTTTTATAATATAAAAATGAATCGCAAAATGTGTTGGTAAGCGCATAACTCAACAACGCCTGGACCAATTTGGCCAATTCTTTTTTTTTAATGTTTATTATTACTTTATTACTAACAAAAAGTAATGGCGTGCAATATTATTTGGAAAAATAGCATTTTGGTGCGGAATTAAGGGAAGGAATATTGGATGAACAATAAAAAACGCTTAAGTTTTTAATGTCAAAATTTCATAAGGCAATCTTTATATGTACATGTATATGGAGAGACGGGATATAATAGAGTGGAAGGTACGGGAGAGGGCTGGGATAGCTGACAGATTTGATAGGACGAAATATAAATGCACGTTATAAGACGGGATGGATAATAAAGAGAAAGGACGGGATGGATTGGGAAGAGACTGAACAGACGGATGAGACGAGATTGAGCCGGACAGTAGGACAGCTACGTCAAGTTTAGGTATACAAGAGTTTATACGAAAAATAACATGTATTTGGTGTGGAGTGGAATCAAAAAATATATGCACCCAGGCGAAGCTGGGCCGGGCCGCTAGTATACAATATTTTGTAAATGTGATATTTATTCGTTGGTGGGAGAAGTGGTGGGCGGCGTCCGACGTGACAGCCCAGTGGTGGCATGCGCGTGAGCTGCGCGCGGGCATTGCAACATTACTTTATTTTTCTAAAATAAAATATTTTTTCTAAAATAAATGTAGCCTAAGTTACTTCTTGTTATATCAGCTACCTGACAAAAAAAGTCCCGTCAAAATCGGTCCAGCCATTTCAGAGATTAGCCGGAACAAACAGACAGACAAAATTTTTTTAAATATCACTTTCGGCACAGGTATCGTGTATATAACGATATTTAGACATGAACAAATTTCGAGGTGATCCTACTCGTGAGCATGCGACGTATAATTGGCCGTGTGCAAAGCATGGTTCTTTCAAGTCAACGCCACAGTATTGAATAGTTTGGCCCTGTGCTTTGTTGATAGTCATGCTGTAAGCCAACTTCACCGGAAATTGTAAACGTTTAAAAGTAAAGGGCAATCCATTTGAAATTAAAGGTATCCGTGGTATAAATACTGGCTGTCCTTTTCCTTTACCAGTCATTATACTGGCTTCAATGATGTTCGTTTGTAGCTCTTTAATGTAGAGTCTCGTGCCATTACACAGTTTCGGCGAGTTCAGATTTCGTAATAAAATAATTGGTGAACCAACTTTTAACTTAAGACAGTGTAATAGCATTCCTGGAGGATTTAATGAATTTAAAAATTCAGTAGGGAAATTGACGCTTTCTTCTTCATCAATCATTGTATCAATTGATGTGTAAATTTTCTCTTCTCCCGGAATCTTTTCCTGGATGATGTTGTTGATGCCGTTGACAATGTCGTTTTTCGTGGCTAAAATAATTCGCTCGCGTAACCATTCTGAATTGGTATAATTCTCAGCAATACTTAGATATACTTCATTTATAAGTTTTTTCGGTGTTTCAACTATATTAAATAACTCATTAGATAATGTGATTTGGCCAGTACTTTCGTCGATTGGATAGGTGCCCTCTCCTATTTGTAACAGTTTTTCAGAAAATTCTTGCGCGTTTTCATCTCCTGAAATTCGCGCTCTCATATTTGTTGTTAATTTAATTATTTTTGCGTGTTCCCATATGACCGACTTCTTTATGCAAGCGTTAATTTCATCCGCCGGCGTTGATTTCGGAATGACAGGTAGCGTTTGACGAAAATCGCCTGATAATATTAACAACTAGCGGCCCGACCCAGCTTCGCCTGGGTGCATATATTTTTTGATTCCACTCCACACCAAATACTTACATGTTATTTTTCGTATTAATCTCTTGTATACCTAAACTTGAAATAGCTATCCTACTGTCTGGCTCAATCCCGTCTCAGCCGTCTGTTCAGTCTCTTCCCGATCCGTCCCGTCCTTTCTCTTTTATTATCCATCCCGTCTTATAACGTGCATTTACATTTCGTCCTATCAAATCTGTCAGCTATCCCAGTCCTCTCCCGTACCTTCCACTCTATTATATCCCATCTCTCCATATACATGTACATATAAAGATTGCCTTATGAAATGTTGACATTAAAAACATTAGCGTTTTTTATTGTCCATCCAATATTCCGTCCCTTATTTCAGCACCAAAATGCTGTTTTTCCTAATAATATTTCACGCCATTACTTTTTGTTAGTAATAAAGTAATAATAACCATTTAGAAAAAGAATTGGCCAAATTGGTCCAGGCGTTGTTGAGTTATGCGCTTACCAACACATTTTGCGATTCATTTTCATATTATAGAAGAAGATATTATAGTCCACCCTGCTGGCTTAGTGCGAGTTGGCGGATTTTATTTCACGTAGAAATTAATCCGAAAAGTCAGAGGTGTGCCCTGGGATTTGAACCCGTGACCATCGTTAACTTGTTGGCAGTCGCGTCTAGTATGTTACCATATACAAATTAATAAAACCTTCATACGCCTTACCAGGTGACGTAAGTAATAGAACAAATATTTAAAAATATAAAACTGCATATCGTTTCATTATAATGTCTAGATACGGCATCAACGTACCAATATTTTTTTTATTCTTGAGTCTAAAAACAATACTAATGCGAAATTTAAATATGTCCCCCAGCGCATCTAAAAGTATCAATTCAAAAACAATGTCGTTTATGAAAACGAAAAATTATAATTAGATATATTTTGGTGTACTTCGGCAAAACGCTTCGATAGAGTATACCTTGTTTAAAACTGTTGCAATAATCTCAAAAAACAATGGGCGATTTTGGTAGATATGGACATGATTTCAATTTACATTTCACAAAATTATGCGCAAGACGCCGTATCTAGATAATATTATATACACGATATACACGATGTACACATTTTTTGAATTTTGTTCTATTTCGTCAGCCGTCAATGAAAGACAATGGAAAGATAGATCATTTTACGTTGGATGGTAGTTGAAGCTGGACCGTCTTTTACGTCTCCCGTCAAATAAACAAAGATCATCCTATATTGGCTGGACGCATCACGCTTAAACGATACCCAAAAAAAAGGTTTTTAGTATCTTCCTCAGAAATTTTCCTATTTTTCTCACCCCTAAAACCTTCCCAGGACTTCCACGAATATTTCAAGACTAAAATCAGCCAAATTGGTCCAGGCGTTGTTGAATTATGCGGTTACCAACACATTTTGCGATTCATTTTTATATATAAGATACACCTCCCATTATATTCGTGTTGTCACGTAAATCTTGAAGTGTTCTATTGAGTGCTTCTAGTGATTTTTTATGGGCCATTGTGCTTTCATCCCATATAATGGCTTTGCACTGTTTCAATATTTGTCCACGTGCTGATGATTTTGTGATGTCACATACCGGGAATTCATAGTCAGCTACATTTAATGGTAATTTTAAACCAGAATGCGCTGTTCGTCCACCCTCCATAAGTGTTGCCGCTATCCCAGATGATGCTAGGGCGAGAACGATTTCTTTATTTGCACGGATTTCAGCCAAAATTAAATTTATCAAAAATGTTTTCCCGGTGCCGCCAGGTGCGTCTAAAAATATTATACCACCTTGCTGCTTTTTATAATAATCCATTATTATATCATATGCTTGTTTTTGACTCTCAGCTAATAATGGCTTGTTGTGTTCGATGTAAAGCTTCAATTCGTCGATATTATAATGGGTTTCTCTTAAAAATTCACTGTTCATAACATCCAAATGACTTCGTTTAGGAGATTGAACACCTAGTTGTATTAACGTTTGGTTAGACATTGCTAAACATTTATCTTCTATCAATATCAAAGCTTTGTTAAAAATTTCTTCATTAAAACTAATTTCTAAGTCCGGGTTTTGTTGTCGTAATCCAGCCAAGATGTCATCGCTCATATATTCTCGGTATTTTAGCCATAGTCGATTTGGATTAGAAGGATTACATGTAGTTAATATAATTGCGAATAGCTCACGAATTTGATTTGCTGTTGTACTTTGAGCTGCTTCATTCATAGCTAAGTCCCAATGATTATCGTTAATTAGACCCAATCTTTGACATGCTTCGCGATATGTATCACAAACGTAACCATTGACAGTTTTTAAGTCTTCAAAACACGTCGGGCCACGAATGTTGTGAAGTAATAAACGTAGATAGAAACATTCAGCGTTTTTTGGATGCACTGTGTAGACTCGTCCTATTGTGTTACTCTTAAACACTCCATCATGTCCTTCTACTGGCATTCCACGTTTCCGGGGATTAAATTGTTTACTTGTTGTATTCCATGTATACTTCTGAGTAAAATAAAGTCTTAGCAAATGGGTCATTCTGACATAGTTCAAAAAATGCTGTTAAAGTTGTTCGTGTTGGTGGTTCCGTCGCAACTTTTTGTGCCGTTTCTGTAGTGAAAAATACACGTTGTCCATTTTCTAGGTGGACGGACAAATGAAGAACCGGTGGATCTCGATCGTGTATTGGAAAACTCAAAATTCGCCAAACCGCTTCATTGGTATTAATGTAACGACCCATTTGATACTGTACTATTTCATCTTGTTGGTTTTCTTTGGTTATCGTAAAGACAGCCATATCACTGCCTTTATTAATATATTTGCATACATATTTTATCGATTTAACAGAACTACAGTATTCAACATTGATATGGGCACTAAACATTTTAGATAGAAGTGGATTATATGGTACTACCCATTGATTGTTAACTTGAATTTCTTCATTACTTCGTATTTTTATTTTAGCCGTAAATCCACCCTGTTCTGGTGATCGACGTCTATATTTAGGATATCCATCTTCGCCTGTAACTGTTTCGTTCAAAAATGGCTTTGGATAACGTTTCGTACATTTTTCATCTTTCATGCATGGAGAATTCCTATTTAGTTCACTACACGGGCCATGAACCATGTTTTTTACGATTATACTATAAAGATCAGGATCTTCTTCCGGGTTTGGAAATTCAGCTTTGATGATATTATCGTCTATTTGATTTGGTCGAATTTTATTTTGAAGCCAAATTAAGTTGTGAGAATGTGGCAGTCCTCGTTTCTGCCATTCAATTGAATACATCCAGCAGATAACAGCACCAAATATTTGATTTTTCACGAAGGCTTTAATAAAGTTAATTTGTTTTTGACGAAAAACTCGGGCAATAATATCATGACGATCGCTGGCCGTCAGTCCATATTGTAATTCTTCTTTGATTTCCACCCATGAAGGATTACATGTAAGTGTTATAAATAAATCTGGTCTGCCGTGTTTTCTGACATAAGTTATCGCATCCTGAGCATATTCTTGCATGTGACGTGGACTTCCAGTAAATGTCGATGGCAAGATGACCAATTTTCCCATGTTATCAACGTTTCCATCATTTATCATTGCATCTCTCAAATGAATGTATTCATCCGAACGCAATTTTCGTTGATTATAGCAAATATATTCTGATCTTTCCGTCTCAATTTTGGCATACATGTCTACAATAAACTGCTGAAGTAACTGTCGACAATTTAAAATATGGTTATATTCACCATTTCTAGTCATAATTCGATAAGCATAAAATTGCATAGCTGATACTTTTTTGTTAGTTTCGACACCTGTAGTTGGATCAACTTGTTGAATATTGAAGTGATAACCATCCTCACCTTGCCAAAAAATTAGCGGATACTGTAGCGCATCATAACTACGATGTGTTTCAGCAATACGTTGCAGTTTATCACTTCGGCGTTGAATAATAATATCACGACGACTAAATTCATTATCAACAACTACTACAGCAATTTCGTTCGTTTGAGGTGCATTAAACCTTCGTTCGTGTTGACCGGCTGGTCTTTTATCTGCTCGAATGACGATCTTATAATTATCTGCAGCCATTTGATCTAGGGAAATCTTGAACACATTAATTAGTTGATTATGATTATGAAGAAGATATTGTAACTTTTTAGTCCCTGAAAATGAGAGGAACGTTGATCTGCTTCAAGTTCTTCGTTACCAATAAAGTATATTTGTAGAAATTTTGGAGTTTCATTGGACATCGGCAGAAGTGAGCCTATTCGGTGGAAAATTTGACCATGAACCTTGAAAATTGGGTTAAAATTTTCTTCATGGCATATCAATGATGCTCCAAATGAAGTCATTTGAAAACAACAGTTGTATCGACGTATATTTTGAAGAAAATGATTGGAATCTGGTGTGTTGTTAGTCATATATGTGAGTAATGGTGGTGGTGGTACATCTAATGCTGGTAAATTGACTTTACCACTCGCGCAGCACATACCAGCAGTTTCGCCTTTAAATTTCCGGGCATGACAATACTCGCATATCGTATCCATTTTTCCGATGACGACATCTGAATGTTCACTGTATTGTATTTTGCAATCATAATGGAAAGCCTGAAGTTCTAGACTCTTAATCTTAGATGTAGCAGCTCGTAGAGTGGCCATTTTGTCTTTACTTTTGCTCTTTTCCACTTCACGTTGAACAACAGACTGACGATTTCGGATTGATCTTACTCGTAATCGCGTTTCATCGTTAGTGCATGCTCTTTCTTCTTCAGTCTGATTTCCTCTAATTCTATTCACCCCTTCACGAATATTCGAAAGCCGTTGCTCTCTTTGTTCTTCTGTTTCATTTTGTCGTGCTGCTTTCTTTTTTTTTGAAACCGCTAGAGGTTTCGTAAATATTTTTTTACGTTTTAGCATTGTGCATGTGCAATGAAAAAAAGTTATACATAACAATCAGTCTCTCGACTGAAAAACACGATAGAACTGATGAAAAGTCACTGGAGTTCGCTTTATATACTGTCAAAGATCGAGATTTCTAGAGCCAGAACACTCTAGAATATTCAAATAGTCCGGTCGTTTCCACTTGTCGAAATTACTTGAAATAGATCAATCACTGTTCACTCGTACTCTTATCGATCTTTACTCGACTGAAAACACGATAGAACTGACGAAAAGTCACTGGAGTTTGCTTTATATACTGTCAAAGATCGAAATTTCTAGAGCCAGAACACTCTAGAATATTCAAAATGTTCGGTTCTAGACTTTTTAGAAGTTTCGAGATCATTCCAGAAAATTTTAGAACAATCTAGCACATTCCGGATGGATTTCAACGGTTCTAGGCTTTTTGGAAGTTTCGAGATCATTCCAGAAAATTTTAGAACGATCTAGAATATTCCGGATCTATTTCAACGGTTCTAGGCTTTTTGAAAGTTTCGAGATCATTCCAGAATATTTTAGAACGATCTAGAACATTCCAGATCGATTTCAACGGTTCTAGGCTTTTTGGAAGTTTCGAGATCATTCCAGAAAATTTTAGAATGTTCTAGAACATTCTAGATTGATTATATCAGTTGCACACATTCTGGAGCTTTCTAGATCACTCCAGAAATTTTCAGAACTTTCCCTAAGTTCACATAAGTTAGAGAAGGACAGATATATATTTTTTTACATTTTCGCCACCCACAACCACCCACTTCCACCCACCCCGACCAAACTCCCTTATTCACACCTGGAGACCAAGGGGTATTCACCACCCCAACGGGGAATTGATCGGAGTTGTGGATGATAGAGAAAACTGTGGATTTACGTACTAACATTAGCATTTTATATATTAGATATATTAGATTTGGTTCATGCAAGAAATAAGTTTGTTTAAGCACATGATCGACAGCAAACATGCTTAAAGCATATAAAATTGCCGACAATAAATTTATTTCCAATTTGTTAATTATTTCAAAAAAAGTGTAAAAAAAAACAGTAAATCGCGATTATCTCGAAACATGAAATATTGAGTTATTCAGTTCTCCCATTATACCGACGATACAAAGTCGCTTTCTCTGTCCCTATGTCCCTTTGTATGCTTAAATCTTTAAAACTACGCAACGGATTTTGATGCGGTTTTTTTAAATAGATATAGTAATTCAAGAGGAAGGTTTATATGTCTATTACGTGCATATAGAGAAATCTATATGCACCCGGGCGAAGCTGGGCCGGGCCGCTAGTTTACATATCTAGATTACTTTAAAAATATCGTATTTCCCACTGAAGACATGTAAAAAAATATATAATTTTATTCCATTCGTATATTATCGATAGTTTGAGTAAATAATAAAAAATGGCAAAAAAATAACAAATAAGATTATGTGCCTGTGCCGTTTTGATAAATATCATATTTTAACAAAGTTATAGAATAAGATTAATGTTACGAACAAATAGGTAGATATTGAACTTTTCGTTTATTTACTTTATTTCAAATATTTACCACACATTACATTGGATATTGTAAATATATTTTTTAAGTATCCATTTTTTTACAAAAGTATAATCTAGTAGCATATCTCAAATAAAGCTCTAAACACACTGTAGTAGAGACGTGTAACACTGCTCTACGCCGCGCAATTGCGCCAACTCAGTTCACTGCGCCGGATGTGTTAACTCACTTGTTCAAAATGCGTTGGCGCAAAAAGGAGTTATACAACAGTCAAATCGATTTCGGATTTACTAACTTGAATTAAATTCTTTCTAACTCGAGTTTGAAAATCGCAGTAGGTGAACACAAGTTGGTACGAAAGAGTAGCAAATATGCATATTTATGGGAACATTACATTTTCGGGATACATAGTATCCTATGCAATATATCAGGGTATCAGCTACGTACGAAAATTCATCATTTTGCTTTAAATTTTAAAGTAACAGATTCATCGCGGCCTCTTACATATGAGACACACATAACAGTACAGTCTCATACCAGTAAAAACTATAAAAACCTATCTAATTCAATCCTACCTACAAAGTTCAACACTCAGTTTCTTCCTTCCAAGTCGAATTCTGTAACTCGAGTCGGGTTTATCCCGAGTTGGCACATCACTGCTACAAACTAATAAACATACTTGTGAGCGTGGCATGCCCCGTGCGCCGCGCAAATGACGCGCATAACGCATTTCGTTGCTCACTCGGCGACAAGCGTTTTCATTTTGTTGCGCCATGGCGCAATTTTGAGTTAACTCAGTGAGCCAGCGCAGTTAATTGCGCCTGAGATAAGCTCAAAACACATTGTAGGTTTTCATCTTACGCATAGAGTAAAGAAGCGGCAATAAATACTAGAGCAACGCGTCTTACAGCGATCTGAACAATGGATTCTTTTGTTGTGTGCACACTGTCGGTCGAAATTCGAGGGCATGACCTTCAAAAACAAAAACGTCTGAGACATACAGCGCAACTAACATAAATTGACAAGTGGTGAAATTAGGAACTAGAAATGAAAGTAAAAAATATCTTCAACGCTTTCATTAAAAATATTCTTTCATAATTACAATGTACATTTATACTAGTAGTCTAATAGTAGTAATGATAATAATGTTCAATGTAATAAAATTTGAAGAGAGAAAAAAATAATAATTTCTCCGTGCACCACAGCGCTTTTGGGCAATTTGCGATCGTGGACAATCTTGAGTTTACACAAAAATAGGTTTTGTAAATATGGCTACCAGCTTTTTAAGCCAAACTAACAGAACATTTCTTGAAGATACAATTAAATTAGAATTTATAAAACATACAAGGTATAATTCTCTTCATTCAATCTGCATACAAATTAAAATTGTTGAATACAATTTGGACATTTTTAATTATTTATATGAGGTGTTGCTGGGAATCTAACTTGACTTAATAGAAATAAACACCGCAGTTTTTTGACTAGTTATTTGTAAATACTAGACTGGACGTAATTGACAGCCTCCGTGGCGCATTTGGTTAGCGCCGCCTGTGAAACGAGGGGCCGCGGGTTCGATCCCCACACCAAGACAAATGTTTGTGAGGCCCACAAGTATTTGTCTCGGGTTTGGGTGTTTGTGAGACCGAAAAGTCTCTCGTAGTTCCCGATACCCACGACACAACACTTAATTGATCTTAATGTGGGGTCAGGACTATGTATGTGACTGTAGGGTGTATTTATTTATTTAAGTATCAGTAATTAGCCAAAAGTTCGTCTGTGCATTCCTTTAAAAATTGAAGTAAAACGATTAGAGTATGTGCGTAAAAGAGAAATTATTTATAATGTTAAATGTAAAGAATACAAATATGCGCACTTATAGTAAGAAGTATGGGAACAAATAGGTACTGAACTGAAGATAACCGAGTAATTTTTATACAATCAAATATTAAGTTATTGATGTTAAAATTTCAAAGTACACGCTCTGTTTTAGGAATTATAATAGGAAAAAAGGTTATCTTGTTATTTGTCTTCAGGTAGTCTCTTTTTTGTTTTCTTTAAACTGACACTATTAGCTAGTAATATCAAAACGTGTGCTCAAAACACGATCTTGCCTACTTTGGAATTCACACATTTTATACATAAGTATTTCTAATATGTGTACACGGCATTGTTGTTAAACATTTTTCCACAGTAAATTTATTCTCAATGTGTAATCTATGTTTGCGTACATAATTTAATCAATCATAGTATTATATAATTGATTTATGTGTGATTCAATATTGATTGAATCATTGATTTTAGCAATAAAACCGTTGCAAACTCGAATGTGATAGTACCACAGGTTATCACAGACTTAGAACTGTTTATAATAAGCGCCAACTAGGATTGATTTCATTTAAAAAAATATATTATTTATTTGTTTATATAGAGATGAGATAAAGAGTACATAAAAATCGACTCTTCCATCCCTAAAAGCTTAGTCATTGGCAGACGAGAAAACCGTCCTTTGTCAATGAAATTAAAAAAAATAAAAACGTACGTGGGCCCTCTGACGACCCGTACGAACCATATCAGTCGCGCTCTTTACCATAGTTTTGTACTCTTTACTCTATGCGTAAGACAAAAACCTACAATGTGTTTTCAGCTTTAATGTGCACACAACAAAAGAATCCATTGTTCAGATCGCTCTAAGACGCGTTGCTCTAGTATTTATGGCCGCTTCTTCACTCTATGCGTAAGACTGAAAACCTTCAATGTGTTTTCACCTTAAGACGCGTTGCTCTAATATTTATGGCCGCTACTTTACTCTATGCGTAGGATGAAAATCTATATGCTGAAAACAAACTGTAGGTTTTTGTCTTACGCATAGAGTAAAGAAGCGGCCATAAATACTAGAGCAACGCGTCTTACAGCGATCTGAACAATAGATTCTTTTGTTGTGTGCACACTGTCGGTCGAAATTCGAGGGCATGACCTTCAAAAACAAAAAACGTCTGAGACATACAGCGCAACTAACATAAATTCACTGGTGGTAGGTCTCTCATATGTGAGAGGCTATCTGGGTAGGTACCACCGCAATGTCTATTTCTTCCGTGAAACAACACTGCTTAAATGCACTGTTGTGTTTCGGATTGAAGGACATTGTAGCCAGAGCAACTACTGGACATATTGAGACTTAACATCTTATGTCTCAGGATCGCGAGCGCAGTGGAATATTGCTACTGTTTATGAGCGGTCGTATCGCTTAACATCAGGCGAACGGCTTGCTCGTCTCGCCATTCACTGCAATAAAAAAAAAAAAAAAAAAATGACAAGTGGTGAAATTAGGAACTAGAAATGAAAGTTAAAAATATCTACAACGCTTCCATTAAAATGTTCTTTCATAATTTATACAATGTACATTTATACTAGTAGTCCAATAGTAGTAATGATAATAATGTCCAATGTAATGAAATTTGAAGAGAGAAAAAAATAACAATTTCTCCGTGCACCATAGCGCTTTTGAGCGATTTGCGATTGTGGACAAACTTGAGTTTACACAACAATAGGTTTTGTAAATATGGCTACCAGCTTTTTAAGCCAAACTAATATGACATTTCTTAAAACTTACAATTAAATTAGAATTTATAATACATACAAGGCATAATTTGCTTCATTCAATCTGCATACAATTTAAAAATTTTGAATACAATTTGGACATTTCTAATTATTTACATGAGGTGTTGCTGGTAATTTAACTTGACTTAACAGAAATAAACACCGCAGTTCTTTGACCAGTTGTTTGTAAATACTAGACTGGACGTAATTGACAGCCTCCGTGGCGCAGTTGGTTAGACGCCGCCTGTGAAACGAGAGGCCACGGGTTCGAGCCCCGCACCGAGACAAATGTTTGTGAGACCCAGTAAGTATTGGTCTCGGGTCTGGATGTTTGAGAGACCGAAAAGTCTCTCGTAGTTCCCGATACTCACGACACAACACTTAATTGATCTTAATGTGGGGTCAGGACTATGTATGTGACTGTTAAGTGTATTTATTTATTTAATTATCAGTAATTAGCCAAAAGTTCGTCTGTGCGCTCATTTAAAAAATGGAAGAAAAACGATCAGAGTATGTGCGTAATAGAGAAATTATTTATAATGTTAAATGTAAAGAATACAAATATACTCACTTAAAGTAAGAAGTATGGGAACAAATAGTCAGTACCTATTTGTACTAAAGATAATAAAGTATCATACTAAAGATAACGGAGTAATTTTTTATACAATCAAATATTAAGTTATTGATGTTAAAATTTCAAAATACACGCGCTGTTTTAGGAATTATAATAGGAAAAAGTCAACCTTGTTATTTGTCTTCAAGTAGTCTCTTTTTTGTTTTCTTTTAAAATGACACTGGTAGTAGAAATATATAAAAAAAAGACAACAAGAACAAGACGTGTGCTCGAAACACGATCTTGCCTACTTTGGAATTCACACATTTTATACATAAGTATTTCTAATATGTGTACACGGCATTGTTGCTTAACATTTTTCCACAGTAAATTTATTCTCAATATGTAATCTATGTTTGTGTACAGAATTTAATCAATCACAGTATTATATAATTGATTGATGTGTGATTTAATGTTAATTGAATCATTGTTTTTGACAATAAAACAGTTGCAAACTCGAATGTGATAGTACCACAGGTTATCACAGACTTAGGACTGCTTATAATAAGCGCCAACTAGGATTAATTTCATTTTAAAAAATAAATTATTTATTTATTTATATAGAGATGAGATAAAGAGTACATTAAAATCGACTCTTTCATCCCTAAAAGCTTAGTCATTGGCAGACGAGAAAACCGTCCTTTGTCAATGAAATTAAAAGAAATAAAAACGTACGCGGGCCCTCTGACGACCCGTACGAACCATATCAGTCGCGCTCTTTACCATAGTTTTGTACTCTTTACTCTATGCGTAAGACAAAAACCTACAATGTGTTTTCAGCTTTATATTGTTCCTAAGGTAAAAACAAACTAGTGAAAAAATTGAACTTTACCATTGATACGTACCAATGAACTAGTGGTAGGTCTCTTATATATATGAGAGGCCGTCTGGGTTGGTACCATCGCAATATCTAGACTCCTCGCCAGAGGTCTGTGTCGCCAGATATCTTCAACGCTTTCATTAAAATATTCTTTCATAATTTATACAATGTACATTTATACTAGTAGTCCAATAGTAGTAATGATAATAATGTCCAATGTAATTAAATTTGAAGAGAGAAAAAATGATGGTTTTTCCGTGCACCACAGCGCTTTTGAGCGATTTGCGATTGTGGACAAACTTGAGTTTACACAACAATAGGTTTTGTAAATATGGCTACCAGCTTTTTAAGCCAAACTAATATAACATTTCTTAAAACTTACAATTAAATTAGAATTTATAATACGTACAAGGTATAATTTTCTTTATTCAATCTGCATACAAATTAAAATTGTTGAATACAATTTGGACATTTCTAATTATTTACATGAGGTGTGGCTGGGAATCTAACTTGACTTAATAGAAATAAACACCGCAGTTCTTTGACCAGTTGTTTGTAAATACTAGACTGGACGTAATTGACAGCCTCCGCGACGCAGTTGGTTAGACGCCGCCTGTGAAACGAGAGGCCACGGGTTCAATCCCCGCACCGAGACAAATGTTTGTGAGGCCCACAAGTATTTGTCTCGGGTCTGGATGTTTGTGAGACCGAAAAGTCTCTCGTAGTTCCCGATACCCACGACACAACACTTAATTGATCTTAATGTGGGGTCAGAACTATGTATGTGATTGTTGAGTGTATTTATTTATTTAATCATCAGTAATTAGCCAAAAGTTCGCCTGTGCGTTCATTTAAAAATTGGAAGAAAAACGATTAGAGTATGTGCGTAATAGAGAAATTATTTATAATGTTAAATGTAAAGAATACAAATATGCTCACTTAAAGTAAGAAGTATGGGAACAAATAGTGAGTACCTATTTGTACTAAAGATAATAAAGTATCATACTAAAAATAACGGAGTAATTTTTTATACAATCAAATATTAAGTTATTGACGTTAAAATTTCAAAATACACGCGCTGTTTTAGGAATTATAATAGAAAAAAGTTAACCTTGTTATTTGTCTTCAGGTAGTCTCTTTTTTGTTTTCTTTTAAAATGACACTGGTAGTAGAAACATATAAAAAAAAATGGTTGCCTGTAAAGTCGGTTTTACGGGCGAAGATTTTACGTGACAACGTCTTTTTCTCGGTAGAATATTTATTGATATGAATATAATTAAATTGCACAATAGGAACAAGGAATTGAATGAAAATAAGAATTGCACAAATTTTAACTATAGAAATATATTTTGTTTACTAAAACATTGTACATGTAATGACGAATCTAAGCACTCCATATTTTCACTACAGACACAGCTGACGATACTTTAACCACACGTGTGAACTTGTATTGTGACGCTTTCTTGTTTTTCCAACGCCAAGAACGTTCGAGAAAGACAAAGACAGAGACACAAGCATGCGCCGATTCAATGCGCCTAATTCTCTAGTGCTGCGCGCGCACCGTTACGTTACCGGGCGTTACACTTTTTCATAAGTGACTCCCAGCCGCAACCTAATTTAAGACGTTGTCACGTCAATAAGAAAAATCGTATTTTGCCTGCTCTCGATTGTCGAGCTCGTCAAGACGATTCCTCTGACTCCAAACACGGGGGGTTTACTTTAAGAAATGACGGAGTTATGCCTGGACAAATATTTTAGGGGAGAGAGGGAGGAATTTGGGGATTTGGTTGGGGCCAATCTGTAGAGCTCACCGAGCCGGTTCCAAAGATACCAAACTCGGTGGGTCTACGATCTATATTGGCCGAGATAGGATTGGGGGGGGGGGGGTGAGGTAAATTTTCGGGGTGGGGGTAAGGGAGGGGGGGGGAGGAAGGTTTCGTGGGGAGGCTAACTTAAATTAATTTTTTGGAGGTAAAATATTTTTTTTGGGGGGGTAATTTTTTGCGTAATTTGGGATTTCTGGCGGGGTCAATTTGTAGCCCTCACCAAGACGGTTCCGAGGATACCAAACTCGGTGGGTCTACGACCTATGTTGGCCGAGATAGGATTGGGGGGTGAGGTAAATTTTCGGGGTGGGGGTAGGGGAGGGGGGGGGGGGGGGTTAGGTTTCGTGGGGAGGCTAATAGGCACTATTTCGGAATAAGGGTGGGGGAAGGCAGGGGGGGGGCTATGGGACAATTTTGGAAAAAGTGGGTGAAACTGAAAAATAATTCTCTAGTGACTCCCAGCCGCAACCTAATTTAAGACGTTGTCACGTCAAAAAGACAACAAGAACAAGACGTGTGCTCGAGACACGATCTTGCCTACTTTGGAATTCACACATTTTATACATAAGTATTTCTAATATGTGTACACGGCATTGTTGCTTAACATTTTTCCACAGTAAATTTATTCTCAATATGTAATCTATGTTTGTGTACAGAATTTAATCAATCACAGTATTATATAATTGATTGATGTGTGATTTAATGTTAATTGAATCATTGTTTTTGACAATAAAACAGTTGCAAACTCGAATGTGATAGTACCACAGGTTATCACAGATAAGAACTGTTTATAATAAGCGCCAACTAGGATTGATTTCATTTGATAAAATATATTATTTATTTGTTTATATAGAGATGAGATAAAGAGTACATAAAAATCAACTCTTCCATCCCTAAAAGCTTAGTCATTGGCAGACGAGAAAACCGTCCTTTGTCAATGAAATTAAAAAAATAAAAACGTACATGGGCCCTCTGCAGTGCGATTCACGTAACTTTTTGACGCGCCGATCAAGTTGCGGTGCGGTTACAATTAAGTTTACGCTTTGGTACAAAATGGTATTCTTGTAAGTGTTTAGCTGCGCGTGAACTGCGCGTGAGCTGCGCTTCAACTGTACGTCAGATGTATGAAATTTGTTTGAGATTGACATATACGCGCAGCAGTAGAATACGCTAAAACGTTTGCGTGACGCGAACTTCACGCGAGCGTATTTGACAGCGGTTGTCAAAATTACGAGAATACGAAAAGGGCTGTTTTGATCGAAACATAACCGCAACTGCACTGCAGCTGAACTTATTAAAATACGTGAATCGCACTACTGACGACCCGTACGAACCATGTAAGATGTGCTCTTTACCATAGTTTTGTACTCTTTACTCTATGCGTAAGACAAAAACCTACAATGTGTTTTCAGCTTTATCAAACTAATAATAAAAATAGTTTTTCCCTCTTCACATTTTATTACATTGGACGTGTTAATACTATTATAAATCCTTGAAAAATATATCTCAAACAAAGAGTTAGAATGATATTTTTTAACATTATTTGTTAAAATTAACATCTGTACTATTCACGGTTCTTCTGTCCAAATTCACGGTGGGCTTCAAATTTCATTGTATTTTTTGAACACAAAGAAATTTAAAGAAATATAAACTACTCAGCGAAAAAAATAGTGTTCGGAAAAATCTTATTAATATTATGAAATCAAATTCATTTATGGCGACCGGCAGCGCGAACGCCGTACCGCGCGCATCACTTTTAAGCCGCTCCGCGTTCAAAAAATCCGAAAAAACTGGTTTTATGTGCAAAAACAATACGTGTGATATACCAAAATGTGCGCGCTGCCACCCCGCGTGTGAATCCAAAAGAATTTTCAAAATCGGACCACATTTGACAAAGTTATAAAAGAAAAACATTTTGTGAAATTTCCCTTCAGTGATATAAGTGACAATAACTCTTCAGAACGATCTTTTACCTACAGTTTTTGGACTGCAGTTCGAAGCCCCATACCCTTCCCCTTCCCTGTGCAAAGTTTAAGAATTTTCCTGCGTATACTTTCCAAGAAAACGGACAGTGAAGTGCGAAATACCCGGTTTCTATCGAAATTGACAGTTTTTCCTTTATATCTTCCTTCACCTTCCTCCTAATATTCGTCCCGGACCCTACAGCGGTAGCCCTGTGCCAGGACTATATCGTGCACCAAAGTGTATCATTCTATACATCACATCCTTCAAATGAGCGGTGCTTTCACCTTTAAAAGGCATACTTCGACTTCGGAGGGCTCCCCTGCTCTCAGGAGTTGAGATCCGGAGCCAGTCTTTGCATCAGCAGAAGCCCCAACTCCTCAGGAACATTTGGACACCTCGATCATCACCATAAGACCTCAAGAACCCCTCGAAAATCGTCTGGACTTAACGTGAGTTTTGTGCACAAATTCAACCAGTGTTTTCTTCGTGACCTTGACACCTGGAAGCCGTGAACCACCTTGGAAGTCATTTTTTGGGGGCCCCCTTGCCCCATACCAAAACTCAGCCAGATCGGTCAAAAGACCAAAAAGTCAATTTTGGAATTTTCATTTAGAGGCCATATATCAGCAGCATACTGTTACGAAGACTGTGTGACAGAATAATTTGATAGAAGAGATCAAGACGAATCCAACGACACCTCACACGCCTAAATCGGAGCAGAAACAACGAATTGAGCGAGGTTTCCAATTCCCCATTTTACCATTCATTACATTCACAAATTCCCCCCCTCCCCACATTCCTTGCCTCACCCCCCTAATCCTATCTCCGTCGTTTCCGGTCCTAGACCCCCCGAGCTTGGGTTCGTTAGAACCGGCTCGGGAAGGCCTAGTGATCTGCTCCGGCGGAATTCCCGAATTCCCCCCTTGCACCACCCTATACCCATTTTAAATTTTCCATAGCCCAAACGTCACCCCGTGAAACCTTCCCCCCCCCCTCTCCCCCCTATATTTCTTCCCCACCCCCCCTAAACCTATCTCCGCCGTTACCGGTCCTAGACCCCCCGAGTTTGGGTTCTTTAGAACCGGCTTGGGCAGGCCTAGCGATTGGCTTCGGTGGAATCCACAATTTCCTTAATTTCTAATCCCCCTTATCTGTCCTAAAATGGCGGATCCCCCCAATCCACCCTCCACTCCACTCCTCAATCCCAAACCCACCTCTGCTCACAACACCGATAAATATGTGAATGTATCATTGGAGGACCTGGATCACAAGTATCTTGAGTGCAAGTACCCTGAGGGTTTCCCCTTTTTGGGCGACAAGGATTTCCCAATCAGCAGAGACGTTCTCGTCAATATCCTATACCAATACTGCTCCACACTATACACAGCTATGAGTGCTAAAACTGTCTCGGCCAAGGGCAAAAACCTTGTTAGATGCGTGGCTGGACAGTTGGAACAATTATTGCTGAGCGTCTCAGACCCAGAAGAATGCCCGAGCATTATCATCCAAGACGAACCCATATTATCGGCACCCACCGAAACTGACAACAGCGCTAACCATGGCCTGAAGGAGGATATTCTACAGTGCGTGAAGAAAGAACTGGACAACCACCTCGCTGCAGTAAACAACATCAAGAACGAACTAATTGCGATACAAAAGGAGCAGGTCAAGACAACGTACGCCGCGGTTACATCTGCCACCGCATCCGCTCTGGCATCCCCCACCGCTCGCAACCTCACCCATCAAAGCACAGCTCCGAACAAGAAAACACCCCAACCCACTTCACCGAAATCCCTACCTGCCATCATTGTCACCCCCTCCACCGCAACCAAGACTAAGGAGGAGGCAGTTACAGCCTTCAAAAAGGCCATTTCGTTCCGGCAAACCAATTACGCGCCCGCCAGAGTACAAACCATATCGAAAGGAAAGTTGAGGGTAGAGTTTGACTCCGCGGAGCAGCGAGACGACGCCCTCAGTCGCCTGCAGACGGCTCAAGGAGTCACCGCCGAACCCGCCCGCCGGCTCAGCCCCATGATAATTCTGAAGGGCGTCTCTTGCGACACTCCCGCGGAGGAGCTCCCCTCCATCCTGCGCACCCAAAACCCCGACATTGAATCCATCATCAGCAGTGAAACCGATCTGTGCTTGCGCTTTAAGCGCAACAATAGAAACCCAGCGCTCTATAACGCCGTACTACAGGCGTCCCCGGGAGTCTGGCGTCGGATCATCGAAATGGGGAGGGTCTGCGTGGATTACATGCGGGTCCATGTGGAAGACTTCTCCCCGTTCATTCAATGCTTCCGGTGTCTGCAATTCGGGCACACCAAGGCAAAATGCTCGTCATCAAACATCGCCTGCGCTCATTGTGCCTCCACTGAACACACTCTCGATGACTGTCCCACCAAAGAAGATAACACCAAGTCCAGATGCACCAACTGCGTAAACCATAACGCCCGGTTTGGCTCTAGCCTCGACACCAACCATAGAGCAACTTCACCCACCTGCGCAAGACTGAAATCCATGAGGGACAGGATAGGGCAGAGAGTGGATTATGGCTCTTAGCCCTGCCCCCTCCCCTCAGCCATCTCCACCGCAACAACACTGGCATCAACTCCGCATGGAAACCGGCTCTGCTACACTTTACTCTAAACTTAATTGTCAACTGTTTAATTTAGGACGCAGTCCAAATTGCGAACACATTTTGTATCTGTAGATAACTTTCTTTCCTTCGTAATTTAAGTTACTCATTTGTTAATTTATCCTAGCTCTCACTGTATACTATTTAGCTATAAGACGCACCCAAATTAATTTACTCAAATTTCTATTGTCAAATTAGAATAAGATGATCCAAATTGTTAAAATTCCTGAGCACAATCACCAATCGAGTCACCCTATGTATCACCACTGTAACTCGAAACAACCTTACCTTCCTCTGTAACCACTTCACTGTCTTTTATTAATCATTGATATTATAAACGTAGCAATAAGACTAATGTACAAATAAAGAGAAACCAAATAAACTATGCGACCACACATGTCACCCACCACACTAACTCACACCACACAATCCCTCACTTACCCAGGGGGGCCGACGAGGGGCGGATGGAAGGGTTGCTACGCGGAAGTCCTGCCCCTCCGGAAGATCCCCCTACACCTACACTACCCCGGCGGAGGGCGGGTTATCGTATCAAATAGCGAGACCTCACCCCTCCGCTGGCCCTACACCCCACACTATCACTCACTACGCTCTACAGCGACTCGAATACACCACCCCCACAACTAGAACACAGGCAGAAAAAAAAAAAAAAAAAAAAATTCATTTATGGTGGGCTTTATGTATGCATTTCCTTTGCATTTATGACAATTCAAATTTAAGTTTATACGTAACGGCTTTCGGTAAATTGTGAATGTTTTTATTGCGTTTGAAGATTGTTATTATTTATTAATCTTTAGTGGAAAAAGAACCTGTTCTAATGGTCAATATTACAAAATGGCTTTCGTTGATTCTAATATATTTTCCAATATGGGACTGGGCAACGAAGACACTCGTATTGGAAAAATAGATGAGAGTATGTACCTTGTAGAGTAATTTTTCCAGTTAAAAATGTTGATATTCGATTTAAATTGGTCTAATAAAAAGTACTTTAAATACCACCGTTGGTACAATATTTAAATTTCTCATAATAACTGGTTTTTATGTTAATACAGTCGATTCAGATGTACGAAAAACGGGCCAAGAAATGGACGTTATCAGACAAAGAACTGTGGCATACGAGTATCTTTGCCGTCTGGAGGAAGCAAAGACTTGGATCGAAGCCTGTTTACGGGAAAAATTACCATCCGCAACGGAATTCGAAGAAAGCCTACGGAATGGAGTTTATTTAGCAAAATTGGCCAATTTCATCTATCCCGAGTTACTTCCGATAAATAAAATTTACGATATAGACCAACACAGATACAAGGTAAATATGTTATACATGTTACGGAAGATTCATAAGAATAAATAAACTGATTAAAATGTTATTTTAAAATGTTTTCTTGAAATTCAAATGTTTATTTGTGCATATTTTCAAAAGGCATTTTGTTTCAGTTTGCTGGGCTGCAATTTAAACACACTGATAATATTAATAAGTTTTTGCAAATCTTAAAGACAACTGAACTACCTACGGTAATATAATAATATAGCTTTATTAAACAATAATCTTCAATTTTTTCTTGTTTCACACATGAGTGGGCGACTGTGCATGATATAATAAAGACTAATCCTTATTTTGTTCTGTTACCAGACTACAAGAAGTAAAATTATATTTGTTATATTTTATTTCAGACGTTTCAACCAGAAACAACTGACATATATGATAAAAAGAATATGCCTAAAGTAATATACTGCATTCATGCACTGAGTTCACATCTTTTTAAACTTGGAAAAGCACCTCTGATACATGATGTCTTTGGAAAAGTTACATTTACTGGTAATAAATTATTTATACTAATTCATTCAATATAACAAATATTATGTTGTTTAAATGTCTGTCATTAATATTTAACTAACTAGTTATTTTAAACTATGGATATTTTAATCAAAACCTTTTAGTTTTTATTAAAGTTAATTCCCCATTCATTATGCGGTTAAATTATTTTCAATTTGTTTTGCTAGATGAGGAACTGGACACAGTCTCTAAAGACTTGCAGAAATATGACCATCCACTTCCTATGTTTCAAAAAATTGGTGGAATATTATCAAATAATAGTGTTGAAAATGATGGTGGTGTGCACAAAGCTGTTGTAGAGTTAAATAGGTTGTTAGATACAGAAAAGTCCATTACATCTGCACTTTTAAACCCACATTTAAAAATTAAATATGTACAGAACCAGTTGATTAATGAATACAAAAAAATATTACAAGCAGCCAAGCATGAAAAAATACAAGCTGCGCATAATCATTCTTTGAATGACAGCTATGTGCCTGATGAATATGATGAATTGCTGACTCAAATTGAAATACAGGGACATGTTACTGCAGTAAATTATAAATTTTTGTGGAAACACTTGTGTACAGCGTCACAAAACAATGATGTCAATAGTTTACACAAGATTTTTAATGAGGACTGGGTAAAGGTAAAGCATTATAAAAGTGAGAATTTAGATTTCTATTGTGACATAGTTAAGGAAACTGTAGAATGCAACAAAGATGTTGACGTAGAAAGTGTTACAAATTGGCACAAAATATTCCAAAGTATAATTAATGAGGGAAACAAAAAATCTTGTGAGCATGTAGACCACAAATTAGCTATTGCTAATGTGAATAGAGCATTGGATGATGGTGGCCCAGAGGATTTATTTAAGGCTCTTACAAATCCCTATTTAGAATTAAATATAAAAATAGACAAGTTTTCTACTCCATTACTGTATGAAGAAATGAAACTGGAAAAATGTGAACTGGAGAAGAACCTCAATGAGAGTGAAATAGCAGCATCGGCCACATATTTATCTGCTGTAGCTGCTGTTTCTCAGGCTGTGGAGAGGGGTGAGGATTCAGCAGTTTGGAACTGTCTCAATAACAAACAACTTCAGCTGGAAGGCTTACGACCTCATTGTAGAAGACGCTATTTATCGGCATTGGCTGCAGCAATGCAACTAAAAATTCGAGAACAGTGTGCTTGTACATTATTGACTTTGGAGGATATCCGTGATACTATAGACATGGTAAACTTGAAAGATGATGATAATGAGGAATGTAAGTGGCATGATTTATAGTATTTGTATTTTACTTTTTTTATTTATTATTTATTCATTAATTATGTGTTGTTTACAGTGGTTTCTATAATTGAAAACATTAACAAAGCTGTGTTGCAAGAAGATGTTGATACTTTACTGACATATTTAAAAAGTTCTTGTTTAAAGTTAACATCTTCCTTGCACAAGGAAGAAAAAGACCTTTATTTAAGAATGCTGAAAAAGGTCTTAGTGCAAAAAGAGCCCCAGAACCTGTGGCTTGATGATATTGTAGATGCTATTAAGGAAGTTAATAATGAATCGTATAAAGTAAAGGAATTAACTGACAAGTTGGTTCAGTTAAATTTAGCTTTATTAAAAAATAATATTAATGATTTCTGGAATGCAATTTCAAGTCCAATTTTGGCAACATTGGGAACAATAGAGAAGTCTTGCAAAGATGTATATTTCTCAATGTTTATAAAAGCATTAAAGAAGAAAGGGCATAACATTTGCCCCTGGATCGTTTGCCATACAGATGCAGGCAATACTGTTTACATAGATGTTGAGTCTTACACATATAGTTGGACCACACCAAAAGATTTTGTACCTTATGCTCGATATTTAACAAAAAAAGATATTCATGCCATTGTTGAGAAAGCAAATAAACATCATGTGAATAAATATAAACAAATGGTGATAGAACACTCAATTATAAAATTGCAAGCGTATTGCAGAGGATATTTGCTTCGAAGAATTATGACTGAGAGGCTAAAATTCTTCATGGCCAATGAACATTATGTAATTAAAATTCAAGCTTGGTGGAGACAGATTTTGATTTCCAGGCAATATGGTACCCTTATAAAAATGAAAACCATTGAAGCTAAATTAAAAAGAGAAAGAAAACAAAATCCTTGGGCATGGTATAAAATGCAAGTAAGTATAATTCTTTTTAATACACACAAATTGAACTAAATTATGTTGTTTTTCAAGTAAATTGTTAATGACATAGCTTAACGATTCACAAACTATTTGTGTATTTATTTATTGAAGTTGATAATTACTTACTCTAATATTTATGCCATTTCAGATTACTATATCAGATCATTTTAATAGTAAAATAATATAATTATTAATCTAATGGACTCAGATATAATAAACAAGACTAGAAGGCTGGTCTGGCTTCACCCAGATGATATATATGTATACTTAACGCTACCCTCTCTATTCTTCTGAAAACTATCTAACTTATGTTTTATTTTTGTTATTACAAAACGTCAAAAGATTTCCTGTAAATTGTGATTGTCACTCTTTTTGTCCCTGTTACAGAATAGTTATGAAAAGAAGCCTATCTGCTAGTCCATATTATACATTATCTTCGTATCTAAATACGAGCTTATTGATTGAGCTATTACTATCAAGAAGAACCACATATATACATTGATTTACAAATATAACCGATTCTCAACAAAATTCATTTGAATAATGCATATATTTTTACAGGAACATAAAATTATTAAAATACAAGCTCTGTGGCGAGGCCGACGAGCCCGACAAGCATTTATTTCACTTTTCCATTCGCCGAATCCGCCGCTCAGAGTGGTAAAAAAATTTATTCCTTTATTGGAATTCTCAACTGAAGATTATGACAGAGAAATTGAATTACAAACATTGAAGTCAGAAGTTGTACAGAGTATACGGAGAAATCAAGAACTTTCAAAGCAAATTGACGACATGGATTTGAAGATTGGTCTTCTTGTCCAAAACAGAATTGCATTACAAGAAGTAGCAGCCCATGGTTTAAAACTGAATAACTTGGTAAAGCATAATTCAATGACAAAACTTGTGTTTCAAGAACGCCCTGATGGGAAAGGAAAATTAATGGCAATTACTACAGCTGTTAAAGGTCTTAAATCACTGACTAAAGAATCCAAAAGGCTTTTGGATGGATACCAACATTTGTTTTATGAACTGCAAACAAACCCTACATATCTATCAAAACTTCTCTTTTGTATACCACAAAATAAAACCAATTTCTTTTTACAAAATGTGGTATTGAGCTTATATAATTTTGGAGCATATGCGAGGGATGAATATTTATTACTGAAGTTGTTCAGGTTTACTCTTGAGGAGGAAATTAGCTGCAAAATAGTAAAGCCTTTTGATATAATTGCTTCCACACCACTGGTTCTTAAAATGGCTGTCAGCTTGTCTAGGCAATTATCTGGATTGAATAGTTTGCAATCTATAATAGGCCCACTTGTAGAAATGATTTTAAAAGACAGAGACTTAAACATTGAAACTGGACCTGTTGAGATTTATAAGACATGGAGAAACGAAACTGAAATGAAAACGGGACAAATATCGTAAGTGCATTCATTGCAGTTTTAACTTGACACTTGACAGCCTCCATGGCGCAGTTGATTAAACGCCGGATGTATTTGCGTCGACAGACCGCGGGTTCGAACCCCGCATCAAGACAAAATATATTTGTACTAGCGGCCCGGCCCAGCTTCGCCCGGGTACAAATAGATTTCTGTACAATAATATGTACGCATTATACGTACTGTTACGTATTATACATATTATAAACCTTCCTCTTGAATCACTATCTATTAAAAAAAAAACAGCATCAAAATCCGTTGCGTAGTTTTAAAGATTTAAGCATACAAAGGGACTTAAGGACAGAGACTGCGACTTTGTTTTATACTATGTAGTGATGGTCCATAGATATATGTTTTAGGTGTAGGTCCTTGTGAGACCTAAAAGCCTCTAATTTTCTGATACGACATGGATTTGATGTTAGTGTGTAGTCAGAACTATGTACTTATGTGACTGTTGGGTGGATTTTATTTTATTTTATTTTATTTATTAGCCTTACCAACTAAAATACATACAAATATTCACAATTGCAAAATTCAGTTGACATTTTCGATGTATGCTTTTAAATTACAGGTAAGTACAACACTGTTAAGTACCTCTACAATTCAATCAATAACATAAGTTAAAAAAAAATACATTAAATAGGAAAAAAAAAAGAATACAAAAAATCTTATAAATAAAAAAAATAATCGGATTTAAAAAAGAATACAAATAAAAATATGACTAAGTTACAGTTAATATTACCATTACAATTGATATAAATTTACTAAATAATATAATAAATCAATCTGTAACGATTATTCAATATTACAAAATAGGTACATCAAAACTTAGGTTTCTTTTAAATGAGTGATATTTGACGGAAAATATGTTCATATCATTGACATAGTATAGCTCGTTGCATTTTCCAAGCGCATAAGAGAGAGGGGAATTACTGCCATAAATATTTCGACTACTTTTATTAGCAAAAGGTTTGTAATTACAAACTCTAGCAGACAATCTGGGCACATTAATGCCTATTTGTTTAAGCAAGCAAGGACTATCTATATGATGATTAAAAATTTTATACAGAAAACACAAGCTCAAAAAATCCCTGCGCCATCTTAAAGGTTTCATTTTGAAATAGAGTAGTCGGTCACAGTAATCCCTAATTGTACGTCTAACCTTTGTTATTATTGTAAGTCGTCTAACAAATTTTTTTTGAATATTTTCTATGCGTTGAATATTATTTTGAAAGTTCGGATACCATACCATTGAACAATATTCTATATTACTGCGAACCAGAGCGTAGTATAATGTCTTTAGAGCTGGGATAGAAGTGAACTATTAGATTTATTTATTATATTAGTTTATTTTATTGAATATTATTTATTTTGCTAGGAAACTTCCATACACTGTGACGCAGGAAGAAGCTCTTACGTATCCTGAGGTAAAAACACGATTGGAACTTGCTCTGAGACAATTGAAGACAATAGTGACGATGTTTTTGGATAAAATTACGAATTCTACGGATTTGCTGCCATTTTGCATTACGTACATGGCACGCGTATTACACAGAGCACTTACAACTAAATTCCCTCATACGCCAGAAAAAGATATTTTAAAAGTAAGTGTTTATTTTGTTTATAACATTTATTTTTATTTTAGAGCATCTTGGGACGATAGGATCTGATCAATATTTTTCCAACTTTTACTTTTGCAAGTCGCAACTAATCTAATCTAATACTTACTAAGAATACGCCAGCTGCATGCTTCACTTTAAACTGCGAGATCTACCGAATAATTATACATTTTTCAGGTCATAGGCAATTTGGTGTATTATCAGTTCTTGAATGCTGCAATAGTGGCACCAGACGCGTTCCATATCATCAACATGCCAAACGGGGGCAGTCTCACGACAGATCAAAGGAAAAACCTTGCTTCAGTTGCCAAAATACTTCATTTCTCGGCTGCAAAAAAAGGCGTAAGTATTAAAAAATATTGAGTTTATTTAAACTAATATAAACAACAATAGTTACAGATATGCATAATCATTTTAGAAAATACTAAAGTAAAAAAATGTTTATCTATATTATACTGAGACATAATCCCCACCACGAAATGAACATTTATTTGGAAGGTAAGATTGAATGCGCAGCCTGTAGTTGTCCAGCCAGTTTATCTGTCTACACCTGCATAACAAATGCTGGATCAAAAAAACATGTGTTGCCGAAGAAACTTAGTGGTGCCCTTTGATTACAATATAGAATTTTATGTATCAGTTTGGAGAAGAATCAAGCCACCTGCGATGCTTAAACCCTTTTATAGTGGAATGTCATGAGAAAATGAAAGAATTGTTTCGGCGGTGCTGCCGTGGCCCAACGTTGGAAGAGTATTTTGCTGTCGACGAATACACGGAAGCCACGTTGTTAAACCATCCGCATATACTTATTACAGTTCAGGTATGTTATTATATAAGACGACCAATGCATGTTATAAACACTTATAGCACTAGCAACCAACTCGAATCGAATCCAACTCGGTTGGGCAGCAGGGCAGAAAATTCTACTCAGAAATGAGGAGTCCGTAGTAAGCCCGTAGTAAGGAGAAATCTGTAGGAACAAAGGTTACCGACATAGCCCATAGGATTAGCAAGTTGAAGTGGCAGTGGGCCGGGCACATAGTTCGTAGAACCAATGGCCGTTGGGGCAGAAAGTTTGAAAAGAAAGAAAAGGCAAGCGAAAATTCGGACGCCCACCTACAAGGTGGACGGACGACCTGGCTAAGGTTGCAGGAAGTCGCTGGATGCAGGCCGCTTCCAACAGGTCGATGTGGAGATCCATGGGGGAGGCCTATGTTCAGCAGTGAATTTCCTGTGGCTGAGATGATGATGATGACGATGACTAGCAACCATCAATTAATATATGTCGACCTGTCGCGGACAGTAAGCAGTAAGTCACATCTTATATTTGAAATTTCAATTAAGTTTAAATTTTAGGAAATCGTCGATACCCACGCACTTCTCGTGGATTATCAGGACATTATCGCACCTGATCCCAGTGACCGCCTCAATGAATTATTAGATGACTTGGGTGAAGTACCTTCTGTAGCTCAACTAGCATCGCGAGAAGCGGATATGGTAAGATTGCAATTGCCAATTTTTTTATAAGTACCTAAACCAATTGTATTCAATAGTGTTTAATAAATTACTTTCGTTCCTTTGTTTCATATAGACCGCCGGGAATGCCGAGGAGAATGCGCGTTTAGAAGTATGTCTTGCTCTCGTAAGCAAATTTCAAGCGCCGTCAGATGATATGACTGATTTAAATAAACTATTTATCAAGACAAAAGAATTATGCGTAGCTATTCTACCTTTTTTAAACGGTAAGTAAATAAGAGCGAAAAATACTTAAACAATGTTGCATTAATATTAAAATAAGATTATTTTTAGGCGAACATCTATTAGAAGCACTCGTCATAGGAACTACAAAGGACCAGCAAGAACAATACGTAAAGAAAATACAACAGCGTATTTATTCTGGTCAGGCACGGCAAGATGAAGCCATGACACTGCGCGAGCACCTTGCTAAATTGCGAAAAAACTTGCAACTGCTTGAAGACGAAGGTTACGTTACGAGAGAGGATGGTTATCAAGCACTAGTGACATCTATAGCGTTAGATTTATGCAACAAAGGGAAATATAGGCAAGCACAGAAAAGAGCACTAGCGACACTCGCTCGCACTAAACTGAGTCTACAAGAGAAAACAAAATATTACGAGGAGAAGTGCGAGTCTTACAATCAATATATTAAGTCGTGCTTAGACAATCTCCATGCGGGAAAACGGTAAGAAAGTCAAAGCATTTAATTAAATTACTATATCAATCTAATTACTTAAGAGCCTACCTCGAAAAATATTCGCAGCATTTTGGGGCGTGGTTAATGAAAGTTGCCGCATCACGCCGTGGCACTGCGCTACTGGCGCACATTCCCCGATTAAATATTATCTACTGGTATTATTAACATTAGTAATAACAAATTAATGTATATTTATAATCCGTATGATTCTGACAATATGCCTATATATTGTTTATCATACTTTTGTATTGATAAAAAAATCTATTATAATCTAAGTGGTAAAACACGAACTTTAAACTATTACTTTACGAAAACCTCAAAAACATTTACAATAATATCTGTATAAATACAAGATAGGTATCAATTGTTTTGCCGGTCACTCACTCTACTAGTGTGAAGCGCTAATCGCCTAGGCGCCCTTTGATAAATGCCGCCGAAGGCATTGCGCCTAGCGATGATTTATTTGTTTCTACTTCATTTGACCTGTGATTTGACCACTGACTTTCGCCTATAAAAGAATGTCATTCTTAGTTCTGCTGTTTTGTGATTTTTGACTTACGATACAACTGTAAATTTAACAAAAATGTGTGAAATAAATTTGAATTTTGTAATAACAACCAAACTAAACTGACTAGGTATTCCTGAAGTATATACACAGAGCGGAAACGATAAGTAATTACATTAGATTATTGTTTAAATTCCACATAAAATAATTATTATTGATTTTGGAACTGTGCGGTCACACCGGCGCTCACGCTCTTATTATTATTGCTATGCGCTTGGCGCGAGAATGACGGCGATCACACCCGCCCTTTCCAGTTTGAACCTTCTTTACAACCAAATACGGATAATTTTTGTTTAACAATGTTTCTTTTATTTACGCTAGACAAATTTTTCGGCGAAATTATTTGATATCAATTACAATTATTTTGCTTTTGTTTTATGAAAAGCATTGTAAATATTAATTTTATAGTAATACTAGCGATCGGGCCAGGGTCCGCCCGGGTGCATACACGTTTAAAAATGGCGGTCAAAATGTTTAATTCTGACTATCAGTTTAGAATATTGACCAATCGGACCAAGAAAAACGAACAAGATATCCTCGTATTTGCTAGGAATATCACTACTGCTTTCCTCCTATAGGTCATAGCGTGATGATATATAGCCTATAGCCTTCCTCGGTAAATGAACTACCCAAAACTGAAAGAATCATTCAAATCGGACCAGTAGTTCCCGAGAGTAGCGCGTTCAAACAAACAAACAAACAAACAAACTCTGCAGCTTTATAATATTAGTAGGTATAGATATAGACTTTCAGTGACATATAAAATAGATTCGTATAAAAAATATTCTAAATCTGGGGGCACGGCAATGCCCCCACCAAGTCGAGCTAAAAAGTGGCACAGTCGTACCATCCTTTTCTAGAAGCAATTCAGATCATTTTAAACCCCCCATAACTTCGTTGTGGTTAAACGAAGCAAGAAACCTGAATTTTCAGTTACTAAGCAGGCATTGTGTAAACACGGTATGTTTAAAATTTCATTCAATTTGAACCACTAGTTTAAGAATTGTAACTAGTCAAACTTTCTTAATTTTGTCACTCACTAACTGACTGACCGATCATCAAAAGTCTAAGGCACTTCTAGCAGACATAGAACCTTTAAATTTAGAATATAACTAGCTGTGCCCGCGACTTCGTCCGCGTGGAATTTAACAAAAACTTTATTTTTCTAAAATAAAAGAACTTTTTTATAATAAATGTAGCCTAAGTTACTCCTTATTATATCAGCTACCTGACAAAAAAGTCCCGTCAAAATCGGTCCAGCCATTTCAGAGATTAGCCGGAACAAACAGACAGAAAATAACTTTTCTAAAATAAATGTAGCCTAAGTTACTCCTTCTTATATCAGCTACCTGAAAAAAAAAGTCCCGTCAAAATCGGTCCAGCCATTTCAGAGATTAGCCGGAACAAACAGACAGACAGACAAAAAAATTTTAAATATCATTTTCGGCACAGGTATCGTGTATATAACGATGTGTAGTAGGACATTTTTTTTTATTTTCACTCTTAAAACAGACACTTCAATTTTATTTATACAGGGTATATCAAGACTGCTACCTAAAACGAAGCCGGGTGGTAGTTTAAGCGACTTCAGACACAATGCAATAGAAAAAGTTGCAAAAAAAAAGCGACAATTTTATTTTAAATATTTTTTTCCTATGACCATATTTGGGTGGTAAATACATTTTTCCCTAAAATAATAGTGTATACCCTTTTATTTTTAAATAATCTAAGGTATAAAAGAGTTTAAATTATTGTTTTAGCAAAAACTATGGATTTACCACCCAAAAATACGATATTTAAAAAATCATAAAAAATAATTGTCGCGTTTCTTTGCGAAATTTTTAGTTGCATTGTGTTTGTAGTCACTAAAACTACCACCTGGCTTCGTTTTAGGTAGCAGTCTTGATATACCCTGTATAAATAAAATTGAAGTGTCTGTTTTAAGAGTGAAAATAAAAAAAAATGTCCTACTACATATCGTTATATACACGATACCTGTGCCGAAAATGATATTTAAAATTTTTTTGTCTGTCTGTCTGTTTGTTCCGGCTAATCTCTGAAATGGCTGGACCGATTTTGACGGGACTTTTTTTTTCAGGTAGCTGATATAAGAAGGAGTAACTTAGGCTACATTTATTTTAGAAAAGTTATTTTCTGTCTGTTTGTTCCGGCTAATCTCTGAAATGGCTGGACCGATTTTGACGGGACTTTTTTGTCAGGTAGCTGATATAATAAGGAGTAACTTAGGCTACATTTATTATAAAAAAGTTCTTTTATTTTAGAAAAATAAAGTTTTTGTTAAATTCCACGCGGACGAAGTCGCGGGCACAGCTAGTTATATTCTAAATTTAAAGGTTCTATGTCTGCTAGAAGTGCCTTAGACTTTGATGATCGGTCAGTCAGTTAGTGAGTGACAAAATTAAGAAAGTTTGACTAGTTACAATTCTTAAACTAGTGGTTCAAATTGAATGAAATTTTAAACATACCGTGTTTACACAATGCCTGCTTAGTAACTGAAAATTCAGGTTTCTTGCTTCGTTTAACCACAACGAAGTTATGGGGGGTTTAAAATGATCTGAATTGCTTCTAGAAAAGGATGGTACGACTGTGCCACTTTTTAGCTCGACTTGGTGGGGGCATTGCCGTGCCCCCAGATTTAGAATATTTTTTATACGAATCTATTTTATATGTCACTGAAAGTCTATATCTATACCTACTAATATTATAAAGCTGCAGAGTTTGTTTGTTTGTTTGTTTGTTTGAACGCGCTACTCTCGGGAACTACTGGGATTTACCACCCAAAAATGACGATATTTAAAAAATCATAAAAAATAATTGTCGCGTTTCTTTGCGAAATTTTTAGTTGCATTGTGTTTGTAGTCACTAAAACTACCACCTGGCTTCGTTTTCGGTAGCAGTCTTGAGATACCCGGTATGTATAGATTAGTGTTTAGTGTCTTAAGTAGGGAAAAATTTAAACATTTCGTAATTTCTGCCTAGTGTTCTAGATACACCAACTGCGTGAATAACTTTGTAATCCCATATAAATGTATAGGATTACAAAGTTACATTTGCAGTTAATGAATAATTGTACCCGTATATAATGGAATAATAGTTCTAGATAGGTATCACTACATAGTATAAAACAAAGTCGCTTTCTCTGTCTCCTTGTGTGCTTAAATCTTTAAAACAACGCAACGGATTTTGATGCGGTTTTTTTAGTAGATAGAGTGATTCAATAGAAAGGTTTACGTGTATAATAACATCCATTAAATAGTGGAGAAATACTGTTATATTTGAGGTTTCTAATGTGATGTCGTTAATTATCAATTTTTTTCCGCTTACATTGCAAACGCAGGCTGAACCCTACGAGATTTATCAAAATAATGTAGTAATTATTTGTACACATTGAAAAGGTCTACAGAAAACTCCGCGATGGTATATGTCCATCTCTTATGGATATCCCACAATAACATTTTTTTGTCATTTACTTTTTACGAAAAATACAGCATTAATCCTTCTCCAATTAAAAAGCTTAAATACATTGTTGGTTTAATATAGATCTATATGGTCCTTTACAGCACGAGATAATGAATATTTTCGAAGATATTACAGATTTAAAATTGCGGGACGTAGCGCTTGCGGCGGTACTGGCCGGCCAGGGCGGCAGTAGCGTGCCTAAGTAGAAAGGTTTATATGTATAATAATAATACGTACATATTTTTGTACAGAAATCTATTTGTACCCGGGCGAAGCTGGGCCGGGTCGCTAGTCTATAAAGGGTATATCAAGACTGCTACCGAAAACTAAGCCGGGTGGTAGTTTAAGCGATTTCAGACACAATGCAACAAAAAAAGTTACAAAAAAAGCGTCAATTTTTTTTTTAATTTTTTACCTATGACCATATTTGTGGTATATATACTTATATAAATGTATATAAGTATGTATATGTAAAATAATTATGTATGTGTATATAATATGTATGTATATGTGGTATGTATATATATAATGTATTTATATGTTTTTTATGATTTTATTTGTCTCCATGCTTTCGTTATCTTTATTTTACACTGCCCTATCTTTTTTCCTGCTCATATATCCATCCCATGGTGGTCTGGTAGAAATTGCCTTAGAGCGATAAGACCGTCATTTGTACTTTGTTGTTTTGTATTATCTCTAAACTGTTATTCCTTTTTATTGTGTACAATAAAGAATTAAATAAATAAATATTTGGGTGGTAAATGCATTTTTTCCTAAAATAATAGTGTATACCCTTTTATTTATAAGTAATCTAAGGTATAAAAGCGTTTAAATTAATATTTTAGCAAAAGCTATGGATTTACCACCCAAAATGACGATATTTAAAAAATCATAAAACATAATTGTCGCATTTCTTTGCGAAATTTTTAGTTGCATTGTGTTTGTACTCACTAAAACTACCACCCGACTTTGTTTTCGGTAGCAGTCTTGAGATACCTAGTATATAAAAGGCATAACAGGAGAGGGTATTGAGAGGGAAAGGGTGTATTCAGCCCATGAAACTGTACAAAATTCCTCTAGAAAGACATAACGAAGAAAAACTTGCAAATAAATAGCTCCAAAATATCAATTACCATGAAAGAAAGAATATTAATAATCAAATCCGTGATATTTGTGATAAATTGACACCTACAAAATAAGAAAAAACTATAAGACAGAGGCTTTATGAAAAATTGTTGGTGATATTCTAGAAGTAAAAAGTAACGAAAAGAAAAAAAAGTAGGACTCTAAAAAAAGACGTGAGATCCCATCAAAAACATCCTGTAAAAAAATTCAGCCATCCAGCAGCATTATGTATGAATTGTACGATACATTATGGTTTCATGCGATGGCCAAGGCGATCCATTTATTTATAACGTAAATAATTTTTAATATGTATATGATAATAGCTTACGTAATAACTTTATACAGAAGGTCCCTTACGCAAGGACTAAATAAATTAATCGACTTGGTATCGGTATATGCATGTAGCATCTCACAATTTTTTTAGGTAGAAACCCTGAGCTGCGAGACTTGGAATTTTTTTACAGGATGTTTTTGATGGGATTGTGTTTTCATCTGTCTATTGATAGAGGTGCTCCCGAAAGGTACTATTTTTCTAATGGTATTATACTGGATGGTTTTGAAAAATATCACAATATTATGATGGCCAGTTCATGACCAGACACAAAACAGTTCAAAATGGCGGCCTCAACTATCAATTCTGACTTACTCATTCAAATGAAGGAACCATTAGATATCGACTTAGATATCAATCGAATCAAAAGCAAAATAAAGTCGGTTTTACGGGCGAAGATTTTACGTGACAACGTCTTTATCTCGGTAGAATATTTATTGATATGAATATAATTAAATTGCACAATAGGAACAAGGAATTGAATGAAAATAAGAATTGCACAAATTTTAACTATAGAAATATATTTTGTTTACTAAAACATTGTACATGTAATGACGAATCTAAGCACTCCATATTTTCACTACAGACACAGCTGACGATACTTTAACCACACGTGTGAACTTGTATTGTGACGCTTTCTTGTTTTTCCAACGCCAAGAACGTTCGAGAAAGACAAAGACAGAGACACAAGCATGCGCCGATTCAATGCGCCTAATTCTCTAGTGCTGCGCGCGCGGCAGACCGATCATAGTTGAGTGGGAGAGAGACGCAAGGCATTCGGCGGGCCTCTCTCTCGTTCGGTGACTCATCGTAACGTTACCGGGCGTTACACTTTTTCATAAGTGACTCCCAGCCGCAACCTAATTTAAGACGTTGTCACGTCAAAAGTTCAAAATGGCGACCATAATTTTCAATTCTGACTTTGAATTTAGTGAAACGGAATAATATGGTAAAAAGGTTTTTCTATTTAATTCACTATTAATATATTTATTGGGCAAAACCCGATTAAAAGTTATAAGTAAATTCAATTGATAATAAAAGTTGGTGCGTCCTTGGTGGGAATATCGCGTAGCCTTCATATTATAGGAGCTAGCAACAAGAAATATTGTGATATCAGATGAAAAATAATGATAATATATACTGAAAGAACAATACAACGAGAAATGAATTTATTTTAACCGAATTAATTCGATGACAATGATCGCAATGTCCATATCATAGGGATTACGTTGGATCCCTTATTTTCATATTTCTCGTATGTCGTGGATCTACATACATACATACATAAACTCACGCCTTTTTCCCAGAAGGGGTAGGCAGAGGTGCCAAGACCCACATTTCGCCATGTATGTTCCGTCCCACGATGTGATAGGTGGCGAGCCTATCGCCATATCGGGCACAAATTCCTGACTCTGGGCTGATAATGAATAGAAAAATCCAATATCACTTTGCCCTACCCGGGATTCGAACCCGAGGCCTCACCTTTGTAACCGTACCTTAGTACAACTACGCCACTGAGGCAGTCTACAAGTCGTGGATCTACAAGCTCAGGTAATAGTTGAAAGTTGAAATTAATCGGCCAATTGTCAATTCAAGTGCGTGGTGGCCTAACTACTCTCAATTGTACTCTCGATTGTAGAGGAGGCCCGTGCCCTGCAGTGGGACATATATGGGCTGACACAGAATTACCAATTCTGACCTTGAATTTAGTTTATGGAAATGAAGAGTCTCTCAGATATCGAATTAGAAACCAATCAGAACAATAACAAAAAAATCAATAAAAATGCTGACCACATTTTTTTCTGAGAATATTTTCATGTTTTCATGAACGAAGGTTCTTTCAAATATCGATTTGGAATCATTCGGATAAATAACAAAAAAACAAAAATTAAAATGACCCGGACTCGAACCCGAGACTTCAGCGTCGTAATCATATTATGAGGCAAAAATGTATAAAATTTCACGGGAATAATAACAAAAAAATCAATGAAAATGCGGATCACATATTCTTTTTTCTGAGAATATTACATTTTTTCGGAACGATGGTTCTTTCAAATATCGATTAGGAACATTTCGGATAAATAACAAAAAACAAAAATTAAAATGACCGGGACTCGAACCCGAGACTTCAGCGTCGTAATCATAATATGAGGCAAAATGAATAAAATTTCACGCGAACAATAACAAAAAAATCAATCAAAATGCGGACCACATGTTTTTTTTCTGAGAATATTTTAATTTTTTCGGAACGATGGTTCTTTCAAATATAGATTTAGAACCATACGGATAAATAAAAAAAAAAAACAAAAAGTTCAATGACCCGGAACCCGAGACTTCAGCGTCGTAATTATATTACGAGGCAAAAATGTATAAAATGTTACGCTCCCTTCGACTAATTTCGTTGAGCGCTTATACGTAAGTCAATGACCTTTCTCTTTTATTTTGGTAACTTAGCTAGTTAAAAATGAACTTAAAAATTAATATATACTGCTATTTATTTTTTAAATATATGTAAAAAAATTAAAATGTACAAACAAAAAAGAGTACCACCTAAAATAATAAGAATTACGTAAATTTGAAATTACGTAAAAAAATAATCGGCGGGCTAGAATTTCGAAACGTCGAGCGCAGATCCGTCGTCCACCAAGGCCCGCGGCCGTCTGCCGGGAACGCCCCCAATGAGATAGCTTATATGGCCGTAACGTACAAGAATGGGATAGGATGGCCCATGCGCTTCTCAAAATAAAACAACATAAGCGCCAAACCATATTTTATTTTATTGTCATCGTACTATTTACTTTTTTCTTGTTTTTTTCTCGCGAAAAAATAATATTTAAAAATATGTTTATGTCAAATTAATCTTGAGTGTCTACACGGGGTAAGTTAGGAGTTCTGAGTTCTTAAAAAACTTAACAGCTGCTACTTTGGACTGTATTTTTGTTAAGGCAAAGTGGCGTAATCATGTATTTTGATTCATAAAATTGTTAATTATATCATCAATTAAAACATATCTGAAAATGGACTACCTAATCTTAGTAATTTATGATATGTAGGCTTTTAAAAAATCCAAATTTTTCGAGGTATCCCCTTAATTAGAGCCAAACAATTTCACGTCAGTATTTTGTACGTATTTTTTTATTGGTTTACGTATGTATATACGAAAAGAGTTGAGTTTTTACACTAGCAGGTATACTTAACACGAAATTACTTAAACAAAATGTTCTATATTTTAAATGTTTTCAGGAGTGTACACGCATGTTTACGTAAATCAGGAAAGATGTTCAGAAGCTGAAATCTAAATATACTGTTAAGTATTCTGGAGCAAAACTTTTAGAAAGAGGAGTGCTCTTAGAAATTGATGCACTTTCACAATCGCAATTCAAAAATGTACAATTTGAAATCACACCCACTGATCATAATGGTGTATTTACCGTCAAAGGAAAGTTTATGGGAGTGGAAATGGATTCCATAGAAGTTGACATTCAGGATTTGCTACAAAAGCAGTATGAAGGTTGTGCTGTTATGGACATGTTTGGTAAAGCGAAAATCAATGTAAATCTCCTAATATTTTTATTGAATAGTAAATTTTATGGTAAATCGTAGTTTAGAATGTTAAGCCGCTCTTGTTTATGTTGATATATTTTTTATCTTACGTGAATTATCCTAATATCATGGAATCCTATTTATGAGTAACAACTTTAGTTTTAGTTCACACTATATAAATGTTTTTTTTTATTATGTTGATATTTAAAACTAACATGACAATATACATAATATTAGAGGTACAGAACATATGTGCATTAGGTATATTAGTTCCACATAATATGTTTTGATATAGTACTCTTACCAAAATTTTAAATTTATAATGAAGTATTATTATACCAAATATGATTATTGTATTATAATTTTTAACAGCTTTATATGTATGTAAATAAGTTTGTATTTATTTAGTAACTGAAAGTACATTTAATGTCAACTAATTTGTGATCTAAATTTAGTATTATACTACTATTTATATAAGTGCCAACATTATACCTACGCTGTTGATTATTTCTTATACGCGGATGACGGGATTATTATATAGCCGTTCATTATGCATGCATCTTATGGAGAATAGAGAGCAGAATGTCCATTTTACTATGAAATTCGTGCGAAGATTTTTGTGCCTCTATGAAACCTACTTTTTTGTGCGATAAAAATATATATTTTCAATAAATATGCACGTGATTGCCACCCAGGCCCGGAGTTCTTGGAGAAATGAACTAGAAGTCCAATAAAATATTTTGTTGTCTTCAGCTCTGTGAGCAAAATGTTTAATATGATGATCATTATTATTTTTACAAAAATCTGTCGCCCAGGATAAAACAGGAAAACGTTTAAGGACAAACCATAAAAATGCTATAGTGAATTTTAAGCAATTTTAAGTATCCCTATCGGGATCAATTATATTTTTTAACGATACTATAAATGGGCATTCTCCTTTGTCTATGATTGGATAGTAATGATTGGATTGGTAATGGAAATACCGGGCCTTTAGTACACAGCGCTACAGAAATCTCCAATACCAGTAATAATGTGGATAGGTACACTAGTACAGCATGACAAAGGCCATATTATGTCGATAAGGGTTCCGAAATGCCCCCACAACGATTTATTTAAAAAAACGAGTATGATTTAATCGCGTATTTAATATAATTTGATTATATACCTACTAGCGATCCGGCCCGGCTTCTCCCGCGTGCAGATACTTTTTGAGTCCAGTCCAAATCAATAACATATTCCGTGTGTTTTATATTTAAACTTAATCTGACCGCCGCCGTGCCGTCGACTATAGGTATTACTTTTCCCGGGCCATCTTTTATATCCCTTTCTGTCCCGTCTCATTCCGTCCCATGACGAAAAGCATGCAATTCTGTACTCAACTATCCCGTAGCACCCATTAAAATTTGAAAGAGTTGCAAATATTTATATTTATATTCCCGAATTATCCCAAGAGAACACACATTCGTCGGGATAAAAATTATCCTATGTATTATTCCAGAGTGTCAGCTGGTTTCATGTCAAATTTCATCAAAATCCAGCGGTTTAAGCGAAAATTGATAACAAACACAAAAACTTTCGCATTTATAATATAAGTAAGATAAAATTATAACTTGCTATATTATATTTTATAAATAAAGGCTTGACTACATCTCTCTGAATTCCGAATTTCACTTCAGTCGATTTAACTGTTTTCGAGAAAATAACATTTTATGGATTTTTATTTCATATACATTAGGTAGAGCGGAAATTCGCATAAAAGTATCCTATCAGTACCATTCAAAACATACTCGCAAAAGATCATTACGATATCCTGGAGCCATTTATGTACCTTTACCGGTCTATGGTCTTTATGTAGGTTCGTACTGAGATACGTGTGGCTAAATTATTGTATTGTTCATTCTTTGCCCCTCGCGCTATTGACTGGCTTACATCGTCATGCTGTCGCTCATAACATGGACTTTCAAAATATTGGAACATTAATATTACGAAAATTTGATATTTAGAGTAATATTTCTGTATTTGACGAAGAATTTTATCTTTTGTTTTGCGGCGCGACTGACCACTCGAACAGGGAACAAATATTTCCGCTTAGATTATATACTCGTCTAGATTGAGCAATGCCACAACAAACGATGCGCTAAAACTGTCCTCACTTTCTTTGATATGTGTGAGTACCGGTCCTGTAATTATTGTAATCCAACTGTCAAGGTGTGTGTGTTTAGGGATGCCTACTCCAGATTATTAACTTAACTTTTCCCCATTATTTGATGAAAAAATAGGTTAAATATTTTTTTTCTTTATTTAAAGTAATCATACTATTAATTATATTTATAACGCATTTTAGTAAAAACAATAAAGATCTAAACCCATCTCCTAGTGTTTGTGTCCGAATAGAATTAACTTTTTGGATTTATTGCGTGGGCTGTTATCTGATTTCTGTATTTATGTAAAATATAAATCATCATAAGTAAATGTTCGGAACACATGACTGAAGTCTTGTGAGGCTACGAATGGTCTTCTTTTCGTTTCCGTTGTGTAATGTCTCTCCAGCAATTTGCTGGTACGGAATCCGTAGGAAGTCTAAAAAATATTAGAAAGAATTAACAAAATTACTATAAAGTGCATGACGTCATGGGTTTCATTCCTATTGTGTAGGTAAGTTATTATTTACTCATTAAATAAATAATGCCATTCTTCTTGTTGTTCTTCTGATCGAAATATGATGTAATTATATTTGTGTTTTATCTCCCATAGTTTCATCAAATCTTCCTAGTAATAAATTGACAACACTGGCCAATGAAACTCATCTTCAAAATAACGAATCAAAAGTTCATGTTTTCTTCAAATAATAGTGGTTTAACAATAACGTTACCGATAGAAAGTGATATTGGTATTATTATACAGTTTTCCCACATAATTGTGACACAATTCGGCAGCACAAACCGGCATAATTAATTATTTTTCGGGAGCACATTATCCATTTATAGTTCAAATGACACTGACGTACGTGAGAAGCGAGTCTACCAATTTGGTAGACTTTATTTGAGCCGTGCGGTGAGGTGTGATGTGTCATCTAGACGAGTATTTTAAGTATTTCCGAGTTTCACATATGATATATGGTCATATGTCATATGTGTAACTTATGGTCATAATATGTCATATGTGAAACATATGGTCATATGTCATATGTGACACATATGGTCATATGTCATATGTGACACATACGGTCATATGTCATATGTGAAACTCGGAAATATTTGTTCCCGATGTGATTATGTGCAGAATATTAGTATTAGACATTAATATTTGGCGCAGTCGGTTAGACGCCGCCTGTGAAACGTGAAGCCGCGGGTTCGATCCCTGCACCGAGAGAAATGTTTGTGCGGCCCACAAATGTTTCTTTCGGGTCTGGGTGTTTGTGAGACCGAAAAGCCTCTCGTAGTTCCTGATACCTGCGGCATAAGACTCGATCTTAGTGTAGGGTCAGGAGTATGTGACTGTTCTGTATTATTTATTTATGGTAGCGCTATGGATGAAGGGCCTTCATATACTAAATGCAAAATGTCTAGTTCGCTCAGAAGCTACACGTATCAACAATATGTCAAAATTCACATCAGCCAAGTCGTCGTTGACTGTACCCGGTATTACGAAATTGCGCTTGTTAACTTTGTTAAAACATAGAAAATAAAAAAAAAATAGAATAAAAACACATATATCCCTTAGGCCAATACAATTTATTTATATAATTTATCATAAAATATATTTCATTATATTTCTAATTGATTTAGTTATATTATCATAATTATATTTGAGTAGCTATATTAATTGTTAATTAAAACATAACCTTACTATTACTAATATTACAAATTAATAATTATTAATTAATAAAGCAATATAAATCAACAATAATACTTATCTGGTAACGGTACTCAGAGCCAGGTTTATACTGACAGAGGGCAGAGTAATGTTCTGCTCCACGACTCGAATATCACTGTGTCACTTCATACAATGCTGGTGCTTTTATACCAAATCGTGAACAACCCCACTCTGCCCTACTTCTGACTACCCACAATAATTTTTATTTTATTGTATCCGTTTTTAAAATTATAATTATGTATACACATCTTATTTATGCTATATAATGTACTAATCTAATAATCCAAGTAATAAATATATGTCCTTAAATCAGCAACATCTCACACGGCCATTCTGACGGTTACTTCGCTCTCGAAGTAATTCGATTCACTTTTAATTCTTCTCTTCGGCAGAATCTTCATTCAGAGCTGTGAAAATATTTTATTGGTCACTATCTCATGGTGTCCACCTTCTGCGGGACCAACTTGCTTAACACCTCACAGGGTTCAAACCAACACCCTTAACATCTCACAACCTCTCCTGCACCTGTCGTGATTAGGTCTACTATGTGCTGTTCATAGTATCAAACCCTTTCACCAGGGCAGTATACCCAGCATTTTATAATCCATTTCATCATCATTGACCTTTTGTCAGGTTGGGCTGTCGTGTTCAGTCCCACCACGTGCTGCCTCGTGGTGTCTAGACATCACACCAGGCCAACTTTGCAGCAAACACACACACACACACACACATACATACATCAATCCATTCAGTGAGCTCACTGTATCCATTCAAATCTCTTAGTTAATTAAACTTCATACATACCTTGTTCTGCTGTGTTGTTTTCATCTATCCATTCTCCAAGCCATCTTCTAAGTTTTTCTTTAGCGATAATCACATTATGTAATCGTCCTTGACCTTGTAATCGGTATCTGTCATTCTCCAAAATTTCTATGATTTCATAGGGCCCTTTGAATTTAGAATTTAATTTGCTGTGACGACGGTGATCTTGGCAAACATATACAATGTCGCCTAACACATAATCCACATTATCTCGTCTCGTGCCGTCGAAACGAGCTTTAAATCGACGTGCCGCTGATTGCATCCTACTGTATGCCACAATTCTGTCTGCCTTGGTGTCAATGGTTTGTTCTGGGTCAGACGGTCCTGGCTCTTGTATGTCGTTAAGTCGAGCCTGGACGACTGGAATATTTGAGTCGCGACCTATTAACAATCTTAATGGCGCAAAACCAGTCGTCTTTTGCACGGTCGAATTTAGTGTTAATTGTACTTTATATAACGAGTTCGGCCATTCTGGCTCATTGGTACATGTAGTCGTCATCATATTTATAATTGTTGCAACGTATCGTTCCACTTGGCCGTTGCCTCGTGGTGTACCGGTCGAAATTTTGTGATGATCTATATTCCATTCTTGAAACAAGTTAGTTAACATTTCGTTTGAAAAATTTGTGGCACGATCAGTAATAACTCTGATTGGAGTTCCAAACAACGTTAGAGTATCGCGTATTATTGTCTGCATTTCTTCGGCGCCCATGGTTTTAAGGGATTTTAGAATACAATACTTGGTAAAAGCGTCAATTATTACCAAGACGTATTTATAACTGTCCTTGGATTGAGTAAACGGGCCAACGCAATCTAAATGAATAGTATGAAATGGTATAGGAGGTTTTTCGATCGGATGTAAAAGGCCTTGGTGTGGACCGCTATGAAACTTTCCTTTAATACATACTAAACAATGTGAAATGTATTTTTTAACAAATATATTAATACCAGGAAACCAATAAGATTCTCTTATTTTTTGCAACGTTTTCTCCACACCAACATGACAGTTCTCATCGTGGTATAAACGTAATATACTGAGTCTACTTCCTTTCGGGATATAGGCTTTAAGTTTTTTATCTAGTGGGCACTTGTAGTATAACAAATTGTTTTTGAATATATATTGATCATTGCCAATGTCACCATTTTGTACTCGGTCTATCAAAGCTAATGTTTCTGGATCTTTATGCTGTGCGATTTCTAACCAGGTTGATTGTTCAGTTACTAAATTTATTTTAAATGAATTTCGCAGAGATCTTGAGGCAGTAGGTACAATAGGATTTCTACTAAGGTAATCCACATGTCCTACGTATATACCTTTTTTATAAATAACTTCAAATTTAAAGTCCTGCATATACGTCCACCACCTAGCAACTCTGGGGGAAATATCTTTTTATACATGGTGGACTTAATGGCATTACAATCAGTAATAATTTTGAATGATATACCTAAGAGGTAAACTCTAAAATGTTTGAGGGAATTGTATACTGCAAGTGTCTCCAATTCATAAGACGAATATTTGGATTCCGGCTCAGTGGTGCGGCGACTGAAATAAGCGACCACTTTATTATTAGTACCATGTTTTTGCAACAACATGGCACCATAACCAATGGAACTGGCATCGGTATGCAACTCTGTGGGAAGTAATGGGTCAAAGATGCAAAGTATTGGTTCTGATGTTAACTTTGATATTATGTAATTTCTTGCCGCTTCTTGTTCAATGCCCCACTGCCAATTCTGCCCAAGTTTAGTAAGTTTTGTTATACAGGCTGTTTTAGAAGCAAACTCAGGAATGAATTTCCTAAAATAACTCGCAAGACCCATAAATTGTCGAACTTGCTTAACAGTTTTGGGGGTAGGAGAATTGACCAAAGCTTGTATTTTAGTTTTACTAGGTTGTACACCCTGGGCTGATATATTCCAACCTAAATATTCTATAGAAGTTACAAAAAAACAACATTTCTTTAAGTTTATAGTAAATCCCGCTTTTACAAGAGCTGCCAACATAAATCAAGATACTTAATGCCTTGATCGATAGTCTCACATGGTATAAGAAGATCATCTATGTAAACTCGAAGGAATTTTAAGTCTTTAACTGCCTTTGCTATAGCGCGTTGAAACACGGAGGGCCCATTACATATTCCAAAAGGCATTTTAAGAAATTCGTAATGTCCATCCGGTGTTACAAAGGCTGTATATTTAATGCTACTTTGCGAAACTGGAATCTGATGGAACCCATTTTTCATATCAATAGATATAAAATACTTGGCTTTACCCAGCTGATCGATTTCATCTTGAATTAATGGGAGAGGATATCTTTCTTTATCAATTATAGAATTTAGGGCTCTATAATCTACGCATAATCGATCGCTACCGTCGCGTTTCTTGACCAATAGCACAGGACTAGCATAGGAAGAATCACTTTCACGAATGATACCAGCTCGCAAAAGGCCGCTTACTATATTTTTTACTTTTTCACGCTCTACTGGAGCTAAACGATAGGGTAGATAATTAATATTTTTATCTAATTTTAGGTTAATTTTAAGCTCGCCAGTATTAACGTTTCCAATGTAATCTGCCGATGGTAAAATTTTTGGATATTTACAAAAAATACTTTTAATTTTATCTTGTAATGCCATGTCTAAGTCTTGGAGACATTGAGTAAGCATATTGCCTTCCTGTTCCATAGTGTTGACTACATTTTTTCGTATTAATTTGGTACCAGATATGTCGGTGACAATGGCAATGTCAGGATGCTTGACAGCATCTTGGCCTATAATACAATCGTATGGAAAATTATCATCTGGCACAACATGTATATCTAATTCAATGTTAATATTCTCGAAGCAAACCGGTACCGTAATCTTCCCAAAGTATTCAAGCAACCTGAGCCGATACCATCCAACTTTATTGACCAAGGTACTATATGACATCCCAGTTTACGTGCTATGGACTCCTTAATTATAGAACAATTGGCTCCAGTATCGATTAACGCTTTTACAAGGGTGTTCTTGATGTGGATATTTGTAAGATTGAGACTTGCTGGTGTTATGCAGTTAATTGGCTTATTTTTTACTTGATTTTCGTGATCGACTCTCTGTTTCGTCCAACACTTATCAATGGAATGCCCTGCCTTCTTACAAAATTCACATCTTAAACTTTTCTCAGGATGAGATATGCTCTTTAGCCCAGATTTATATTCTACAAAATTATTTTTTAATTTATTCTTTGGACATGAGAACTGAATATGGCCCCTCTTTCCACAACCATAACACTGCTTATCAGTTAAAGCGGTCTGATGGATGTGTAGGACGGATTTTCTTGGCAAAACTTGTACCCGGTTCGTCTAATTCAAATTTTTATCAAAAATCTCTTCCGGGGATTTTAACATATGAAGAAAAAAGGCCGATTAATTCGTTCGTCGTCGTCACAGAGTTATTAAAAGCGGCCATACGTACGTTACCATCCCGAATTCCACCACAGACCAGTTCTATTAGTTGTGCTTCCGTAAAGGCAACCTTTGTTTGCTTTAGGAGTAAAATCTTCTCCCTGGCGTATTCGGTATAAGTATCTGCCGATTCAGAGTTATACATAACTGCTTTAGTTAATTTTTCCGTCAAGTTTTTCTTAGTTGGGAATAGGTCAACCAAGTCTTGTCGAAACGTCTCCCAGTCCCGATGGTCCGGCTCCCATGTTTCAAACCAGGTGGCTGCGGAACCCTTAAGAACTGTTCCCGCTTTTGCCACCATCTGCAAACTAGTCCAGTTAAATTCTGCACCCAAATCCTCAATATCTTTGCACCAATTCTCTGCACCATTGTGCATTTTCTCCGGATTAAAGACTGGTAAAATGACATCATCTTGTCGTCGGTTTGAAGAAAGTGCTTTTGGATGGTTTCCAGTAAACTTTTAACCAAATCTGAATCCATACTTCACACTGGAAAAAAAAAACGTAATGTATTCACAAGCTAGTAGATAAGAATCCCTCTTCTGATGTTAACTTTGTTAAAACATAGAAAATAAAAAAAAAATAGAATAAAACACATATATCCCTTAGGCCAATACAATTTATTTATATAATTTATCATAAAATATATTTCATTATATTTCTAATTGATTTAGTTATATTATCATAATTATATTTGAGTAGCTATATAATTGTTAATTAAAACATAACCTTACTATTACTAATATTACAAATTAATAATTATTAATTAATAAAGCAATATAAATCAACAATAATACTTATCTGGTAACGGTACTCAGAGCCAGGTTTATACTGACAGAGGGCAGAGTAATGTTCTGCTCCACGACTCGAATATCACTGTGTCACTTCATACAATGCTGGTGCTTTTATACCAAATCGTGAACAACCCCACTCTGCCCTACTTCTGACTACCCACAATAATTTTTATTTTATTGTATCCGTTTTTAAAATTATAATTATGTATACACATCTTATTTATGCTATATAATGTACTAATCTAATAATCCAAGTAATAAATATATGTCCTTAAATCAGCAACATCTCACACGCTCATGTATTGCTGTATAAGAAATATAACGTAAAACGTTAAGGCCTTCAATTAATTTGCTACAGTCTTCGATTAAATATACACTAGATACAACATGAGCGCTTAGAAAATGGCACCAAAAAGAGTGCTGTAAGCACTCTTTCGCCTTCAGTCACGCACCGACCGTTGCTTCTAAAACGTCGCAGAACTTTAGACAATATTATGTGAAAAGCTACTTTAACCTCCAGGAATAAGGTGGAATTTGTGTTAATATATTTGGAATATGTGATCTTTTTGTTTATTTATTTTGTTTCAATGCATCGATGCCACTTTTTAACAGAACATTTACAGGGAACTGTGTATCTAGTGTATATTTGATCGAAGGCTACAGTGATTAGTATAAGATAACTCGTTGCTCCGATTGCCTATGTAGCATTAATATTCACCTTGGATTTTAATGTGTAATTTCAAAATGCCTTTTTTTCGAGAAGCACTGACCCTTTGTTTTAAACTGTAGTGAATTGATGTAAAAAATGTACTAATGTAGGTACTATTTGTAATATTATTTCCATGAAATTGTAAGTTAACGTATTATTATTTTGATATGTCTATCATCATTAATTAAAATGTTATTTGTGTAAAATAAACGAGGCTACAATGATTTTTGTTTTATTTTATTTGGGACTAGCGGTCGGACCCGGCTTCGCCCGGGTGCGGATAGCTTTTGAGTCCAGTATTGATTTGGCAACAACATATTATTTCGCGTACTAACTACCGTAAAACGTGGTGATTAGGGATCAAAGGGAGATTAGGGACAAAACTGAGAAAACATTTTAAGATTGAAATGTGAGCCATTAGTTGCACATAATTTATTATAAACAAATTATAACACTAGAAGACTATATATAGTCCCTAGTGCAACAATCAGTAACAATTAATTTGAGTTACAAAATGTCTTATTAGTCTTTTGAAAATAGCCTTTCGATATGCAGTAAAAATACACTGAAACGAACTTCGGTCTACTACAAAAACTACGCCATTTATGAAGGAGATATTGTTAAACACACAAATTATAAGTATTGGACTATCGAATTCATAAAAGGTTAGTCTCAATTTCTCGTTTAATTTATGTTTTTTTAATCATTTAAAAAGTAAATAAAAAATATGATATTTTGGGGGGAATAGAGGCGACTCGGGGGTGATTAATAACGAGACTAAGGTTTATAGAGACGTGAAAAGGTACAATTGGGACGAAAAAGGGTGTATAGGTACAGGTGTGTTAGGGTTGTCGCAACAGTTTTTTTTGTTGTAAAGTATTTTGTCTTTCTTAATTAACGTTGTCTGTTAATTAAATTTATTTTTAATGCTATAAGTTACATTGAAAGTACTTCCACTTAAAATAACTAAAATTTTGCTTCAGTTCTGGTCACAATGGTTAAGATATTATATGTAGAAACTGCAGTAAGAATGTTCTTCATAACAACTATTCTTTTTTGATAGATAGATCTAGTACTGTGCGGTGCATGGAGTATTTCTTTAAATATAGAAAAAACTGATTCGCCATTTTCCTCTTTCTAATAAGTAGTACACATTAATTTGGGCAAACCGCTAAACAGCAGTGTAAATGCTCTGTTGTGTTTCGTTGTGAAGGACATTGTAGCCAGAGTCACTACTGGACATATTGAGACTTAGCATCTATGTGTCTTTGTAATTTAAGGTATTGTTTGGTATTGTTACTGTTTATGAGCGGTCATACACTTACCATCAGGCGAACGGTATGATCGCCTCATCAGTGCAATAATAAAAAAGAGCATTACGCACTTAAGAAATTTCGTGTTATTTTGCCTATCAATTTTCTTCGTAATTTGTTTTGTTAGTGTATCTCATAATTTAGCATATTATAAGTAAGAAATCATTAGCTGATTCCAAACTATACATAATACTCTACGTATTACTTCTTAGAAGAATAATAAGACTGCATTATAGAATACCTAATATGTTGATTTTTAAATTTTTGAAACTATATCTTATTGAAATGTGTCACTTGATTTGATAAATATCATTTAAGACAGTTGTAATCTTTAATTATTTCATTTGTGTCAAAGCAAATTATTACAATAAATAATTCAGAATATTTAGATGTGTCGGTTAAAAAGTAATTAATAAGAAACAATTCAGTGCCAACCCTTGTTAATTTCCCCATTGAACTCAATCCCGCCTCTATTACCCCCAAAATCCCTATTAACCCCAAACCCTTATTTTGTGCCCTTTTTTTCTTATTTTCCAAGGGATCTAAAAAAATTGTATAGTTAATAGTCAAGACGCAACTAAGACTTAATGAAATATGCGATAACACAAGAATATTTCTGTATAATACTACCAGAAAATTCGTCGTGAAGTTGAAAATTGTCCCTATCCACCTCGTTTTACGGTATATTTCCCGCGCGCCGTCGACTATATTTCCCGTCCCGTTTTATCCAGTTTATGTCCCGTCTCATTCAGTCCCATGATGAAATTTTAATTATCATTTATTATCAGTTTTTTGTTATGCTTTATTGAAAATTTTCTTTATATACAATATTTTGTAATTGTGATATTGATTCGTTAGTGGGACAAGTGGTGGGAGGCGCCCGACGTGACGGCCCAGTGGTGGCATGCGCGTGAGCTGCGCGCGGCACTGAGCATTGCAACGGTACTTTATTTTTCTAAAATAAATGTAGACTAAGTTACTCCTTGATAGATCAGCTACCTGACAAAAAAGTCCCGTCAAAATCGGTCCAGCCATTTCAGAGATTAGCCGGAACAAACAGACAGACAGACAAAAAAATTTAATATCATTTTCGGCACAGGTATCGTGTATATAACGATATGTAGTAGGACATTTTTTTTTATTTTCACTCTTAAAACAGACACTTCAATTTTATTTATATGTATGTATAGATGTATTGTAATAATTTATGTAATAGAGTTTTAATACATTTTGGAGTATGGTAACATAATCAACATGTGTGAAATGTGTTTGTCAGTGTCAACTGGTGTCAACCAATGATTAAAGAATAGAGGGGATAAAGCATAAGGTCACGTGACGCGTACCACTTTGATTCACAAGCATGGCGGCGGCTCCGCCCCTAAAATAGTGATACGCTAGTACCAAATTTTTTATCGATATCGATCATCAACAGTGGCATACAACTAACATTAATATAACATTTTTAATTTTTGCTTTACATGTCAATTGAGTATAAACAGGGGATTTTAGGACTTGACAGTCAAGTCTTTAAAAATTAAATCTGATAGGAATAGGTCAATGTTTTGATATTTTTTTCATGCTATGATTTATTTGATGGGTAAGTTTTACCTGATGATTGGATTGGATTTGTCAAATAATACACACGTGAGATAAAATACAACTTTATTAATAGCTAGAATTTGGTTGCGACTTCGAATATACCACACTTTTTTCCTTAAGCACCATTTTTCACCATGTCAATATTTCTTTTGCCAAATTATAACTAAAATCTAAAAAAAACAGACATTTAGCAAACAACAATGAAAATATGTACACTAAACTAACAACTTAAATATATAAATAGAAATAAAATATATACACAAAATTAAAATGTAAAAATAGAAATTAAACAATTAACTAAATAAACTGACATTATTGTGTTCTGTGACATGAACCATTGTAATTTTAAATGGCGATATAAAAAAAGAAAAAAGAAGACAGTTCGTGTTGCTGACGAAGTTTCTTGCGCCACTTCTTCTTCACAGCTACAACACGTTCCGAAGCGGTGGTAGCAGAAATGAACAATCCAAAAGATCTTTTGAAAGACTATTTGAATAAATAATAATAATAATAATTAATAATTAACATAACCAACGGTTGATGTATCGTCCCAACGACTGTCGGATCAAGTGCGATTTATTCAGCGGCGTAAGTTGTTGGATGATGACACACTTGAGCGGTTGCGCACAGACTTGTGTTTTGTCCAGGATGACCATGTGTCACCCGTCAGTGGAGATCAAGCGGCAGGCCCAACACCAACACCTGTTGCTGATTTCGAGCTGACGGACAATTTGGATGACAACGTAAGTCCCCAAGCTAAACAGCAACTGAGAGGAGCTTTGGAATGTGCGATTTTGGAGTTTGCGTCTTTATCGGCGTCTTGTAGACCGCGTCTGCCACGTTTGCCAACGCATAGAAGAAATTTGGCGCTAATGGGAGCTTTGGACTCCATGTTAACTACATACTTGGAGTCCAGTCGGGATCTTGTTGATACGCATTCGATCCTTTACTGCGCGGCCGTCGCAGCATGTCGAGTGGCTAATATAAAATTTCCAAATGAGTATAAAGCCACTCGAGGTGTTGTGATTGTGCCTGCCTGGCAGCGTAGGATCGAGGATCGTATCAACAGGGCCCGAACTCTCATCGGCAAACTAATTTCTTTTAAAGAAGGAAACAGCAGGCCGAAGATTATGCGTTTTGTGACGCACGCTTTTTCGGGGACCAACACAAGTCCTCGAAATTATAGGCTTTGCGTCACAGAACGCATAGACTTCTTTAAACAAAAAGTCTATGCGTGGGCGAACCGCATTCGTCGCTACAGGAGGCGATGGGATCGTTTCCAACAAAATCGCAAGTTCCAAACTGACCAAAAGAGTGTTTATAGATGTTGGGAGAATCCTCCACAAGGTGTGGTGGATGGGCGGCTTCCTAGTGCTCACGAAATGCGTGAGTACTGGACGAATATCTGGTCGTCGCCTGTCTCTCACACTGAAGCCTCCTGGTTTAGTGTTGTAGATCGAGCTTGCGAGGCAATACCGGCTATGGAAACCATTTTAATCAGTCCAGAAGATGTGCTAACTGCAATTAGACAGACGCAAAACTGGAAGTCGCCGGGCCCGGACGGTCTGCACAACTTCTGGTTAAAATGGTTTCCAAGTTCGCATGCTCGATTAGCAGCGCAATTCCAGAATGCGCTTGAGCGGGGATCCCTTCCAACATTTATGACAACAGGTGTCACTCACCTTCTCTTTAAGTCCGGTTGTACCACGGAACCAAAAAATTATAGACCCATCACATGCCTACCCACTATTTATAAAGTTTTGACCTCCATAATTAGATCTAAAATTACAGACCATATAAATTCTAACCAAATTCTTTTTTCTGGCCAAACAGGTTGCATGAATGGGTCCCGTGGTACTAAGGAGCTCCTTCTCATTAACATGACCATTTGCCAACAGGCTCGTCACAACCGAAGGAATTTATCGGCTGCCTGGATAGATTATAAAAAGGCCTATGATTCGGTGCCCCATACATGGCTCATGAGGGTGTTAAATTTGTATAAAATTAATACAAATTTATGCAACTTCCTTGGGTCTTGTATGGGGCAGTGGACCACTGTCCTGAGATATCCAGGTGGTACGGTTCCTCCTGATTGTGACGAGCCGATTAGAATCAAGCGGGGTATATTCCAGGGCGACAGTCTGAGTCCACTGTGGTTTTGCATGGCCCTGAATCCCCTCAGCACTCTGTTGTTGGATTCAGGGTTAGGCTACCGTCTACGGAGAGGCTCTGAGCCTATATCTCACTTGCTCTATATGGATGACCTCAAGTTATTTGCATCGAAACAAACCGAATTGATTGAGTTGTTAAAAATAACGGAAAGATTTAGCAATTCAATCAATATGGATTTTGGTGTAGATAAATGTGCGGTTATCCATGTGAAGCGAGGGGAGGTTGCGGTCTCTGATGACATACTAGTCTCAGAGACTGTAAGGCTCAGATCCCTCTCTGTGACGGAAACCTACAAATATTTGGGTATGCCTGAGGCTCTAGGTATCATGGGTGCAGATGTAAAACGATCGTTGAAAGAGCGTTTTTTTAGCCGCCTGACAAAAGTACTTAACAGTTTTTTGTCCGGTGGAAACAAGATTCGCGCTTTTAACGGTTGGGTTATGCCTGTACTCATATACTCTTTTGGCATACTCAAATGGACTCAGACCGAATTGGACGCCCTGGATCGTAAAGTCCGAACTCTCCTGACTGCACATCGTATGCATCATCCACGATCATCAGTGATGAGATTGTACATCCCGCGGAGATGTGGGGGCCGAGGTATTCTTAATGCTAAGGACTTGCATAATCGCGAGGTGTGCAATCTCAGGGATTATTTCCTTCACAGTGATGTGGATATGCATAGGGTTGTAGTTATGGTAGATAAAGGATTTACCCCGCTCTCTTTGGCGATTGAGAACTGGCGGAAACCTCTGGTGTAGGCATTAAGGATCGCGAGGACATATGGAAGAGCAAAGAGCTGCACGGTCGGTTCTATCGAGCCCTTCATGGGCCTGATGTGGACCGACTAGCGTCTGTGTCTTGGCTGCGCTTCGGTAACCTCTTTGGGGAAACCGAGGGTTTTGTCTTTGCAATTATGGACGAAGTTATTAAGACGAACAACTATAGGAAATACATCCTGAAGGACGGTACGGTCGACATCTGTCGGGCATGCCACCGTCCTGCAGTGCTATTCTCTAAGCAATACAGCGCTGCGCGCAGCGCTGTAACAGCGTCGAGACGATGCTTTGGTATTCACTAAGTTACCAATTGCGACACTAGCGCCCAAGGCTGCGACGGCCGTGAGTTAGAACTAATCAACGACGAGTAGTTTGACAGTTCTTCATAGATTTTGGTATTCCCTAAGAAAAAACAGCGTCGAAGACGCTCACAGCCTCGCTCGCAGCCTCGATTTAATCTGTCAAATCTAAAAGCTACGTTTTCTTGCGCGTAACTCATTGAATCTTAGTGTTTCTTCGAATAATTTCAACTGTTTTGTTTCTAATATTTAATCCTATTAAAAATGGCAGCTCGTTTATTGATAAAACTACAATTATTAGAAGAAGCCAAGAAAAAAGACGATCTAAATAAAGCTCGTCAGGCGAAACAACTAAGAGAGTTAAGAATTATATCCCGTGACGAAGACTTTATTCATATTTATCGTCTTTCTGAGGATTTAATTAATATATTGGAAAGTGATATAACTCCTTACTTGCGCCCACAAGTGCGCTCGAGCGGCTTGACTAATAGGCTAAAGGTTTGTTAACTGTTATTGTTTATATTATATACCTAATTATTTAAGTAACCGTTATGTAACATCTTAACAGCTTTTTAATAAATATGATAATGTTTCAGATTTTATGCACTCTCTCATTTTTGGCAAATGGAAGCTATCAGAAAATCATTGGCAAGAATGCAGACACTTATGTATCTCAACCGTCAGCTTCTAGAGCAATACATGAAGTAGTCAATGCTCTAAATAATATAAATATTATTAGAAAATATATTCGATTCCCGCAAAGCCACAATGAACGACAAGCACTCAAGTCAAGGTAAAAAATATAAAAAAAATAGATATTTAGTGGCTGTAGTCTCACAAAACAAGAGCAATTGTTTCAAATTTTCGTTCTAATTACAGGTTTTATGAAAAATTCAATATCCCAGGAGTGTTAGGTTGCATTGATGGCACTCTGGTTTCTATGATACGTCCTAAAAAAAATGAGGAGCGATATTATTGCCGTAAAGGTTATCATGCCAGGAATGTTTTAATTGTGAGTTATTTAATTATTTTACATCATGTGGATAAATTATATTATTTTAAATATAGATATCTAGTACAAAAGCTTTGAACATATTTTATTTATTGCAGATTAATGATGCTGATTTAAACATTTTGCATGTGGATGTAACTTTTGGGGGTGCCACACATGATAGTTTTGTTTTTTTCCAACACAAGTGTGAAACTGCACTTAGAAAATTTAAATAGTTCTGGAGAAATTGTATATTTACTGGGTAAGTTTTTTACTATAGAACTATCTTATTCACAGATTTGTAATTTATTCAAGTTTCATTCTTTTAATACAGGTGACTCAGGATATCCCCAAAGGAGTTATCTCATGACTCCATTCAGTAATCCAGAAACAGGCACTCCAGAGAGTCATTACAATAATATACACAGTAGTGCACGTAACAGTGTGGAAAGGACCATTGGAATACTAAAGGGGCGGTTCCGGTGTCTGTTAGTTCACAGAGTCTTACAATACGACCCTATTATGGTGGGGAAAATAGTGATAGCTTGCTGCATATTACATAACATGTGTAATAGAGCTGGGCTACCAGCTGCTAACTTAGATGAGCATGATATAGATGAAGAATATAGACTACTTGGCACACTTAATCAGCAGGCTATCACACACCATAATTTGCTAAGTGGTCAAACCAGTAGGAGGGATCTGGTGAATCAATTGTGGAGAGCCCGGCATATCTAAAATGTAGTCACACAACATCAGATGAGGGAGCCATTATTCTTAATCTTTTTTGTTTATCATGATAATATTGAATTATAGTTTGTTTACATTTTAAGTTAATATTATTATATTTTAATTATTATAGAAATAAAACATAAGAATGACTTCTTTAGGTTTACATTTATTATACAAATACATAATATCTTTTTTTACACTATTTTAAAATATGAATATAAAAATATGTAAGTATCTAAACTGACTTTTATTTAACTACAATTTTACATGTATTTAAGGAAATATATACATGTTTAATATGTTTACCATTCTTAAGCTAATTTAGTATAAAAAGTTGCAATAAAATAACAAAAAAATATAAAAGATAACTTATGAAATAAAACTATACAATTGTCATGTTCCAGGCATTTCATTGCATCCACTGATGGATGCACACAAGTCGTGCAAAGCTTGAGTTTGCCTTGACCATGATTCGCTAATATCTTTAAAAACTTCCAACATCTTCTGCTGGTTGTCAATAAGCAATCTTTCATTGTCAAGGCGTTTTTCCTCGATGGCCACAAAGCGTTCCGTTAGACTCGCCAAATGTGAGCGCCTTTGTGAAGGTGGCGAACGGTTTAGCAAACGACGTCGTGCCGTCACCAAACGACGCCTTCGAGGTGCTATAAACATAAATGGAATGCAAAAATTATTTTACAGAGTTGGACATCTGTCCAACTTTAAATTAGATTAAACCAAATATTAATAATCAGATGATTATTAACTATTTAATCTAATTTCATAGGGGACAAATATATTGCCATTTTGTAGCCACCAATTAAATGATCTTCATACAATATAAAATTATAGGTATCCAAGAGTACATAACTTCAAATAAAGTTGGATAAAAGATGTGGAAGAAAATAAATAACTCCTTACATGGAGTGGCAATTGGGGCATTATTTCTTTGAGCTCCATCTGCGGGTGGTGAGACTGCATGAGGTGGGTTATCCACAGATATATTATGGCTATACCAAGATGGGCCCGGCTGTACATCCTATAATAATTCAAATATAAACACTTATTATTAAAATTTATATTAATAATAAACAATTACAATATATATTTTATTGAACTTACTGGTAATGTAGGGGTGGACTGTTCTGTTTGGAGCAGCACTGCAGCAGGTGTGGTGGCTTCTACAGCTATTTGCACATGACTCTATAAAAAAAAATGATATCTATTTTATATGCATATACATATATGTATATGTAAAGTTTTACATAATAATTAGATGTAAATTAAATACCTGAAGTATACTTATAGACTCTGGTGTCTGTGGGCCCTCATTAATATTCTCAATAATATTCTGCATGCTCTGAAAACAAAATCTAATTTAGAAATACTTAATTTTTTAATTAAGTTAATTGTAAATTTTTCAGAAATACAGACCAACACCATAGCATTCTGCGCTTCAGGCCTATGAGCAGTAACACTTGGCCCAGGTTCATTTTCAAATGGCTAAAACAATAATATTAATAAAGAAGTTGGATTATTATGGTAGCTCTACATAATATGGCTAGCTATTGATTGTTAGGTAAACTATACTTTACTACATAATATGTATATTAGTAATATATTTCTGAATGTGTTAATTTAATAAATTGATAAATTCAACTTAAAATACAATAAGGCATAATTAAATAAATGATAAGTACAAGCTCAATTTCTAACTCCCTATCTCCGATGAAAAAGCCTTCACCACCCATAATAGCTATGATTCTCTCCTCAATTGCAGAGAGAACCCGCTCCTCGTGTTCACCGCCACCAGTACGTTGCCTAGCCATTCTTATCTGACTAGCTTTTTTTCCTGGCTGCTGACTTCTTATCCTTCCAATACTAAACAAACATCCAATGTGGCTTAAAGCATGGTTTTTTGTTTATGTTTCATGCCAACACCTAATTTATACTAAGCATTGTTATTACAAATATACAGGCACACCTATGCACAATAGATGACCAACACCATGAGATTAATAATGCAATAAGTGAACACAAACCTTTGCCCATTGCTGCCAACTTTTAATGCAGCCACTTCCATCACTATTTAACTTGACGGCTACTTCCTTCCATGCCGCTCTTGTTAAGTCTCGGGCATGTGATGTCCGAGCGTGCCCTGTCGCAAGCCATCGCCTCTCTTCCAAACTCTCCAGTAACATTTCTACTTGCGCATGAGATGGGACCGCATTTCTTGGCATGCTGGATATAAATTATAAATGTTGATGTTTGAATACCACAATAGCAGTTAAATCTAATTATTAAAAGTTACTACATACTTATTTAAATATTATCCTAAACAGCTTCAGTATAAAATCAGTTTAATAAAATGCACATATTTAATACTTAGTTTAAAATTGCTTACACAACATTAAGTTAATACTTACATGCATTGATTTAAAAACTAAGGATAGGCCCTTCAGTACGTTGGGTACGTCAAAAAGACGCCTGTGAACATCGCGCCATCTGTTAGATTTTCATGTAACTAAGTAGTGTGCTAAAGGATCCGACCGTCGACGTAACTTTGTTACGCGTAGTTATTTAAACGTTAAATTATAAAAATTTGATTTGATTTCTATGTAAATCCATAAATCAGGAAAAATATTTTTTAACATTAAATATGTTGTATATTAGTTATGTAAAATAATATGTGAAATATAGTGTGCAAATAATAAACAGAAAAAACATCATATTAAAGAATTAAAATAAAATGAATAAAAAATAATAAATCTGAAAATTTGTAACGTCTTAGTAGGCCTTTTTATTAAATGGAACACATTTTTGACAGCCTCCGTGGCGCAGTTGGTTAGACGCCGCCTGTGAAACGAGAGGCCGCGGGTTCGATCCCCCGCACCGAGAGAAATGTTTGTGCGGCCCACAAATATTTCTTCCGGGTCTGGGTGTTTGTGAGACCGAAAAGTCTCTCGTAGTTCCTGATACCCACGACACAAGACTTGATCTTAGTGTGGGGTCAGGACTATGTATGTGACTGTTGGGTGTTATTTATTATTTATTATTATTATTATTTTAATTTGCATTATAGGTAGTTTTAGTAGTATAGTTTGCTACGGATTAAAAATATGTAAATCAAGTGGTAAATATGTCAAATAATTACACGGCATCAGTTCTACTATAGCTTAGGTCTACGCATTCCTTAATATGCGCCGCTACAAAGTACAAAGTTATGTCGTGCAGAATACATACGCCGAATGATTTGATGGCGGCCATGAAATTGTTTTTCAATAATGCTAAAATAAATGTTATATTGACTTAAAGTAATATAATGTTTACTTATCGGTGATAAGAAATGTTATCTTTATTTTTTGTGAATGTTCGATCATATTTATTGCACCCACGCACGATACAATTGGGCATTTTTACGACGACTTACAGACCGGTGCGCTGTGACGTCACAACCGCTACACTGGTCTGCAGACCACTTTCGTGACAACACTTTTCTCGCTCTCCGCCCCGTCCATATATTTTACGTCAATGCTTACATGTCAATGTATTATTGTATCCTTCCAAATCACAGAACTATGTTCGCACTTAAAATTCAAAAAGCAAATAATGTTTTATAACTTGGATTCTACACGAGAATCCAGTGAAGCTATGCAGTCAAGTCAAGTGTTTTGTTTACAAAAAATAGCGCCCTTTCTAAGTGTCTTGAAGTAGGCAAAGAAATCGCCGTTCGGTCCCACTTCGTGTAGTTACATTATTAAATAAATTCTCTACATTTTTAAATTCGGGACTACATATGCCCTATTCGTTCAATTACTCAAATACTATCATGTATTACATGCGATAAGCCTCTTTCAACCCATAAAATACTAAGTCGAGATTCATCGATTGTGTTTTTAAGATTTTTGGTTCAAGCTTTAACTCGTCGTCGAAACAGCGCTGAGACGTTACAGCCTCGAATTCGTCGACGAGCATAACCGTGTTAGTGAATACCATTAAAAACAGCGCTGCGTGTTCGGTCGATGTCAAGGCTGTCTCGACGACGAGCTCGTCGACGAATACGGCCGAGAGATTGTGTTTTAGAGAATAGCACTGCTGGTGAGTCTATCAGGCATGTTATTTCCGGTTGTTCGTATCTTGCTAACGGCGAGTATTTGCATAGACATAACTAGTAGCCAAGATCATACACCAGCAAATTGCCCTTCGATATGGACTTGTGACTCCTGAAGTGCCATATTACCAGTATGTGCCCCAACCAGTTCTCGAAAATGGTCATGCAACGCTGTATTGGGATCGATCTATTATCACAGACAGGACTATTCTAGCCAATAAGCCTGACATTGTGATAATAGATCGATTGGCGCGCCGGGCTATACTTGTTGACGTCACCATCCCGCATGACGATAACCTTGTCAAAGCTGAAAAAGACAAAATGTCTAAATATTTAGATTTGGCACACGAGGTTACCGACATGTGGGATGTCGACTCAACAATTATTGTCCCGATTGTCGTTTCTGCCCATGGGTTGATACCAAAGAGCCTCGACCAACATCTACAGAGGCTCTCAATCGGCTGTTGGGTCAGAAGTCAGATTCAGAAGGCAGTATTGCTTGACACGGCACGTATTGTGAGGCGGTTCCTCACTTTGGGCTCCTAACCACCGGTGGCTTGGGTTTCGAGCCTCGCCATCGTTGGATAACTTTTATATTTTATATGTATTTTGTTTTTTACTATATATATAAAAATGTAAAAAAAAATATTTAAAATAAAGAGAAATAATAATTAATCTTTATTTCATTACAACATGTTTACAACATAATAACACCCTGACTCCTGAACTAGGAAGCCCTGTATAACAGAAGTCAGTCTCTTTCGACAATTATTTATTTAACAGCTGCTTTATATAAAAAAATAAGAAACTCGAAAAAAAATAATAATTAAAAGACTTAATAAACTATGTAACAACACTAGATCGCCAAATGAAATGAACTTAAATTATAAAGAATATTTTGATTTTGATTTTGAATAAAGGAATTGTAGCGGACATCGCGAACGAAGGCAGAAAATCAGCACTAGAATAAAAATATTTTTCGAATAAATCAATCAAACAAAAAAAACATAAGGTACATACATACATAAACATACAAGCGGTGAATAATGTGGACTATAGATTTTAATTTATGTATAAATATTGACTGCCTCAGTGGCGTAGTTGTATTATGGTACGGTTACAAAGCTGAGGTCTCAAGTTCGAATCCCGGGTCGCGCAAAGTAATATCGGATTTTTCTATTCATTATCAGCACAGTCAGGAATTTGTGCCCGATATTGCGATAGGCTCGCCACCCACAACATCGTAGGACGGAACATACAAGGCGAAATAAATAAATAAATAAATAACACCCAACAGTCACATACATAGTCCTGACCCCACATTAAGATCGAGTCTTGTGTCGTGGGTATCAGGAACTACGAGAGATTTTTCGGTCTCACAAACACACAGACCCGAGAGAAATATTTGTGGGCCGCACAAACATTTCTCTCGGTGCGGGGATCGAACCCGCGGCCTCTCGATTCACAAACGGCGTCTTACCGCCTGTGCCACGGAGGCTGAAATGTGGGTGTCCTGGTTGCACCTCTGCCTACCCGTTCTGGGAAAAAGGCGTGAGTTTATGTATGTATAAATATTAATATTATGATAAATTTGTTTGTAACAAAACTAATAAAAATGCAACTGCTACATAAACAATAGTAATATGATGTATTAAACATTTTGATCTTAGTGTGGGGTCAGACTATGTATGTGACGGTTGGAGGTAATTATTTCTTGATATTCCTAAAAATATACTTATACTTTACAATTATCGTTACTTTTTAGGCGCCATAATGTAAACATATGACCAACTAATACTAATTTACATGTTACAACCGTTACAAGGTTATACCTGTCGAAACAAACACCCAGTTGCATCTAATACATTTCGTTCATTATTACGTTGCACCATTCTTTGCTAAAATCAAAAATACCTATCAGGATATTTAATACATACCAAATAAAATAAAATAACATAGGTAGATTTTTATTGCTATTATTTGACTGAGGAAAATCATTATGTCTCACTTAGAATTCAATCAATGAATATGAAAGTGTTGGTTAAGATAAACAATTATAATAATTAATAATAAAATATAAAACTATTTCTGTTCATTAAAAGGTTCTCCAGAACATTAGACAATAGACTACCAATTGTCCAAATTATCTTGCATGTCATCTTTGTTATTGATTAACAGTTGTATTATTAATAGGATTATTAGGTAAAATAGCATAATTACTACAATTTCACTTACCGGGAATATTGTTGGAAAGCTGTTTTCTTTTTCAAAATGTAATGAACAAATAAATGTATTTATTGCAGGGTTCCAATAGCTTCCAATTTTTTGTATCCATTTTGTCCTGGTTTGTATGTTTATAAATCTAAAAAATATTTTTAATTTCACTTTGTTTGTCGGTCTGAATATATATTTAAATATAAACTATTTTTTTCTTTTTTTGAAAAATAAAGATCAAAATATTTAAAAATGATAATATCGATATGAATAATTTCGTATCGAATCCACTCATCTCTAAACTTGTGTGTAAACAAACAATGAGGTTGTTATTTACACTACTTGTATAAATAACGCCTAGAAGAGTCTAAAACTTAATCAACAAGATCAAAATACATTTATAAATGATAAAAATAAACCCAAAATGTATATAGCACATATTTGTTAGTATTTCGTAAAAACAGTTACTAACCTATGAAAAGAAATGTTAGGGTCCTTATTGCTTGAACTCGACTCGAATCCTTTAACACAACACTGAGGCATTTTAAAAACTTAACAACTAAACTAATAAGCAAACTAAACAAACTCAACAAACGAGATTAACCAATGAATAATCCGAAATTCTTTGATTGTGCAGATTTGTTTACTCCGATTGACAGATAACGCCACAGTTTGACATTTCATGCAGTTTTTGGTTTAATAGTCTGTGGTTTCGAAAGCATAACTAAAATGGCGTCATTTTGGTCTATGGGCGGTCCCAGTGTGGTTAGTGAACAAAATATTGCCATATTCGAAACAAAGGAATTATTATTTGTCTCTTTCATTAAGGGACAAGTCAGCTTTGTGTAAATGAGACAGATACATAAATGTACATTCCGCGTCGATATTCTTAACATAACTATAACTTGACATATATAGCTACTTTTGTGCGTGATCCTTTATAATTCTTTTATCATTGGTGTCAACAAACAACAAGTGTCATTTTGAAATTATGTTCAAGTTGATAACAGTTCATACTTTCGACTTGGCAGCATGGTCTTGGATCTTTAGTGCGATTCACGTAATTTAATAAGTTCAGCTGCAGTGCAGTTGCGGTTAAGTTTCGATCAAAACAGCCCTTTTCGTATTCTCGTAATTTTGACAACCGCTGTCAAATACGCTCGCGTGAAGTTCGCGTCACGCAAACGTTTTAGCGTATTCTACTGCTGCGCGTATATGAAAATCTCAAACAAATTTCATACATCTGACGTACAGTTGACGCGCAGCTCACGCGCAGTTCACGCGCAGCTAAACACTTACAAGAATACCATTTTGTACCAAAGCGTAAACTTAATTGTAACCGCACCGCAACTTGATCGGCGCGTCAAAAAGTTACGTGAATCGCACTGCTTAGCCGGTTCCTTACGGAACGAAAAGAAAAAAAAAAAAAATTGATAACAGTTGATATCGATGATTAAAGATAATAGGTTGATATACCTACGTTGATCTAAGATGAGTGTACAGTGTTTGGTACAGCGAATTAAATACTGATAAGAGTGATAAATTATAACATGTATAAAAAAACTAGTTGTTTCTTTGGTAAAAAAATGAAGAGTTTAATTAATTCTGATTATTAATTGCAATTTATAGATATGATACGATGCGTCGTGTTACGAAAAATTTTTTACTTTTTATTTTCGGCATCCTTTGTATTGCACTATACTGCGAGTTTCTTATTTATTACGTAGTTATAGCACAAGTAAGAACCTTGTTTCATTGATGTATAATTTTTGAATATGTACAATTTGTACTATTTATTTTATTTGAATGTTTTGTTACTAGTGCAGCTGGCCAGAGCTACAAAATGCTACAGAAGGAACCAATTCTTTGAAAGTATTTTTGCTATCGGATACACATTTGTTAGGTCCCAGAAGAGGACACTGGCTGGATAAAATGAGACGCGAATGGCAAATGCACCGAGCATTTCAAACAATTATACATATCCACCAGCCGGAGGTTATTTTCCTTTTAGGTAAATTGTTTCTTATTTATCTGCTTATATAAGTTCTGTTTCCTCTTATGTCGCCCATTGAATCCAATCTCTAAATTGGTTAGTGCATTATTTCAATCCATTTGAGTTTATGGAGATATCAAATATATCTAAAACCCATATTAGTAATAGTTGTATTAGTCTTTTGTAGTTTTAGATAACTGAAAATTAGTGTTATAAAATGTAAAACATTGAAACATAAATGATATTGTTGTAGTCTATTCAGTGGAAAAATAAAGCTGATGTGCTTCTTCTATTTCATATGTAATTATTCATATAATTTCTATAATCGATAAAATCCGTAAATAATAGTTTTATTTCAATGAGTAACATTCGCGTAAACCTAAGAAATCATTATATAATTTCTAGTTTTTACATTGCAGATACCATAGAGAAAGTAATCTAAACTACATTCTTGTCTTCTGTGGTTAAGCTATATTAAAACTACTTACAGGAGATCTCTTTGATGAGGGTGAATGGACCAATAATAATGAATTTAAAGACTATGTAACAAGATTCCATAGATTATTTGCAGTACCTGAAGATATTAAACTGCATGTTACAGCAGGAAACCATGATATTGGGTTTCATAACAAGTTAGTATATATTTGGTATTTTTTAAACTTATAAGCTTAATATATATGTAAATATCACAATTGAGGCTTACACCGTTATTAGAACTACTAACACTCTGGGGCAGTTGGCTAGAATGTTGTGGAATTCAAAGTGTAACTTAACAGTCTGCCAGTAACCTTTGTTGAAAGTCCAAAATTCTGTAATAGTAAAAACAAGCATGTGGCATTTCTGGCAGTTGACCTACCCAGAAACCATTAGATTGGTTAGAGATTTCACTTGTAAATAGGCATTAAGTATCCTTGAGGTAGAAAAAACCAAGGATAAGATTTAGTGATAAAGCAGATGATGAAAATGAAAATAATATATTGAATCCATTAAAATGTTCTATATCATATTTAAGATTCAGTCATTGCAATTGATAAGCAATCATTGAAGCAACAGATTTAGGTGAAGACTGTTCATTTTGTATATGTTATTATCTGTTTTCAGCATTAGGCATGGTTCAATTCAAAGGTTTAACAAAGCTCTTAATACCACATCAGTTCAACTTATAACTATAAAAGATGTTCATTTTGTGCTATTAAATTCAATGGCAATGGAAGGTGATTCCTGTAGTTTGTGCATGGAGGCTCAACGACGAATTGAACGTGTTTCAGGTAATAATAAACATTTTATTTGTCAATAGCTAAGCTCAATGGCTAGTCCAAAATGTAATAAATTTAGATGGTGGATTGGAAACCACACAGCTGCAGATGGTGTGAAATGAAACTATTGTAATATAGAAAAGGTAGTCAGTTATTTACAATACAATGTATTGAATACATATCACCATAATAATCCGCCTATAAGCAAGGCTGTGTTCCACTGTGTTCAGATTCAACGTGGATCCACAATTTTTCTCTGAGCCCCTCGTAGTATATTGAAAAACTATAACCATTAGCCAATTACCATCAAATGAATCAATACCTAATTGCTGTAATTGATTTTTTAAAACGTCCATGTTATACCATGTGCACATTAATTATGTGATGATAAACGATACGACAGCTCATGGACAGTAGCAAAACCAAACTACCATGAATTACATTGCAATGCTTGTCATTCCACTGAGCTTGCCATTCTGAGATATAAGATGTTAAGTATCAACATGTCCAGTATTTACTCTGGCTACAATGTCCTTCAAACCGGAACACAACAGTGCATTTACACTGCTGTAATGTAAAATTAATTTCTAAACATTTAACATATACGTAAACAATAAACATGTTGGATCAAACCAAATAGAGATTTACCATAGATACACTTCGATCTATTAACAAGGCTCTCTAGTCTATAGGTATTTTAATTATGTACTTGTTTTAAAGATATCATTCTGCAATACTTTTCCTTTCTAAGTAGGTTCTATCCTTTACGCTTTAGACTGCCCTCTGTTTATCCTATTTTTAAATCCATCCCATGGTTTTCTGTAAGACATTGCCTTTGGGCGATAAGACCGCCAATTGTACTTATTATTTATATGATTTCTGTTTGTATTTGTTTTCCTTTTGTGCAATAAAGTGTAAATAAATAAATAAATAAATTCTATGATTTTGTAGTGATTGTACTGTTTTTTTTAGAAATTCTGGATTGTGCTCAAAATCCTTCAAAATGCACAAGCAACATACTGAAAAAACGAAATTACAGCCAACCTGTGCTACTGCAGGTGAGAATTAAATAAATAATATAGTGGTATTAAATATAAAAAATATATAGCATGTAAAAGTCCGCTAACACGCACTAGGCCAGCGTGGTGGACTATACGGCCTATCAATAATACCTTAAATTGTAGACTGTAGAGGAGGCCCATACCCTGTAGTGGCACGTATATAGGCCAATACAAAACGTAGTGTGACTGATAGCCGCCGTGGCGCCGTTGGTAGGACGCCGGCTGTGAGAGGAGAGGCCGCGGGTTCGATCACGCACCAAAATATTTGTGTGCACCGCAGGTATTCGGTGCGGGTCTGGGTGTTTGTGAGACCGAGAAGTCTCATAGCTTTTGATACCCACGAGACAAGACTTGATTTATTGTGGACTGTGGGGTCAGGACTGTTGGGTATATTTATGTGTGTTTATATTAGGATTAAAACCTACAGTGGTATTAAAATAGTATACGTTTTAACTTTAATGAAATAGGTACGATCCAAATACATGTTAGATGTGATATATGGGGCCCTACTATATTAATCCAAAACGAAGTTCGAAACTTCGGATGATCGAAGTTTATATACTCGTCAAAACAAAATAAGGGCCACTTAATTTCTTGCAGTTTGAGACGGATTTTTGGTGCCCCGTGTTTTCGAATGAGATTTTTTATGGTCTTAAGTGCTTGAGTTAACGACGACGGTCATTATATTTTATGCCATCGCATCTATCCACATACAAATCAGATAAAGGTAAAATTACTGCAATGACTCACATTGACCCTTATTGTTATACTGTCACGATACTAAGATTACCAAATGCGCCTTATAGTTACCACTGAGCAATGAGATAGAATATTGATGCGCGAGGGAGAATATTGATGGGCTGATACAGACAGACAGACAGAATTGATGCGCGAGGGTAGAATATCAATTAGCGAGAAATAAATATCTCATATCTGTGTATATAGGTACGCAATTACACAAGATGAACCCGAAACGCGACCCACTTACGCGAGTCACTGTGACGGGTCTTTACGCCTTAACCACTGCGTAAGGTTAAGAGGGGGGTCTATGTGAAATGGCCTTTTTCACAACGTTTTTTCTTGGTGATCTTTATTATTAGGTCTTCAAAAAAAATATATGTTGATCTACACTATATGGAGCATGGGCCCTTCTTTTCAGAATTCTTAAAAGTGTTAACTTTAGGCAAATATACAGCCTATGTTACTCCAGGATAATGTTGGAATCGGATGGTGAAAGAATTTTAAGATCGGTTGAGTAATTTTTGGTTTATGTATAATAAACAAAAATCGTAATATTCAAAAATCTAAAATACAAAAATGTAAAATATAAATGTTACAAAAATGCAAGAAATAAAATGTTTCCTATATAAAATATTGGGTTAAATAGTAGATAGATGAATTTATAAATAAAAACATTTGTTTCGATGCGGGATCGAACCCGCGGCCACACGTTTTTATTTGGCATCCAAGCAACAGCGCCACAGTTGCAGTGACGTAGTATAGTGATTTACTACGGTTAGACCGGCCGTAACCGTTCTCAATGAATGTGTCGAGCGAAATAGCAATATTAAATTTACGTTGATATTGCGAAGACAAGCGACATAGGTCCGTTTAGCACGGCGGTTCGTCCCGCACTGATTTGTTGGGCGACAGCGGGGACGTCCTCGCGATTTAGAGTATCGATAATGTGAAAAAATTCGTTAAAAATAAATGAGACAGAAATTAGAAAAAATAAAAAGAAGGTCCCATCCGCCTTGCATTTCTGATAATAATAAAATAATCCTAGTGCTCGTAGTTTAAGAGAAAAAACGTTGTAAATGCGAAAATAGAGGTCACTTTGCAATTTTATTTCAAGTACTTTTAATACACTTTTAAGAATTCTGAAAAGAAGGGCCCATGCTCCATATAGTGTAGATCAACATATATTTTTTTTGAAGACCTAATAATAAAGATCACCAAGAAAAAACGTTGTGAAAAAGGCCATTTCACATAGACCCCCCTCTTAACCTTACGCAGTGGTTAAGGCGTAAAGACCCGTCACAGTGACTCGCGTAAGTGGGTCGCGTTTCGGGTTCATCTTGTGTAATTGCGTACCTATATACACAGATATGAGATATTTATTTCTCGCTAATTGATATTCTACCCTCGCGCATCAATTCTGTCTGTCTGTCTGTATCAGCCCATCAATATTCTCCCTCGCGCATCAATATTCTATCTCATTGCTCAGTGGTAACTATAAGGCGCATTTGGTAATCTTAGTATCGTGACAGTATAACAAAAAGGGTCAATGTGAGTCATTGCAGTAATTTTACCTTTATCTGATTTGTATGTGGATAGATGCGATGGCATAAAATATAAGGTGGATAAAATAGGACAGAAGAGTACAGGACGGGATTGTAAAGCCAGTATAAAGAACTGCAAAATATCTTACCCATATGGACTGGAATCAAAAATGTGTACCCGGGTGAAGCCGGGCCGCATAGTGGGACGGATTTCGGGGCTCCCTTCATAGGATTTTCATTTTTTTTTACCTTTTTTCTCAAATCTAAGTATGAGGTATTATTGTTATTACCATAACATTAACTAATATTAGAATTTTGAACCGTTTGGCATCTCAAATATTAAAAAAAATGACTGAAGATTTTAAATGTATGAAAACGGATTTTGTTTTCGTCCTAACTTTTTTTTATATCAAGATGTAAAGCTGAAACTTTTAGGGATTATAACTTGAACCCACACCAAGCCATACAAATTTGACCTTGACCCCGACCGGTCCTGATTAGGAGATATGGGGTAAGGAAATGTGCATATTTAGCCCGCATTTTGACACGGGCTTAATGTGTTTTTTTTTTACCTTTTTTCGCAAAGCTATGTATGAGGTATTATTTTTATTACCATAAAATTAACTAATATTAGAGTTTTGAACCGATTCTTATCTCAAATATTGAAAAAAATGGTCCCTGATCCTTGCTTCACATCATCTATGAGAAGTCCCATTTCATCTCAAAATTGATCTTGGATTGCTTTTTTCTTACTTGCCAATAATTGTTTTAAATCGTCACCTTTAGCTTGCCATTTCTTAAAGTCGAGGCGATAAGCTATGTGCAATATGCATTCCATGCATCTTATAAGTGTATGGAGAGAAGACAAACCAAACTTAAGTATATCTACGGGATGACTTCTTTGTGAAAGCATGTTGATATTATTCATCGCTGTGGGTTTTGCTTTGCAAATATCACATGTTGCCGTAAACGTATCGGTCAGTTTCGAGGATATCTTGCCGTCAATCATTGTCATGTGAAATTTGTGGCTAACTCTTATATTTTCAAACAAAGTTGGCTGTAGAGCAGCAATTTCTCTCTCTACTGAAGCCATTTCTTCCTTAATATTCAAATCATTTTCTTTAGCAAACTTGAAATATATTGGCCGACAGTAAAACGTTGAAGAATCTTTCGGATTTTCTCATACCGCTTCAGCAGTGTCATCTCTTGTCAACTTCAATGGAACAAATGAACACATAAATACTTTGGAATCGTCACCGTCCATTTTTTGTTTATAGTTGCTATATCCAGAAGCATCGTTAAATCCCCATTTAGTGGTAAGAGTCAAATTGCAACTCGTAGAATCAGTTTCTACTGTTTTAAATAATCTTTTAATAGTAATATCTAAAATTGACTGCAGCTTAAATTTTACTTCAGATTTGGTTATTGTCATGTCTTCTTTTTCTGGGTAACACTCCTGTTTCTCATTTGTCACACAATTATAGGATGGGAAAATATCACATCCTATAAATCCTTTGTTTCTTTCCTCAATGTCATATATCGCCACTAAGATAACTTTAAAGAAGTTGTGCAATACCCAATGCTTTGTCAGCGGAGCTAGTCCACTGCTTGGAGTTCAAACAAGCTCAGAGCATCTTCGGGATGTTTAATTAGAAAAATGTAAGAATTTAATTTATTGTAAATGTTTCAGCTTTACATCTTGATATAAAAAAAGTTAGGACGAAAACAAAATCCGTTTCCATACATTTAAAATCTTTAAAGTCATTTTTTTCAATATTTGAGATAAGAATTGGTTCAAAACTCTATTAGTTAATTTTATGGTAATAAAAATAATACCTTATACTTAGATTTGCGAAAAAAGGTAAAAAAAAACACATAAGCCCGTGTCAAAATGCGGGCTAAATGTGCACATTTCCTTACCCCATATCTCCTAAACGGGACCGGTCGCGGTCAAGGTCAAAACTTGTATCGCTTGGTGTGGGTCTAAGTTATAATTCCTGAAAGTTTCAACTTTACATCTTGATATAAAAAAAAAGTTAGGACGAAAACAAAATCCGTTTTCATACATTTAAAATCTTCAAAGTCATTTTTTTAAATATTTGAGATGCCAAACGGTTCAAAATTCTAATATTAGTTAATGTTATGGTAATAACAATAATACCTCATACTTAGATTTGAGAAAAAAAGGCAAAAAAAAATTGAAAAATCCTATGAAAGGGAGCCCCAAAATCCGTCCCACTGTGGGCCGGGCCGGTAGTTCCTATTATAAAATCGGAAAGTAAAATTCCGGTTTTTTAGTCTTGAAATTATTTCACTACTCAATAAGCGTTTTTTCTTCTTCCGCCGAGAAATATCTTGCAATGATTGCTAGCACAATTTAATTTATGAAAGTTGTTCAACAATCAATGTCATAATTATCCATTTAATTTTATAAATATTTATAAATACTTTATTCCAGCATTTTCCTCTTTATAGAAAATCGGATTCACTGTGCACTGAGTCAGACTCACCACCACTACCAGAGCGAAATAAACCTTTCAGACTGAAAATTGATGCATTATCCAAGGAAGCAACAGATTTTCTAATCTCTAAATTAAAACCACGTGTTGTTTTTGGAGGACACACACACCATGGATGCCTCCTTCGTCACTCTCATAAATACTCTGAGGCAGTTGAATTTTATGAATACTCAATACCTTCATTCTCGTGGCGCAATAGACCAAACCCAAAGTACATGCTAGTAAGTGATTTTAAATATTTGTTTTTTTTTTATGTTATAGGTTGCTCCCTATGTGAGCATGCGGTTCACCTGATGGTAAGTGATTACCGCCGCCCATGAACATCTGTAACACCATAGGGCATGGAGATGCGTTGCCGGCCTTTAAGGTGGGAATAAGTTCTTTTTGAAGGTTGCGCAAGGTCGTATTTGTCCGGAAATGCTGCCGCAATGCTTACAGGGTTTTTCTGTGCAAGATCTCAGGGTCATTGAATAGCTTTTAATATATTTTGTTCTGTAAACTTGTAATAATAAGATTATTCGTATACAAAAAAATGTTTTCAGGTTTCAATATCTCCCGAAAGTTATGCAGTAAACAAATGTGGATTACCAAGAGAGACTACAATAGCAATTACAGGCGTAATTTTATTTTTTTACTGGCATGTTTCGTATTCAAGAGGAAACATATTGGCAGGTGACAATAATAGATATGCATTGTAAAAATTATCTCATGAGTATATTTGACAATAAATAATTCTGACAAGATCGAGCACTTTGTACATGTCATGCTGTATACCACTGACACCACATATTTAAATTACTTGATACTTCAAGTAACTACATTATCACAACAATTCTTACATCTAGCGAATTTTACGAATCCAGTTGACAAATAAGTTAAATAATACACTAAGATACCAAAATTAGAGGTAGATGGTAGTAAAGAGATTCTTTCATTAACTTAAAATAAGGAATACTGATAATGGTAATATGAGTGGGACAAGAATATATTATGTATACCATTAAGTGGATATGAGTTGCTGCATTGTAAGTTCACAATATCCAATGAAGCAGTCAACTAAGTTTTTAGAATTTTAATATATAAATATATTTATAACATAAACTATTTTATTCAGAGCACTATCCAGAGCACCTAACACTTAAAACTAAGATCAGTCTGTCAACTCCAAAACGAGTTTTATTATAAATGTACAATTAAGGTACAATACTTTATCTACTGAGCATTATCTAGTCTTGTCTAAACACAATGTTAACATTACGGCATCATAAAAATACCTGCCATAATACTTTCAAATATATAAATTAGATGTTTATTTTACCGTTACGTTATTATCAGAACATAGAATACTTTTTACAAGTTTGTCAATTTACAGTAAGGACAAAATGAATGGGAAACTCGAGAGATATTTTATCATAAATGTGTCATTTTATATTGAAAACAACTCATTTTATCCTTAAATTATGTTTTGGCTAAAGACATGTTTTCAATACCTTTTAAACCAAAAAAAGGATGCAAGTTCATCATTTTTTAATAAATAAACTAAAATTGTTTGCATACATGTCCCAGGTCCCTTTAGTTTCCGATTCATTTTGCTAAAATATGTTATATCACTAAGCATAAACATAGTCATTCAATTCCTACATGTATCAACACATCGTATGTTACAGAAATACGAATTCGCATTCCATGGATACAAATACTGTCAGGAAATAGGAAAATGTAAAATTTTCCAATATCCTGTTTTGTTAAATATAAACAGTCAAGATTTTGCTGAATTTAAAAGCACTTGGTAACTCAAATTACGTTTTCAGCGAAGAGCCAGAAAATTTCAGGGGCGTCGCTCGTGGTAGCGTTCTATAAGAATATGATTTGTAGCACTCTGGGTTGTTGCGCGGGCGGGTCGTGCGAGCGCGCGCGCGCGGCGGCGGGGGCGGGGGCGGGCGCGGGCGCGGGGGGCGCGCGCGGCAGGCGCGGCGTGTGCACGTGCTTGTGGTGGTAGCCCGTGTGCGCGTGGCGCGCCGACGAACATATCACCGCGTGTAAGTACCGGTCGTATCTGCACAGATGCGAATCACCGCCACTCGCCAAATCCAAGTATCCGTTGCCAGAATTGTCAGACTTAAGTTTTTGGAATGCATTCAGTGGTTTTTCGCTGACCGTGTGGGATCTGTTTCGTATTTTTTGATATTTATTCGTGAATTCTTCATCATTGGCAACGGAATCGCAGGGCTTTCTGTAATAAAAAAGAAAACCTCAGTTAAAGGTTTCAAGTTGTAAAACAAGCCTAAGTAAAATTTTGTGCTTTGGTTACAACACAAGAAATTACAAAAATCTTGGATGTTGTGGAAATATAGACTGATAAAATGACCACCGATTGCAAACATGTGGAATTTAAAAGTGTTCCAGAACTAGATTATAAATCGGTAACAGGAGATAGACCAAACGGTGACGGCACAGCAACAAAAAAATATACTTCCTACTATAGTTGTACAAGAATCTCATGGTATTTGAGGAAATCGAAAATTGTCAATAGCAACACCAGGGTAATTGGATTGAACAATTTTGATACTTTCTATATATTTTAGTATTAGGTTAATATTAACAAAATACTTTTTTTAATCAAATATCTTAATCATAATTAGATGATATTAGAAGATAAAAGTGTGAAACAAGACAAACCAAGTATTTTATTTGTAGTCTCTTTAATATTAATTATGAACTATCATATACCGGGTATCTCAAGACTGCTACCGAAAACGAAGCCGGGTGGTAGTTTTAGTGACTACAAACACAAAGCAACTAAAAATTTCGCAAAGAAACGCGACAATTATTTTTTATGATTTTTTAAACATCGTCATTTTTTGGTGGTAAATCCCTAGTTTTAGCTAAAATAATAATTTCAACTCTTTTATACCTTAAATTATTTATAAATAAAAGGGTATACACTGTTATTTTAGGAAAAAATGCATTTACCACCCAAATATGGTCAAAGGAAAAAAATAACAAAAAAAATTGTCGCTTTTTTTTTGCCACTTTTTCTGTTGCATTGTGTCTGAAGTCGCTTAAACTACCACCCGGCTTCGTTTTCGGTAGCAGTCTTGATATACCCTGTATATTGAAGTGTCGGTTTTAAAAGTGAAAAAAAAAAATGTCCAACTACATATCGTTATATACACGATACCCGTGCCGAAAATAATAGGTATTTAATTTTTTTTTGTCTGTCTGTTTGTTTGTTCCGGCTAATCTCTGAAATGGCTGGACCGATTTTGACAGGACTTTTTTTGTCAGGTAGCTGATATAATAAGGAGTAACTTAGGCTACATTTATTTTAGAAAAATAAAGTAATGTTGCAATGCCAAAGTACTGTCCAGTACCGCGCGCAGCTCACGCGCATGCCACCACTGGACCGTCACGTCGCACGGTGGGCTGAAAATCGCGTTTCATGGACATTCAAATTTTTTTTCGAATTTGACGGGTTTTTTAATTGGAATCTATTAAAACATGCTTGTTCATGATACCTTTTAAGTATGAAGATATAAATCACAGGAAAAGGTACACTTTCGATTTTTTTTTCAAAAATGTTGTATGGAGAAAACCATAAAATAAGCTATATCTCGGCTGGCACAGGAATGGCCGTTATTTCCTCTCGCATGAATTTTGCTCTATTTTTTTGCAATTTTTTGATGTATCACACCACAGGGGGCAAAGCGCGGCTTTTGAGAAAAAAATCATATAAAAAAAATATATATTATTTCCGTTGACTTCAATCTTGGTTGGCAAATTTGAACCACATGTCTCTAAAAATAATAAATAGCGGTCACAAAACAACTTTATTGCTGGTTAACCCTCCCAATTTCACAATAATAAATAATACACGGCTTATATCAAAGAAATATTTTTTTACCTTACTTGTTTATGACACACAAATCGGTCTTGGATACTCGAACTTTTCCAAACAATGGATAAATTTTCACCTGCAAGTACTTACTACTTACTATTGTTTTGTTCCTAATTCACTTATTTAAGACCCAATAAACAAAAAAAGGCAGCTGCGTAATTATGATGGGTCATTATAATGACACAGGTGCATAATGATTTTGTTATTTATTTAAGAAGTATAAATAGACATTTGTTTGCTGTAATTTTTCAGTTTACCTCGATTTGTGCTTGTGTAAACATCGATTATAAACACGGAAATGGAAAGTTTAGCAAATTACTTAGACTTGTTTATGATTTTGAAAAACACGGGTAAGTACAGTGACTTCCTTTCGTTACATAACAATGTCGGTTCATGTTTGAATTTAAACCTTTCAGATGAAGACAGTCTTACGTTGAAATTATACTGTAGAAGATTTACTCATACCCTTGTGAAAAATTGGAAGCGATCTCATCGAAAATTAGAAGATTTTTTGAAAGATTATGAGGACTGGCTTCAGTGTGATATCGATTGGCCAAGTTGCATTGCAGAACCGAAGGCATCAGATGTTGGGGCATCCGAATCTCATATCACCCTCGAAAGTCCAGTCCTTTCCACATCTTCGTCCGGTGCACCATACACAAGTAAGAAGCGTTTGCCACGAAAACCATTTCAAGATTTAGCAATGAAGCAAAGAAGAGAAGGACTGAAAGTCAAATAGAATTGTTAGCAACTTGATCTGGTCTTCAATTTCCTTCAAATGTTCAGTAACCACAAGTTTATTTTCTTTAACAAAACTAAACTGCACTGGACGACAAAATGTGCTGAACAGGGCTTTGGATTTTGCCATACGACTTCGTTACCATCGGTCAGCTTTAACGGAACTAACGAGGTCATGAAAACACTGGAATCATTATATTCGTCTTCTATTTTCTGTTTATACCTGCTCTGGTTCGATGCACCATCAAAACCCCACTTAAATAAGTTCTTTTCTATCGCCACATACAGGTACACTTTTCAAAATCCTTTTAACTGTTAAATCTAGAAGAGCCTGAAGGGACATTTTGGCTGTTGTATCTGTAACTGTAATTGTCTCCTTGTCAGGATAACACTGAGATTTAGCTTGCTGAATCTTATAGTATGATGGGTACAATTCCATCGCACCTTCCCGAATTGTTGTTTCCCTTAATGTTATATATTGCCACTTAGACAACTTTAATGATAAACATAGACCAAGTGCTTTCTCCGGTGTAAAAACAGGCTTGGGGCATGATTTTTTGGTAATTGCGTTAAACTTATCAGCAGCTTCTGAATGTTTTATCATATACTCAATAGCAGCAGCTATACTGTCCAAACCTTCTTGTCTCATTTTGCGCACAGTAGCGTATGCAAGTTCACTGGACTCACATTCTATTTGACTTTCAGTCCTTCTCTTCTTTTGCTTCATTGCTAAATCTTGAAATGGTTTTCGTGGCAAACGCTTCTTACTTGTGTATGGTGCACCGGACGAAGATGTGGAAAGGACTGGACTTTCGAGGGTGATATGAGATTCGGATGCCCCAACATCTGATGCCTTCGGTTCTGCAATGCAACTTGGCCAATCGATATCACACTGAAGCCAGTCCTCATAATCTTTCAAAAAATCTTCTAATTTTCGATGAGATCGCTTCCAATTTTTCACAAGGGTATGAGTAAATCTTCTACAGTATAATTTCAACGTAAGACTGTCTTCATCTGAAAGGTTTAAATTCAAACATGAACCGACATTGTTATGTAACGAAAGGAAGTCACTGTACTTACCCGTGTTTTTCAAAATCATAAACAAGTCTAAGTAATTTGCTAAACTTTCCATTTCCGTGTTTATAATCGATGTTTACACAAGCACAAATCGAGGTAAACTGAAAAATTACAGCAAACAAATGTCTATTTATACTTCTTAAATAAATAACAAAATCATTATGCACCTGTGTCATTATAATGACCCATCATAATTACGCAGCTGCCTTTTTTTGTTTATTGGGTCTTAAATAAGTGAATTAGGAACAAAACAATAGTAAGTAGTAAGTACTTGCAGGTGAAAATTTATCCATTGTTTGGAAAAGTTCGAGTATCCAAGACCGATTTGTGTGTCATAAACAAGTAAGGTAAAAAATATTTCTTTGATATAAGCCGTGTATTATTTATTATTGTGAAATTGGGAGGGTTAACCAGCAATAAAGTTGTTTTGTGACCGCTATTTATTATTTTTAGAGACATGTGGTTCAAATTTGCCAACCAAGATTGAAGTCAACGGAAATAATATATATTTTTTTTATATGATTTTTTTTTCTCAAAAGCCGCGCTTTGCCCCCTGTGGTGTGATACATCAAAAAATTGCAAAAAAATAGAGCAAAATTCATGCGAGAGGAAATAACGGCCATTCCTGTGCCAGCCGAGATATAGCTTATTTTATGGTTTTCTCCATACAACATTTTCGAAAAAAAATCGAAAGTGTACCTTTTCCTGTGATTTATGTCTTCATACTTAAAAGGTATCATGAACAAGCATGTTTTAATAGATTCCAATTAAAAAACCCGTCAAATTCGAAAAAAAATTTGAATGTCCATGAAACGCGATTTTCAGCCCACCGTGCGTCGGGCGCCTCCCACCACTTCTCCCACCAACGAATGAATATCACAAAAAAAACTAATTCACTTTTTTGTTAAATTCCACGCGGACGAAGTCGCGGGCACAGCTAGTTTATAATAAATCGCTCTTCTGGGATCACAAGTGTTAACTAGAAGTGCAAAATACATTGTTAGATGAACCCTTATCTAAAACACGCCCCTAAACTAGTACTTGAAACTCCTGTGAATAGGTGCATTACTGATTTGTTTCAAAAAATTATATAAAGAATATACAATAAAACACATGTATCTAACACGGACCAGAAAAAAATTAAGTATCTAAACTATACAGTCCGATTTACTTGTCAATTCGACGTCGCTATTAAAATCGAATATTTCGATTGAATTTGGCAAAATTATTCACGGATATTGCGATAAACTTTGTAAGCAATATTTTACGCTTGCGATCGTAGAACTAATTTGTATATTTTCGCTAAGGAACTAGAGAAATATTATAATAATCACATCAAATCACATATGTTTTGAAACAGCTCTTGACCGATGGTATTGCCACATAAAAATCATTGTTTATTTGTAATTATATGCCATGAGATTCTGGTAAACCTATATACCCGATAGTTTTCTAGAAACAGTTTTCTAACTAGTTTTCTAACAAATATTAAACAAAAGCTACGTGTAATATTTGTAATATTGTGACCAGTAATTTGTTTAATTTATGATTTTAATTGACATAAGGGGCATTCCACGCGAAGCGGACAGGTAAAAAATCTCGATGTTTCCGATTTCAGAAATATTTGAGTATGTTCTACCTATATATGACCTTGATTCGTATACCAAATATTTTTCCAATATAGTAACTGGTTATGGAATTAAGGCACTTTGAAATTTTGACCAACTGGTGGGTATACAGTACTTCAAAGCCGATTTTCTAGTCATATAATTTATTGATTAAAATAATTAAACCACTGGATTTAAAACTTCATTTAATATAGCTCGTAAACCACTTCCACGCCCATTATAAACTTGGCAAGGATGTTCTATACAATACTAGCTATTTTATAGTAGATATAAAGAAAATCGAAATGGTTTAAGTTTGTGAAAATCGAAGTTAAAAAAATAAAATAAAAAAAATATGGAAAAAACTATTTATTTTCGTATCCAAAAATGCATTACATGACTAGATAATCGGCTTTGAAGTACTGAATACCCACCAGTTGGTCAAAATTTCAAAGTTCCTTAATTCTTTAACCAGTCACTATATTAGAAAAATATTTGGTACACGAATCAAGGCCACATATAGGTAGAACATACTCAAATATTTCTGAAATCAGAAACATCGAGATTTTTTACCTGTCCGCTTCGCGTGGAATGCCCCATAATGCAATATGCAACATATTAGCTTAAGAATTGCACACCAAATTAATTCAAAACAAGTATTTTTCAAGAATTATGATCACATTCCTCAAGAAGAAAATTTCATTAATTTGTTGATCAACGTTGACACGTGAGCCGTACTATAAAAATATAAGTATATAAGTGTCAGAGGCAAGTTTTATCGATAATTGGCGCATATTATCAAGATTCTAAAATACCACTACACTTTGGTATTTTTTCAACAGATTTTCGGAATGACCAAACGTCATCTATAATCTCATCTACATAATATTGCATAACGTCAATTTAAATAATAAGTTATACAACACTCTGCACACAATGCTCCAAAATGTTAATCAAAGTAGGATTTTTGAATATTAGCTAGAATAGCTCCTTCTTGAAAACAAATGGGGATACGACATTTTTTTACTGTGCCCTCATAGGTCTATTTCCCGATATCGGTTTATTGTCTAGTTCTGGGACAACTTGTATTTAAAGCTAACCGTTCTACATATAAAATCTCGATTTATCATTATACGGACGTTGTTTTCTTGAATATAAGTTCTTGTAAGTACTCTTCTACTCTAAAAAGTAAAGCATGGTTAACTATGATTGGAAAAGTGTCTTACCTTGAGGCTTGAAAGCTCAAGTGATTTTTTTCCATATTAGCCTGTATGATTTCGAGCAATTCACGTCTCTGTAAGCTTCCGGAACGTTTTTTTACATGTTTCCGTTCTCGCTGTTCCCTGCGCGAGTGGCGGTGGGGGCGAACTTGTGCGTATGAAGCGGGCTTTCGGTCGCTCACTATCGGTCGGCGATCGCCAGAACACGATGACTTCGATGACAAATCTTCTTCAGCCGACAGTCTATCGCGTTGTTCGTCGTCAGTATGGTCGGCGCATTCTGGCATAGTTGTGTTGACCATAGAAGCGCATTCTCTTCGTCGACGCCTTCGTCCTTCTCGCCTTTCCCTACGACTCCGCGTGTTACTGTTTTCCGGTACGACCGTTAGACGTACTTGTATGGTTTTGGATCCGTAGTGCGGAACAGTCACTGATTTTCCAATGGACTCGTATATTGTTGAAACTATACCGGCTATATCCTGTAATAAAAAATAGGACTTGATTTTCTCCTCTACTCGGTAATACATATTTTATGTGTTTATATTAAATATCGAAATATACTAACGTCTTTAGTCATGCGACCGTGACCGTCAAGATCGTAAAGAGTAAAAGAAAACTGCAACGGTTGTTGCTTCGAGGGCTCCGGATGCTGCAGTTCGACATCACACGTGAGTTCCTAAAATAAATAAAGTTTATAATTATTATTATTGAAATCAATAATATTGCAAAAATATTTGAAAGTTGGAGCACTTAATAACATAGTTCAATATAATTATAAAACTGGCTTTTCCAAGCCGAAGAAGTTGTAATCAGTGTTGGTTATATAATTTCCTTAGGGGATTACGGTGGAGAGGTTATGTGTGTAGATAACCTGGCGTTGCGACGCCGCGCCGACCGGACACGGCACGAGTGCCGGCCGGCCGAAGCGGCTGGGTGGCGCCCTCCTTATCTCACGCTTTAAAAGGAAACTAGCAACGCCTTTACGATCAGAGATACTAAGTACAGTCGCGCCGACCACAACACGCTCTCGGTACAATACCAAATATACCGGGTATCTCAAGACTGCTACCGAAAACGAAGCCGGGTGGTAGTTTTAGTGGCTACAAACACAATGCAATTAAAATTTTCGCCTAGAAACGCGACAATTTTTTTTTATGATTTTTTAAATATCGTCATTTTTGGGTGGTAAATCCATAGTTTTTGCTAAAATAATAATTTAAACTCTTTTATACCTTAGAGTATTTATAAATAAAAGGGTATATACTATTATTTTAGGAAAAAATGTATTTACCACCCAAATATGGCCATAGGAAAAAAATAACAAAAAAAAGTTGTCGCTTTTTTTTTGCAACTTTTTCTGTTGCATTGTGTCTGAAGTCGCTTAAACTACCACCCGGCTTCGTTTTCGGTAGCAGTCTTGATATACCCTGTATATGTCCACGTATTAAGTACTAGCCATTTTCGTATTCATTCATTGAATCGCAACCGTTGCGGCGTAACGTTATCGTGTAGTTTATATCAACTTAAATTATATATACTTTTTGCTCCAGTTGTTTGTTGAAATAAAGAGAGTAAAACGTGTCTTTTAAATTCTTGATAATATATTTAGATTGTAAACTCATGAATTTGATTAAAATCTTAAGTCACGACTCGGTCGGTTCCTAATCGCCACTTTCTAATTCTCATAGCGACTTCTTGGCAGGGTAAGAATAGTAATTTACTTTTGAACTCGGTGCCAAGTAACATGACCACATCGGAATATATCGTGCCCTTATAAATATCTGCTTACTGTGATTTAGATTTAGCATATTGATGAAGTTATAACTTTTACCTCAAATCGAAGTCTTGGATGTTTATCGTCCTGGGTCTCGGGTACTTGAGTCGGCGGCAAAGGTGATTTGTAGGGTGACTCTTTTAATGGACGAGTTGAGAAAGCCGGAGGCGGCGACGCGGTTGGTTGAAGTAGTACCCGCGCCTCACTGGGCAGCAGGTCAGGTGGCGCGGAACACTGGGAGGCTGCCCGCCCAACCAGCTCTTCCGTATCTGTACGCTCGCTCTCCGTTCCGACTGAAAAGTAATAAGCACACCCGGTAAGTATATTCCCATGTTACATTCTTCTTCATAACTCGTCTAGTTAAATCAGTGGTTCATAACCTTTTAGAATCGAGGGACCGTTTGACAAAAAAAAGTAGCCATTGAACATCCAGTTGATTGACTAGTTTGGTTGTTTGTTAAAACAGTAACGAAATGTAAACAAATAAAGAGCTTTTCTATCTATCTATGAATAACACATGCAAAAATCATTTTAAGAATGGTCTTAGGATGAGTCCGCGGACCATTTGAGGTGCTTCTAGGGAACATCGGTTAAGAACCACTGAGTAAAATGTAGACATTCGCAAAGTATCGTACGCTAGAAACCCTTTGTACATGCGGATATTGTTAACGTTCCACATATTTTTTGTTATTTAATTCTACCTTTTTTCTTCGCCTTTTCAGACCATATGACTCACCAAATTAATCTAATTGAATTATTAGGATTTACTTGTATTAATGTTAGTCGGAAAGAAAGTACATTATCGTAATCCACTTTATTCTCAAGTACGCAAATAAGGGTCGATGATGTCCGTAATATATGGTATTTCTGAACTGCAAATGCATCTTGTTTCTATTTATGTATGTAATATATTAACATTGTGACTTATAACTGTATGTATCAGCCCATATACGTCCCACTGCAGGGCACGGGCCTCCTCTACAATCGAGAGTACGATTGAGAGTGGTTAGGCCATATAGTCCACCACGCTGGCCTAGTGCGGGTTGGCGGACTTACATACCATAGAATTTTTTTATAAATCGCTATGGTATGCAGGTTTCCTCACGATGTTTTCCTTCACCGTTTTAGTGCGTGGTGATTGACTATCAATACACACATGACTCCGAAAAGTCAGAGGTGTGCCCTGGGATTCGAACCCGCGACCACCGTGAACATGTTGGCAGTCGCGTCTAGTCCGTTTACCAACAGGCCACCACGCACTTTTTTGATACACTTATAACTATATGGCAAATTTATTATAGTCATTTTTTTATTTACAGCACTGATAATTCCATCATCAGCACAGCAATCTAATGTAAATTATCAACGGCCTTATTCATAGACACTTATAAAACATATTTTAGATAATATCAAATATGTTGTCCCTTGCGAACGACTTTTGAATTCAGTTTAAGCGAAGAAGATAAAACATTTTATAACTAAAATATGCTTTATACCTGCTAATGAATATGGCCGTTAATATTTCACTGATTAATAGCAAAAAATGACCGGTATTAAAAACAAAGTTACAATTATGTTGGTCCATTTTTTATCCCGCTTACAAGTTATAATTCGTATTATCTGCCCTATTGAAAAACGTAAGGAAAAGTACAAAATAAAGAGGGTGGTATTATCCGACTTACTCGACTTTATTTGTCGTATTGTAATGTTATTGAAAGAAAAACACAATACGTCCAAACACAATAGTAGAGAAATACTACGAATACTCTAACAATATGTCGGCAAAATTCAAAAAACTTTTGTGGCGGACCGACGAGCGAGATGTAAGCGACAAAGCTTGTGGCGTTGAGATGTTTCCAGGAAGGTTCGGGAGCGGGTCGGCCTCCACGCTTAGTATCCACTGTAGATCGTACCACATCTGCCAGTGATGGTATACAGAGTGAATTTTCAAGTGAGCGTGGATGGCCATATCCCAAACTATGAGGAATTAGCGCGATTTTGATGAAAATTAAAACTGCATGTTTAGGTTTTTGATAAATCAATATGCCTAGCGCGATATCGAAACACACTGTGGAAAAAAAAACAATCTATTATTACACCATTCGATAAGGTTGCTAATAAGGATCAAATTCAAAAAGTAAAGAAGAAGGAAAAGGTCAAGGTTATAGGGTGTTGGCAAAATACTATTTTTCCTCCGTTACCTTAACACCTAGTCTCTTTGCTTGTGGAGTGGAATTATGGAATTTTTCTTTATTTGTTGTATCATTTATATAAAAATATACAAAGAAGTTGAATTCAATGAACGGACGTAAGTTATTATGATAGATTTGATCTAATGGAGGCATAATATGTGAAGTGTCAATTACGTTTTGTACCGAAACAATTTTTTTCCATGTTATATCTTCGCTGTTAATCGTCTTAAAAAATATATTAAAAATCATAACGAAGGATCTAGTTTTATTATTGTATTAGTGTACAGCCAAAAATGTATAATTAAAATGTTAGAAATAACAGTTTTGATTTATTTTCCGCTGGTTCCACTCCCAACTAAGAGAGCCTGGGCTATGATACGGGAAGAAAAAATATTGTTTTTCTAAAAATTACCTCTAGTTTGCCATGAATCATCACTTCCCAGAATTTGATCATTATTGACCGCATTATTGAATGATGTGATAATACAGCATGTTTTATTGTTTCAAAATCATCGGATTCGATTAGTCGCTAGGAATATTGATTTATTAAAATTATGCAGTTTTAGTTTTTATCAAAACCAGGTTCCTGCCTTCGTTTTGCATTTTTCACTATACCTCATAGTTTCGAATTTGGCCTCCATGCGTATCTGAAAATTCCACCCTGTATAAAATCACTGGTTTATGTGGTACGATCAACAGTGCATACTAAGCACGGATATTGTAATATGAGAAGAAAAAATTCCCTACAATATTAAATACACGATATTTATAACGTAATGGTCGTTCTTCGATTTTTCGCAACATTCATTGCCACATTTTTTATCTCTTTTATATACATGTCATTCTCAATTTAATATATATGCTAAAATACATATGACATAATAAGCAGCACCTATTAAAACATCGAGACATTAAATAATACTTAAGACTTATATGGTTATCAAATTGTTGTTTGAATTTATGTCCCCACTGTTAATTTCATATCATGTAACGATTTGGTTGCTTGATATGTTAATTTAAAAATACATGTATTTACCAGCCTAAGCACAAAAATCCTGATACACCTACCGCAAGCTTTTAGTTAATTGAATCAATTCGACACAGGTAGAATCAAAGTGGTAGAATATAAAGAAAATACGACAGTTCTCGCACATTTGATGTACTGTACTATACTGTATCCGTCCCACTGTAGGGCAGGGGCTACTCCGCAATCGCCAATACAATTGACAGTGGTAAGGCCATATAGTCCACCACACTGGTCTAAAGCGAGTTCGCGAACTTTTACATACCAATGAAATTCATAAAAATCGTTTTGGCATGCAAGGTTTCCTTACGATGTTTTCCTTCACCGTTTTAGTGCAAAGTGCGTGGTGGCATGTTGGTAACGGACCAGACGCGACTGCCAACATGTTCATGGTGGTCGCGGGTTCAAATCCTAGGGCACACCTCTGACTTTTCGGAGTCATGTGAATATTGATAGTCAATCACCACATTTAATCCATCTATTTTCATTTACTGGTGGTAGGTCTCTCATATGTGAGAGGCCATCTGGGTAGGTACCACCGCAATGTCTATTTCTCCCGTCAAACAACACTGCTTAAATGCACTGTTGTGTTTCGGATTGAAGGACATTGTAGCCAGAGTAACTACTGGACATATTGAGACTTAACATCTTATGTCTCAGGATGGCGAGCGCAGTGGAATGTTGCTACTGTTTATGAGCGGTCGTATCGCTTACCATCAGGCGAACGGCTTGCTCGTCTCGCCATTCATTGCAATAAAAAAAAAAAAAAATAAATAAAAATATATTGATTAGTATTATTACTGTTATTACGTTAGTGCATGAATGAAAACATAGATAACAGAGAGGACTATAGGTCAGTGATCAATACTTTCAAAAGACCTATTCATTATGGTTGTTGCCGACGGATCACGCACAACCCCGCCTTCAAATATATTTTGGAACCATTTACACAACTGGACAACTATATATTATTATTTGCACATTAGCGCTTTCGGGCGACAGAAACAAATTGTTATTCCTTAATTAATTAATCAGTGATTATTTGCTGTTCTCACTTCTCTGCACTATTTTTTTACATTAATTAGGTATCTGAGAAAGATAATGAAAAAAAGCCAGTCAAGCTTATATTTTAAAAATGGCAACATTGAAATGACATAACTCTACTCCAATAAAAATAAAGCAAATATCAATAGAGTTTTACGAAAAATGTGTTTTCGTAATTCAGGCTTAGGTACGCCGTGAGCTAGGCACCAAAATTACTTAGAAATATAATTATTAACATTTTTATACATGAAATTTATAGACGCTTAAGAATTGCTTGTGGAATTTGGCAATTGACTCGATGACGATAAACAAAAAAAACTTTGTTGTAATTTGTATGGTTTAATCCGTCGAGCATAAAATTCACCACGGTAATAAGTTTTTACGAAAATCGTATGGTTGCCAAAACTAAACAAAAACAGTCAAAACTGATATAGTAATAAAGATGGCAAAAAGGAATAGTTCGTCTACCTAGAATTACTTATCAAGTACTAAAACAAGCGCGAGTGTAAATACAGTATTAAATGTACTCATTATAAAAGAAAAGTCATTACGTACAAATAAGTATAGTTCGTGCTTAATATATCATACCGTCTCACTCTATTTCCTCATCAATCACGTGAAATTTGTTTAATAAAATTAAACACGCCGTCTGCGACGACGCGTCGCGTCGCGTCCCGACGACTACGTTTACAATATAATTTAAGCATATTCCATTTAAAATTTATTATTAAGTGGTGTTTGTCTATTTCCGCCCACCTTTGTGATTACATGTCACTTTGAAGTAGAGAAACTTAAAACCGCGGCAAGTTCTTTGATATTAAATAGAAGGTATCATTGTCTTCGCTTCGACGACTCGCTTTTAGAATTTCTTTGAAGTTGATCAAATGAGCGCCTCGGTTCCATTTGCATTAAAAGCGTTATTTAACAAGCTTGCTTCACATGTTTAACGCGTGTAGGTGAATATTTAAAGGGAAGACGCTTCCTAGCTGAAGTATGTATTTACGTTGTTACATTTCATCACTAAATAGAACGAGATCAAAGTAATATTTGCTGCTTTGAAGCAAGGGTATTTGAAAAACCTGGACCGTCTTTTGACTTTTAAAAGTTTAATATAATAAAAAATAGAATACTATCTTGATATTTTACTATTTAACTGGAGTAGTGGAAGGTTGCTGTAAAGCTCTGATAAGTGTATATTTTCATGTTTAAAAATTAAATATAACATACATCGAATAAACAAATTACAAAATGTAATTTGGTCCCAGAAAGATAACAATGATTGCAGAAAGGACATTACCTCGTCGAAGAACGCCTGCATCTTTGGAAATAATAAGACAACATAATAGGTATGCCATAAAGAAAAGAACAACACGAGTTGAAACTACTAGGTGGGAAGAAAAAATCCTGATTCTGAATGTAAGGACCACGAGAGTGGTTAGATAAGGTATTCGGAGTCTTTTTAGTGGAAACGATAACAACATAAACCTGCAAACCGAAGCTGTCATATCCCTAGACAATGCCCTCGGTAATGACGTAAGGCATATACATAACTATTAAGTATATAACAACACAAAGTCAATTGGCCGAACCCATTCCATTTTGCGGAGCTTTTGATCTCGCCGATTTTTGTTTGATAACAGCCGCCTTGGAGAACACAAAATCTTATTAGAACGTTATAAAACTCGTCTATAAAATAAACTCTAAAACTGTTATTATAAATTAATTTTAATATTCAAAACAAGTTTTTTATTTGAAAAGAATAGAATGAATTCATTATAGCTTTGATATTCGAGTTCCTAAAACAATACATAAGTTATGTGAAAAACTACAGCTTCTCAATCGGAGAAATCCACATTAAAGTGATTATAATGCAACACGAAATATATCAAGAGAAGCTGTGTAATGTATGTGAAGCCGTTCATTCCAACCGTCATTCCATCAGTGTTCAACGTAAACAAACAGAAGCGTCGGCAAAGGGTATCGTAATTATTATTACAGCTTGGTGCGAATAATAGCACAGGCGTGTCGTAATACAACAGCGATATATTATGGTTCTAAACTGTTCATAACCACATGTGTTAATTTCGCGTCAACTACTGTTTTACTGATTATAAACATCACTATTATGAATGAAAAATGGATAAATGTGTGATGGAAAACAACACTACTCTTTAGGTATACTACTGGAAATAAAATTGAGATACGATTACTTATTTCCCTACCCAGTGGCTTCAGATATTGTATCATCTTTTTAACTTGCGTCGTCATGTAGAAATTTTGCGATTGGCATTTAAAGCATTGACGATATTTGTGAAGGGTACTCACTGCTAAACTTCTTATATCCATTTCTAAACTTGTTGCGCCACCACTTGACGAAGTGGTGTGCCATGGGGGCGTCCGCGGCGGGTGCCGGAGCTCTCAGCGTTTCGTAGCACGTCATACGCTGCGCTCACGCACGCATCCCATACACTTCAAAAGAGCCGCAGGTCTATTATTCACTGTTAATATATTCAAAGGCACTGGCACTGCAATAAATCACAACACTAACCGGTATATTTTGCTTGTTTATGTGTGTGCAGTATCTATGACCCACTTGTCCGCGTGAACATTAGACGAGCAAAGAGAGCGCGCGACCGTTCCTCGTGCGTGTTGTCGAGTGACTGACTGATGGATGAACGGGAGGGGCGGGCGGTGAGTCCGCCGGATTGTGCGGTGCGGAGCGGTGGCACTGCGCGGCGGCCTTCTCTCGTCTAGTCTCGCAATCGCCAAATAATCCTTGTTACTATAAACTAAATCCCATCAAAAACAACCTGTAAAAAAAATCCAAGTCTCGCAGCTCAAGTTTTCTACCGCAAAAAGTTGTGAGATGCATGTAATACCAAGTCGATTAATTTATTTAGTCCTTAAGGGACCTTCTATATAAAGTTATTACGTTAGTTATTACCATATCAATATTAAAAATTCTTTACGTTTTAAATAAATGGATCGACTTGGCCATCGCATGAAAACATAATGTATCGTACAATTTATACATAATGCTGCTGGCCAAGTCGATCTATTTATTTAATATTATCAACATAAACTGTACTTATTGATGAAATAATTTATTTTGATAAGGATTAATAGCATGAGTAAAATAAACGCGTTTAAATGTAGTCCAAAAAAAAATTCAAGATTTTTAAATAAAAATGTGGTTGTTGTGCCTCACTCGACATAGATAGGTATAGTGTGTCGCGGACTTTTTTGTAGATATTTATAAGATCTACAATTAGTTATAACATTTTATGGTTCTATCTTTTGTAGTTTAGGCAGCGTACGCAAAATAAGTAACTTCTTTGGTTGATTTTTTTCAGTTTGTGTCCGAAAAATTCAAATATCTTACGGAACCCTATTTTTTTCCAAAATAAAATATAGTCTATGTTACTCGTGGATAATGTAGCTTTCGAATGGTGAAAGAATTTTTAAAATCGGTCCAGTAGTTTTTGAGCCAATTCATTACAACCAAACAAACAAAGTTTTCCTCTTTATAATATTAGTGTAGATTAAATTAAGGTTACGTCTCTAAATGGCCTTACATTAAACAATGAGTTCAAATGCCAATATTTATCTTAGTACGAATTTCACCGTCATTTTTTAACTTCCAAATGTACTGAAGGGCCTTGGTTTTTAAATAAATGCTAGTAATAAAATGTCTGCTGCCAAGGAAATTCAACAGGGTTCAGTAGTAATATTATTAATAATGGATTTTTAATTTTAAGATGTGCTTCAATGCTATTTTCTTAAATATGATGATGGAATTAGAACTAATCTATTCAATATGATTTTTGAACCCATGTAACACAAAATAATTTTTACTTACATAAACATAAATCGAATAATCCTAATGAACAACACCACCCGTGTGATAAAATACCACCTTTAAAAAAATTGCCTCAAAGGGTTCGAGCCCACGTCTCAGAACCGTACAGGAGCACAGCACACGATACTTTTATAGATGAAACCCTTAAACCTCATCGGTCGCAGAGCATGCGGAAAACTAATTTATTTTTGAAAATTAAAGTTACCGCCGGAAAAATAGCTATCTATGTGTTTGTGAAAGTCACATTCTTTTCTCGAGATTAGCGGTGACAAACAGAACAACAGACAGACAGACAAAAAATATCTTGAAGATCATTTGCAGTACTTATATGTCTCGTGTAAATCTATACATACCGGGTATCTCAAGACTGCTACCGAAAACGAAGCCGGGTGGTAGTTTTAGTGGCTACAAACACAATGCAATTAAAAATTTCGCATAGAAACGCGACAATTATTTTTTATGATTTTTTAAATATCGTCATTTTTGGGTGGTAAATCCATAGTTTTTGCTAAAATAATAATTTAAACTCTTTTATACCTTAGAGTATTTATGAGTAAAAGGGTATACACTATTATTTTAGGAAAAAATGTATTTACCACCCAAATATGGCCATAGGAAAAAAATAACAAAAAAAAATTGTCGCTTTTTTTTGCAACTTTTTCTGTTGCATTGTGTCTGAAGTCGCTTAGACTACCACCCGGCTTCGTTTTCGGTAGCAGTCTTGATATACCCTGTATAAATAATAAGTTTCTGTTTGTAAGGTGAAAATAAAAAAAATGTCCAACTACATATCGTTATATACACGATACCTATAACAAAAATCTGTATCTGTATCAGCCCATATACGTCCCACTGCAGGGCACGGGCCTACTCTACAATCGAGAGTACGATTGAGAGTGGTTAGGCCATATAGTCCACCACGCTGGCCTAATGCGGGTTGGCATTAGGCCAGCGTGACTATAACAAAAATGATCTTAGCTTTTTTTCTGTCTGTCTGTCTGTTGGTTTGTTCCGGCTAATCTCTGAAATGGCTTCACCGATTTTGACGGGACTTTTAAAGTCAAGTAGCTATAATAAAGAGTAACTTAGGCTAAATTTATTAAAAAAATATTTTATTTTAAAAAACGAAATATAATTGGAAAAATGTTATTTTCACTTTACAAACACATACTTCAATTTTATTTAGCGTATAGATAAGCCACCAAGAAACGTCCTTTTTCTTGTATAAATAAATATACCTTTTATACCCATTCATATGGGTACTTGCTCTTTTTATTACACTGATATACATATTGTGTCAGGTATAGTACAATTTACAATTTTTGGAGTCCCAAGCTCCCAACCTTGTGTGTAGTGAATGCAAGAATCTGATAATCGTAACAATAATTTAATATTTTAAATGAGCTTAATTACCAGGGGATATATCATTATTTTAAATATTTTATATACGTTTTTATTATAAATAAGTAAAAATAAAAAACAAGATGACTAATAAAATAAAGAGTAATGAATCATATTGAAAAAAGGTTTAATTTAGGATAGGTATATAATTCTTCTCTATTTATCATTATGCCTCTTAAATGGGGTAAGTGCCACACTCTAAGGTGCTACACAATACGTACAAACAAAATTACTGTAGGTAATTAATTAACTAAAATATAATGTAATGTAATTTCCAGATGTAAACAAATGTCCATATTAAAATCTAAGTGTAATGCATCATGCTCAATGTATGCTCATAGCGTTCGCGTTAATTAGTATTAGAAACACAGAAACTGTATACAAGTGATAAATATTTATTGAATGAATCAGTGTCAACGGAATCATTATTTCAGTCGTGTTAAATACGTTAACAACTGTTAAAGCGCCAGGCGCCAGCCATTGAATACATATAATTATAAAAATACATACCTACATACATATATACATAGTTCTGAACTCACAGTCCACTCTGAGATGGATTCTTGTGTCGTGGGTATCAGAAACTATGGGACAGAGAGACTTTTCGGTCTCACAGACACCCGTTCCTGAAACAAATACCTACGGATCACACAATTATTTGTGTTGGTGCCGGGATCGAATCCACGGGCTCTGTTTCACAGCCAGCGTCTAACCAACTGCGCCACGGGAATCATTTAATACTATATTTTCAATAGCAGGTGCTTTTTACCTACGTATGTCGCGTCATAATTCATGGGAATGTAAGATTTTATGATTGGATACGAATTTCACCGAGTGTTACATACGAGACCTTCATGCGAATGTGGTTTTTTAAAAATCTGGCAGTGTGCGTAAGTTTATGCCGAATGTAACTTTTACTTGATTAAGAAAGTAGTAAAATACCTAGAGGGCAGTAATAGAGAGAAAGGTGCACGCGCATCCGCTACGTTAGCAAAGCAGCCTCCTAGCGGTCGTCGACCCTCTGTGTCGGTGATTACAAAAAATATTATAGGAGAGACATTATTTTAGTTGGAAGTAACAATGTACTTGGTGGCACTTCCTCAAAGTAATTTTAGTGGACGAATCCTCGGATTTGATGACAAATAGTATTGAGAATTTGCCGCTTAAATTGTTGTCAAAATTGTTACCTATTTTAATCCACTATTTTTTTCCACGTATCTTCGGATTTGTTTTAAATGTTTGCCCAAAATGATAATCTTTATGCGATTATTATTTGTACCTAATATTTTCTGTCAGTGTTTATTCACGTGGTATCTATTTATGTTAATGTATAAATAATCGCTTAAAGTTTAACAGCGAATAGTTAAAATTTCCTAGAAGGCTTTATCCAGCAGCGTTTAGACCCATTGCTCGGTGTATATTCGCTCGATGAGGGTGCGTGGTGCGCGAGGCTGTGGGGTGCCAATGAGGGCGGATGTATCAGGCGCTTGGAATTAGAATTTTACGATCTCTTCGTGTTGGGTTTATTGTCGGAGAGTTATCGCCGACCGAGATGAGGTCGTATTCCAAAACTAACTTCCTACGACAAACACTGTTTTATGCAGGTTTTATGTTCGTTATAAAGAAATCTTCTTAAACACGAAAATAGGTTGTCGTCTTTATTCATTACTTATTTTGTTATTCGTTATACGGTACATGTTACCACATAAAAAGTTAAACCATAGTTTTCACCGAACGACGCACCTATGTATATGATGATGTCACAATAAAATGACCATGCGTATTGGCCGGGAGGCTCCCGCACACGGCTCAACGTGGGTGGCGTATTCCACGAAATAGTGTTGATGGCCAGGCAGTTTTCAATATCAATCCCTCAATAAAGGCCGGCTCTTGGTGTTCCACAAAATTCAATCGCTTTAAAGCAATAAACTTCAGGTAGTCTTAAATCAACGAAGTAATATTTTGGTACTAATATAAAATAAAATATATGTCATTATAGAGAAATACAAACGGAAAAATATCTTGTAACTTGCCTTAGCTTTTCTATTTAATGTTTTGTTTCTCTTTATGGCGCTAGTACCTAGTAGAATTGCAAATGAACATTTTTACCTCGTCGATTTACACTTAGATATCATTACCGTGTTTATATACATTTCCCTAATTTAGGGAACGTATTCGTACAGCTTTACCTTACAACTGTAAACCAAGTAAGCGCTTGTTGCATCCGACAGAGACATCTAATAAATAAAGCAGTTAATACTTGTTTACTTCAAATGTTGATTATAAACACATGTTTGATGTTTTTATTTTCAATATCAATGAGGAGATGAAAACTTTGTGTACGAAAGTTGTAATAAAAAGATAATCTTGCGAAGTGACCTGGAATGTTGATAGTGGCGTTATTTCTGCTATTCAGTCTGCTGGCACGCCGCCAGTTGATGCGGTCTCTCAAGCTCTACCGCGTGGGCAATGCCCACTCATGTATTTTCATTACACTTTCATATAGTAAACTTTATTCGTGTATTAAAAAACGTTTGATTATTTGTATTTACTACTATTCGATATTGATATCTACCATTGTAAACAACTTGTGCCACGTAATTACGAGTAGTACCTATACGCGATACATGAATGAAGAACTACGATGTCTTAGTTCCCTATCAGTTCTATTATATTTCATGTAAGTAATTTAAACACCACTACCCATTGCCGCTACCGCTGTAAAATTTCTCGTAACGGTTTACAACTAATAGATAGCAGGCGACAGCTCTTTAGAACGCGTTAAATAATTTTGCACCACCAGTATACACAGTCAGGAAATAAGTATTGTCACACAGTAAAAACTTTTCTTTTAGAATGCTGGCCACAAAAAAGTTTATTGAATTCGAATTTCGAAAAGGCGTGCTAAAAGCCTCATCCCAATTTGGAGTCACTCAAGACATCCTTGATTAAGGCAGCCGCCGATACTGACATGGACCTCGTTCGTGCTACGATAGACAACTGGCCGCGCAGATTGAAGGCCTGTATTCAAAATCACGGAGGTCATTTTGAATAAACTTTAGTGTCATAAGAATCTATGTTTTGTTAAGTTCATTTTGGTATATAAATGGTTACATAATGAATAAACTTGTTTCAATTATTTTATATCAAACATGTGACAGAATTTATGACCTGACTAGGTACATAATATAACTTAAGTTACCGTAATAGTAAGCTGGTATCAATAGGATATAATATTTATATCTATTTTTTGTTTGTGTTATGAAAATGCATATCGAATGAAGAATTCACTGACAAAATATATAAGTGAATAAAAATATTTTTCACATCCTTGTTGTGTAATGTGTGTGTTCATATATCTCACATGCATAGACCCAGGGAAAAATCTGTAATAACTAGCTATTTTATTGTTAAGTACGTGAGAATCTACCCCGACACCTCTAGCGCCGACAGCGGCGTTACCTCTGCGCCAATTATTCCACCAATTTTAACGAATATTATGTAGCTATTAAAAGAACACTTGGGAGCCAAGCGGAAAATCTCCAACTTCAAATAAATACAACTTTTAATAAACGGACATCGGAACTTCAAAGCAATAATAGTATACATTTACGCATCTTCTTTATCCCCTTGCAGCTAGATACATGGGCGTCTCTTTTTCTCGACGTTCACCTATATTAAAACCAGTTCTCTCCCATTTCGGAGCATTCAAAGTGATGTTCCCTTAATAATGGGAGGGATCATTATCACTAGTGGTTGTGTTTCATAATTATGCTTTAAGCTTACGTATGAATCTCAAACATATAAAAGACAATAATTTCATATTTTTAGAAGATAGTAAGTAAAAATATAATTATTATTAAAGGTAATATTCTAAAAATATATGTAAGTAAATGATTATATTCTGTGGATATAAAATCATTTAAGTGTATAAAATTGAGAATTAAAAATGGATTTCAATGATCAAAAGTAAAATTAAGACTTTTTTTATTTTACTATGGGTTATGGCCCAAGGGTGCACGCCGGCATCATCAAAGGTATTTAAACGATATCAATAGCTTTGTGCTACTGCGGGGCCCTTTGTCGGCGAGCTCTTAAGCGGCTACATCACAAACGACAACTTTGCCTGCCGGCGATACGTACCTAACTGGTACAAAGGGGACATCAAACGTACCGCCACACTGCGTCACGTGCTGCCATGGCTTCGTGTCCTTTATGCTTTATGCAATTTTATGCACCTTTGTCAACTATCCCCCATTATGAATTAAAACGATTTGCCATCGAGACACTACATTGTTTGATGTAATTCTTTGAAATAACTACTTGGAACAATTTCGTTTAAGAAAGAATTGCGAACAAATAATAAGTTAACGGCGATCGGGAAAAGAAATATGTATAAACTACTTAAGTATCTCAATTTTGCATTTTTTTTAGGTGAATAATCCCGTGTTCATTTTTCATCACATTAGTCTGCCGATAATACCTAGTCCAAATGTGTGAGGCCCGAAATACGATTCCGTGGTGGGGCAATTTCCTTTGATTTACTAAAAAATATTCCATCAACATGGCGGCCAGTCATAGAATATGAATTATGAATAGATTCAACAATTGTGTCATATGAGAAATCTAGGTCCGTCTATTTAATCTATTATGAAGAATAGTACTTATTCATAATTATATTATAGATAATTATTAATTTTATCATTTATATGTTATAAAAACAATACAGCCTAAATAATGGCTATGCATTTTCTTATAGTTTACTTTTTACGTGCGGCATAAGTTAAAAGGCTGAATTATTACTTACTAAATAAAAGTTTTATCGGCACGGATACATTGTAAACGAGGAAACGTGCGCAAAGCTGTTAAAAAATATACAAAAAATAAGTCGGGCCCTCGAGCCGCGCTGGCGGGCGGTTGATACTCATCTCAATCACTTTGATCTTTCCGCCGCGCTGCCGCGACGCAAGCGGACGGGCCTTCCACTCGTCTCTCGTCTCGCGTTAATTATAAGTAAGATTTAAAATCAATTACTTAGATTAAATTTGTTATTTGTTACAGTTGTATGTAACGATCGATATCAAAACCTCGCCGCTTCGTTATGAATAAACTCCACTAAACATTTACTGAAGTTTTGCGTCACGTTCCCAATAGGATTTAATTTTTACCAAAAAATATGAATTGAACTGTATTATTACGAACAACATAAAGGAAGCGAAAGGTCGGACGCCCGCCTACAAGGTGGACGGACGATCTGACTAAGGTTGCAGGAAGTCGCTAGATGCAGGCCGCTTCCAACAGGTCATTGTGGAGATCCTTGGGGGAGGCTTATGTTCAGCAGTAGACTTCCTGTGGCTGATATGATGATGATGATTACGAACAACATAAACAAGCAATTGACTTGACGACTGATCTCACTATTTTCTTGAAAATATTATAGTATTATCTACAATAAAATAAAACCTGTTAACAACATATTCCTGATTGAGATAAAAAATAATTGATCTCACTTTTAGCATGGTTTCTAGCACAACCTATATTTATTTCGTTGTCTATAGTAAACTATTTGAACCGTGAAAAAACCAGCGACAAATTGACTATTTCGAGGCGTGGCCGGCGGAGGCGGCTACAGTCAAAGGCTTGCTGTGATCAAAAGCGCCGCCATCGAATGGCCTCGCCTTTGATCTCACCGCCCGAAGTGCAAATTATGTTATAAAGACAGTGAGTGGCACGACCGCCAATCCGCCCAACGGTGCACTACTATATAATTAATTCAACCCGTGAGCCGAGCTGCGAGCAGCGCCGAACGCGCGTTTTGCTTTGATTAAAATAATTAAATAATGAATCCGCCAGTACGTCGTATAATCATCCTACTGACTGCCAATTGAATCCATATCATTCGTTCTGTGCCATCAATGATGCGGCTTACGGTATAACGATCAATGGAATTTCAATAATAGTTTACGAATATTTTAAACAAATACATAATATTATTATGTTACATTTATGCATACTATAATAGTTGTACAAATAAAGAAAGGGATTGTAAATAGCGGCACTTATATCGACCTCGCGTTCCCACACTATCGCTGTTTACATGGGTAAAGACAACATAAAAAACGACTGGTGATTAGCAAGTTTCGTAAAGTTTGTAAGTTATAGCATAAATAGATGAATATTAGACAAACTATTGTTTTTGGACGAAACTTATAGCAAAAAAATTAGCAACAATTCGCGTCACAAATTATAAGAGTTGCACTTGAATAGCTGAGTTATTAATAGTATTGGTATTATGTGGTTCCATATTATTTCATTCTTAAATTGTTCATATTTTGATTAACAAATATAATATATTTATTGCTGTCCTAATTGTTAATAAACATGTTTCCAATGTTCTAAAACAATTTTAGAGTAATATTGCTAGAAGGCAACGTTACATTTCACGTAATATAAGTAGCAGGTTTCACTATTAGTAGGACACATGCTGACCATACAAGTGTAATGGGCATCGGGCTGCCATTTCCAATTCCCAATCTCTATTTTATTCGCATAGCATTTAATAAAACATACTAATATCGTGCTAATATCAACCTAGTATTTATATTTTCAAAACTGGATGCGATATATTACGGTTAGAAATCCCATATCTATATTACAAGTTAAAAGCTGAAGAGTTTTTTATTTGTTAATATATAAACTCATATAATAATATATAAACCCATAAACTCAGGAACTACTGTTTCGAATAGAAAAGTTATTTTTGTGTTGGATATGTAATTTATCAATAAGAGGGAAGCAGTAATTAAAAATCTAGCAAATACCAGCAAATTTTATACTTGTATTGTGGTCCAATTGCTCGATAGTCGTAATTGAATATTTGGGCCGCCATTTTGAAAAGTATATCTGCACCCGGGCGGAGCCGGGCTCGGGCGGGGGGTCTTATGCCAGCAATGAACATTGTACACGGTGTTATTCTTCACATAGATAACGATTATTAGCTACATATTTATTGCAAAAACATAGATAACGATTGTTAACAACTTATTTATTGAAAACTATCAGATCAGCCCATGAGATCGAATCCGAGACGCCCTTGTAAATTGTAAATTCTCGATAGTGCGCTTGGCCCACATCGAGACTATCGCTCATTTACACATTATTATTTGGTTTGCAAATTCATGCTAACGCCATTAGTACGTGGCGATATTTTTTCCAAATCCAAACAATTTATGATGATTAAACATATATATCGGTCGTTTGTAAACAGTAACCGGATCCGAAATGGTAGGTTTTATTGGAGCGCCTTGCGCGGGCACCAAACGCCGATATTGTGGAATTGTGGCATTTGGCCGAAAGAATTATGTTGAGGTCGGTTAGGTTGAAGTTTAGTGAAGGCCAGGTCCGAAACGTAGGTACTGTAGTGGGAGACATTTCAGTAAGATAGTATGCTTGTTCCAATACAAATTATAGTTCTTATTTTACTTTGAAAATAATTGTTTATTTAAATTTTGAATATACGGTGAGTATTAAATTCTGGCAAATTCTGGCCCGATGTAATTCAGCTCCGTGTACTTATCACGTGTCATGGTTGCGGAGAAGCCATAAAGCTACGACCGAAATTTCATGCAGCGCATATTGGAAAGCATGAAATTTTATTTTCAATGATTTTAAGGTTGAGTGCCCCTAATTCCCTTTGGGTGTATCTGGTTATTGTGCGGAGGCAGCGAATGAGGGGCGCGGGACGTGACGGGTACGATCGAGAGCCGCGTGCGTCGACCCGCGGCGAGCTTTGATCTTGCCGCCTGAGACTGTCCGACGACACGGCCAGTTGCCCGCAAACCAAGGCTCTAACACGACTCTATTCCAGACTATTCTGTTTCCCCCTATTTACTTCGGTAATGTTACATTTATTTTTGCGTAGTAGGTACTACTTAAAATCACAGCTGCCAAAAGTAATAAGTACACCATTAATTTAAAAACCACCCGCACTAGGCCAGCGTGGTGGACTATATGGCCTAACCACTCTCAATCGGTAGTCGATTGTAGAGGAGGCCCGTGCCCTGCAGTGGGACGTATATGGGCTGATACAGATAATTTAAAAACTAAGGTTCCTTTCAACTCAAACTCTACTTTCAGTACATTCGGAGTTTAAACAAGACGATCCTGAAAATCGCGCTATAATAAATATTAAATTAATTTAATAGATTTTGTCTAACCGATAATCAATAATATTATTTTCATTTTTGTTACACTTTCTGTCATAATACAAGCAATCATTTTCAAAATCGCTGCGAGCGTCGACTTATTCAGTAACGCTCCACTAGAGATGTACTGGAGCGCGCGCACCACTTACGTTGGGTCACTTTACGCGCTTTCCGCCCTATCCATATATTTATGTCAATGAAGTACACATAGAAAAATTACCTAACGATATGGACGGGTACACCTTTAAATATATACAACAATACACTCTTAGGGTACGAGTACGTATGACGTTAGAAGTATACATAGATCATATGATTGAGTTGCGGTATGAATAGCAAAGAGCAATTCATATTTTATATAGGATAATTGACGCAAATTGTATGATTACTACCTAAGTATATTTTCACTTATTAATTGCTTATTTATATAGCATGTTTATGTATTTGTAAAATAATATGGTGTTTTCATAATCTGATTTAAAAATATAGCAAAATATATTCAGCTGATCTTCATCTGTAAAAAAATTGCAAATATAATTGATTACAATGAACATAAACGAAAGCGATGAAAATACTCGTTTACCATTGCAAATAAAACATAATTATGTGTTCCATATGCTTAATATATGAAATTATTTACTTAGAACGCGGCATATTTACGCGGTTGATGTTCTTTACAGATAATTCAAGTTTTTCAACGTGAAGGCAGAGATTTTTATCACCTTGAAATAAGGCAGGAAGTGTATCTGAATGTCTTGTGTGATTTTAAACCTTAAGCCACGGCGATATAAAAGGGCGGATGGTGTGACAGCGTGGTAGACAGTTATTCTAGTCATGAGTGATACGGTCGCAGCCCGCGGTCGCCATCAGATTACAGAAGATGTATAAATAAACACGAATGACAACAAATCCAATGCAAGAGTTACTCGGAAGCGCTATTTCCGACGTTCTGTGAACCTGAATAATAAGAAACGGCAAACTACCTATGTGTATTGATGTGATAACAAAATTATGTACCTACCTACAACAAAAAGCGACAATATTTATCTTGAATATTTTACAACAAAACTTATAGATACGTACTACATACCTGCCTACTCAACGCAGTTATTTAGTAAATAAAAACGTTCCGCGAGTGATAATATGTTAAATTAACATATTATACGCGTTGGTGCCTATCAATAGATGTTGTCTAGTTATTTATAAAGGTAGCAAAGTTCATCGTTGATTTTAATCATCAATTAGCGTAATTGTGTTACCTACCTGAATTCTGTGTCAGGAATTTTATGTAAGTAAGTAAGTACGTCAATTAAAAATACGGTGTTGCAGAAAGGTTGCAAGATTAATTTGATTTAATGAAAGTTTTTTTACCCCGTATTAAAATACACATTTTAATAAAAATAATAATATGTTCTAACTAAAACATGGAATGAATTCAACACCTGTTTCAATGGCTTATTAACAACCAAGTTTTAGAAATAAGGCTATTCGTATTGCCTATTATACAGGGTATATCAAGACTGCTACCGAAAACGAAGCTGGGTGGTAGTTAAAGCGACTTCAGACACAATTCAATAGAAAAAGTTGCAAAAAAAAGCGACAATTTTTTTTTGTTTTTTTTTTTTCCTATGACCATATTTGGGTGGTAAATACATTTTTTTCTAAAATAATAGTGTATAACCTTTTATTTATAAATAATCTAAGGTATAAAAGTGTTTGAATTATTATTTTAGCAAAAACTATGGATTTACCACCCAAAAATGACGATATTTAAAAAATCATAAAAAATAATTGTCGCGTTTCTTAGCGAAATTTTTAGTTGCATTGTGTTTGTAGTCACTAAAACTACCATCTGGCTTCGTTTTCGGTAGCAGTCTTGAGATACCCTGTATATTATAGAATATACTTTGTATATTCAAATTACACGATTGACTACTTTGCCAACAAGTTAATAATGAATCGCTTTCTACAAATGGTTGTATTGTTTTTTTTTATGTGACCTCGACACCTTTGTTTCAAATAATATAAAGCCATCAAAACATTACTGTTATATTCAATGTTATATTGGGCCAAGTCTGTCACTGCAAGTATTATCTCTCTAACAAATAGAAAAGAATTGAGGGTTCGTAATCGTGACGGCAGAACGCAATTTTATGACACCACTTCCGTGTTTGCTGTAGTCTTTTCTTATTTTCGTTGTAGTTTGTCGGTGCACATATGACATAAGTACGAGGTTAGAACTTGGAATCTCTTTGGGTGTCAAATCACTAGTTTAATAAAATAACAATTCTTCGAAAACAATTCTTGTTGAATAAGGTAGTGGACATAAAAATACCTACCTATTGAATGTACAGTCAGCAACATAAGTCGCTACACAGTCACGAGATTTGATTGTCTTATCATGCAAAATAATAATTATTTTCAATATCGTATGGCACTTCTCGGCATAGATGACTTTACTTGGTTATATTTTACGACTACAGAGGAGTACGTACAAATTTTAATTCATAAAAAGGTTATCAAAAAATGTGAAGTGTTCAGCGACTTATGTTGCTGACTGTACAAGGCCACCAAGTTGTCTGTTGAGGTGACCCTAATTGGAACTAAAACCATTGTAATCAGATACCTGATAATTACCTCAGATGCATGGCATTTTTTTTTATCAAAACACGGTTTACGTTAATGTTCAATCACCGTGTAAATAATACTCTACTTGCTTCACTGGGTTCCCGTGTGCGTACTCGGAAATCCTGTACCAGCACAATGCGCAGTGATTTAGGTCCCGATGTCCGCTCTAGTAAAATACCTCAATGATTAGAAATCACTACATAGTATAAAACAAAGTCGCTTTCTCTGTCCCTATGTTCTTTTGTATGCTTAAATCTTTAAAACTACGCAACGGATTTTGATGCGGTTTTTTTTAATAGATAGAGTGATTCAAGAGGAAGGTTTATATGTATAATAACAACCATTAAATAGTGGAGAAATATTGTTATTTTTGAGGTTTCTAATGTGATGTCGTTAATTATCAATATTTTTCCGCTTACATTGCAAACGCAGGCTGAACCCTACGAGATTTATTAAAATAATGTACTACATATTTGTACACATTGAAAAGGTCTACAGAAAACTCCGCGATGGTATATGTCTATCTTTATGGATATCCCACAATAACATTTTTTGTCATTTACTTTTTACGACAAATAATGGCTAATTTTCGAAGCCATTTTAACCAATACAGCATTAATCCTTATCCAATTAAATAGCTTAAATAAATTGTTGATTTAATATAGATCTATGTGGTCCTTTACAGCACAATATTTAAATGAATATTTTCGAAGATATTACAGATTTAAAATTGCGGGACGTAGCGCTTGCGGCGGTACGGAAGCAACGGTCGGTGCGTGACTGAAGGCAAAAGAGTGCTTAAGCACTCTTTTTTGGTAGTGTATATTTGATCGAAGAATAAAAATAATATTTTTAATATTCAATAATTCGTAAAAAAAAAATAACGGATGAATAATATCGTGTTATAGTTACTTTCTGGCGAATAATTGCATATGAAGTAAATAAAAAATTAAAAAAATATACTTTTTCCAGCTATTTATGACTAAATATTCTTGTTTATATGCCCATATCATCATTATCATCATCATCATATCAGCCACAGGAAGTCCACTGCTGAACATAGGCCTCCCCAATGATCTCCACAATGACCTGTTGGAAGCGGCCTGCATCCAGCGACTTCCTGCGACCTTAGTCAGATCGTCCGTCCACCTTGTAGGCGGGCGTCCAACACTTCGCTTGCCTGTACGTGGCCTCCACTCGAGAACCTTTCGAAATATGCCCATATACCATTTTGTAATTGCTTCAATTTATTTAGTTATTATATGTTCAAGAATTTGACTATGTGAAAAAAAATATAATTGATGCGTAAATATTTTTTTGTTGCTAACCATACTTTTCGTGTGATATTTGACAACTAAAGGTCATTGCCGTTCCTATAATTAATTGAAACGCATAGTATAATAATAATACGTACCTACATATTATTGTACAAAAAACTATTTGTACCCGGGCGAAGCTGGGCCGGGCCGCTAGTATTATATATAAATTATAAAAAACGAAAATTAAACTTACTTTTGTTCCTAGTGCTTGTATTTCGTTGACGGCTTTCTCATTGTGTCACATACGTAAATAATAAATTGCGTAATTAAAGATACTAGATCGTGTCACGGTATAAAATCCCAAGAGCCGAGCCAATAACACGCAACCCACAAGTCCCATTACTCGGCTGAACCGAAATCAATTTAATTCTAATATCCGCAAATAAATTGGATGTTGACTTGTAAAGCCTAACTCCATCTTGGCGTCCCATTTATATAAACCTCAATTTGTATTGAGCTTTGAAGAGTCTGATAAGTTATTATTAAAGTTTTAAGTAAACATGATACTTTTAAGCAATTTGTTGTTTAAATTGCTTTATCTAAGTTCCCATAACCATAGCTTACGAAACTCTAAATCAAATAGAAAATGTACAAGGCGGTACCTGAATAAAGTTCTAAAAGCTTAAAATATCTAATTTTAGTTTGTCCTTGTTTGCGTTATCTAAGCTACCCCCGGTCTTACCCAGTCATCTGAAGAGTGTGATTGCTTCATTTGTTTAGTTTTCTCTTTCGTGACAAGAGCGCCGCTTTCTTATCGCTCTTTATCTATCAACTGGTATAAATAAACCTGGAATCATCACTGGAATGTAAATAAAGTAAGAATTACTGTCAGCCAAGTGTAAACTTTAGACGAATTATTATCGGCGAAATGTAAATATTAAAAAGAATCAGTTTATACTTAGGTGTGTTTGATGTTCTTTATACCTATACACTGGAATACGTTTACATTTATTTTTCTCGGCACCGGTATTTATGTGGAGAAGATTTGTTCATAACTTATTGACACTTAAAGTAGATATCTCTGAAATACATGAATGTTTTAAACAACTAGCAACGTAATTTACCTAGTCAGGTCATAAATTCTGTCACATGTTTAATATAAAATAATTGAAACAAGTTTATTCATTATGTAACCATTTATATACCAAAATGAACTTAACAAAACATAGATTCTTATGACACTAAAGTTTATTCAAAATGACCTTCGTGATTTTGAATACAGGCCTTCAATCTGCGCGGCCAGTTGTCTATCGCAGTACGAACGAGGTCCATGTCAATATCGGCGGCTGCCTTAATCAAGAATGTCTTGAGTGACTCCAAATTGGGATGAGGCTTTGAGCACGCCTTTTCCTCCAAGTGTTGCCATATCTTGTAATTTAACGGATTCAAATCTGGACTGAAGGAGGGCCAGTCTTCGTGCCGGATGAAGTCGATTTCACGCGCCGCCAGCCAGTCTTGTGTGCTTTTCGCTCTATGAGCTGGCGCCGAATCTTGTTGGAATACCCAGTGCCTGTTATTGAACATGGTATGAGAAACAGGTTCCACAAGGTTCGTCAGGACTGTATTTTGATACACAACTGCATTCGTTTTTACACCTTTCTCACAAAAATGTACCTCTGTTAAGCCCCAATAAGAAACTTCCAATCATACCGTGATCATATCATGAGCGAGGATGGAAAATGACCTCGTTGGACACGCGGAATACGGTTGCTCGCTTCTTCACTACTGCGTGCGTACACCTTATCATTTTGTTTGTTGTAGCTCTCTTCTACGGTAAAATTTTTTCATCTGAAAAAAGAATTTCCCGATATTTTTTTCCCGCGTACCGCTTCAACAAAGCGCGGCATCTCTTCAGTCTCAGGTCCATTAGACGAGCATTCAAACGATGTCCTGTTTTTCTTCGATATGCCCGAAGCCCTAAGTCTTCATTTAACACCCTTTTCACCGTGGTTCTGCGTAACCCCATCTGAAGGGCCAACAGTTTCTGCTTACGTTTGGGATTTCTTTGAATTCGCGCCTTCACAGCTTTTATCACTGCTGGAGTCCTAACAGACCGAGGGCGACCACTTCTTGACCTGTCATCTACACTAGAGTCTTCATTGTATCGTTTAATGGTACGATAAACGAATCTTTTGGTTATATTCAAATTTTTCAGTATGTCAAAAATTTTAATTGGCGCGTAACCGCAACGATGCAACCCAATAACTGCAACACGGTCTTTAAGCGTCCACTCCATATTTAAAAACGAGTAAAATTCTAAAAAGTAAAAAGTATACATTTTTATTTTCATGAACAATTCGAAATTCGAATTCAATAAACTTTTTTGTGGCCAGCATTCTAAAAGAAAAGTTTTACTGTGTGACAATACCTATGACCTGACTGTGTATATTCAGAATATTGAAATGCTATCGGACTCGCCACGAGGTAACAGAGTTTGCCGATACATCCGCTGTGGTTTATTTAGGCTAATGGATTTTGGAACAAACATCTTTATCGTGAGAGCTTCGAACGAACCCGAAAGTAAACCTTTCTGTTTTAATTGAGTTTACCGAACTAGGAGAGTTTATTTTGCTCGCTAATTTAATTGCTAATGGGAATCTCTAGTAAGTATGTATATTTGCAGCTTTTAATCTTCATCTGCTACGGAAACTTAACAAGATATTGGTAGAATTAGGTAGGTAGAATATTCGTACGAAGTACCTACTCGTAATATAATTCTAGCTAATTTATTTAGCTAATATTTTTTCCAAATGAACATTAGCTTTATTATATTGATTTAGGTATCATAATTGGTCTTTAATTTTCCATATCGTAACTATGATCACCGTATTTAACTTGTATCGTACTTTTGGGAATGAGCTCTCCTACAAGTAGGTACATAGATTACATGAAACAATTTAGAGCATTTTTTTTCAGCAGATTTGAGTCTACAATCTTGGAATCGAAATTTAGCCCGAGTCCTTTCAAGGCACAGCGCCAAGACTCTAAAACTTATACTTATAAAAGTCCATAGACTTTAATATACGAATTAACTCAAAACAGTTATTGTTTCTTAGACACGACACAAATACTCGTTGATTTTTAACTGCCCTAAGTAGGTACTTACATGATAATATCCACCGGTTTGTAGTACCCACGTAGGGATCGCTGGGTCAGGTTTACATTACGGAAGTGCGCCTGATGAGGATTCAATGCGAACTAGCCTGGGGCGGCATTCACAAATGTGCTGTTCGATATACTATTCAGCCTCATACATTGGATGTAAAAAGCAGGCCTTTATTAATGTCTGAGAAAAGTTCAGGTAACATTATTCCGACAAATATCGCATCCTGTTCTTTACTTTTTATTAGCGCCAGTGAGCGTATTCGCGTCCGGTCGTGTGTTCAATGATCATTTCTGTCCAAATATTGATCTTTTTTGCTTCCGCTCTATTGGATCAACCGGAAAGGGGTGGAACTTTAGTCAGCAACGTAATCAATGTTATGAAGTACCTTTTATAGCAATGTGTAAATTAATTATTAAACAATTGATGGTGATTGGCGAGTGTCTGAGATGCAGATATTAAAAACTTCCAATATTATTTATATTGGAAGTTTTAAATTTAAAAAAGAAGAGCCAAAGCATTGTCCGCATTTATATGTAAAATTTATATTTTGGGTACGGGTCATCAAATGTTTATGGCGATTATAAATCACGTAGTTGTATAGAAACCTTTGTTATTTTATCTATTTATATATCAATAAAACAGAGAGCATTAAAATGGCCATTATAGGATTGGAATGTGTCAGCGCGTACGAGTGTCAACCCCAAATAATATTTAGGTGAGTACATAAAAATCTATCCGTATCAGACCATATACATGCATATATATATATACGTTCAAAGCACACGCAAGGGCTTACTCTACAATCAAGAGTACGATTGAGAGAGCTCAGGCTATGTCGGTCACTATACTAGCCTAGTAATAAAAATTTTGTGTTCTAGTAAAATCTAGTGAAATTAAACAAAACGCATTTTGGTAATTGGTATTTTGTAACAATCAGTAAAATAATAAATTATAATTATAGAAATATAAGGTAGATCTAGTCTATACTAAAATGATAAATCTCATCAAGTATTGATTCAGCTGTTGGGTCGGTGCTAATAAAACGTACAATTGTTTAGGCGGTATGCTGTCAATATCAAATGAAGCGGCGCACTATACAAGGATGATAATGGAATTTCTGGGAACATCCCTTGTGCCGGTAGGGTGTGCCGCGGGGTGCGAGAGGAGCGGGGACAAAACGGGGCCGGTCTGGCGGGCCATCCATCACGCTGTGGGGGTGCAATTAGGCGAAGTAGATGTGCTGACACGAACACGAGGCCGACGCGACACGCTGCCGCCGACAACGCATCTGCGCCGGTGTCCATCAACGTAAACCATGCATAATTAATGCTCTTTTCATACCAATATCTATAAGTTTTTGCAATTATTTTTTTAGTTAAATAAGATTTTAGGGAGAAACTTCATGTAACGATCGTAAAACACAAGAACTGTGAGCATTCCAGACGTAGCGCGTCATTTTTTTTGGCTTTCTACTGAACAGTGAACGCATCATTTCGTAATCCTTTGTTATCTTTTCTACTAAAAATTCCTGATAGCTTCCATTTACTGGGTTAAAAAGTAGACGATAGCGGTGAGTTGGCTTCACAATGATTATCGAGTCGTTAATACCCAAAGAATCCAACAAAAACTTAATATCCGGACGAGAAAGGTTCCGTAGTGTGGGTGGAGGCCGGGACAGTCTTGCTGCGCGGTAGCACCCGCCGATTATCTGCCGATAAGACACAAAAACAACTTTTTGATTTATGAAGAAGGCTCGAGAGCTCGCTACCGGTTGCAGAGGCCGAATCGTTTGGCTCCATTTAGTGAAGCTCACACCGTCCGTCGCGTCGATAAACAGCTAAGTGATTCATGAATAGGTAAATATTAAGTACCATTTTGCTCAAAGTATCTAACCACAACTATTCTCGCCTTTGAATGTAAGTTCCAATAGGATATGTATTTACAGGAACCGTTTACTGAATTCATTTTTTTAATCGTGAGCGTTACCTTAATAGTTTATAGCGCTGATAAATTAGATCTCAACGTTAATACCCTACTCGTATCTACCTAAGTACTAAAAGATCTAGTTCCGAAGAGATTGATATCAGTCAGATGTTATGACTGGTTGAGTCATAAAATTCGAAGTCAAATTCTACATTATGGCAGAACTCATATTCTACTAACTGAACTTTTGGGTAAGAGGAGGCAGATGAAGAATACCCATCACAGAACCTCTAAGAATTCACTAGCTACCAATTTATTTCATTAATGTCTTTTTGATTAATATGTTTATTAAATACACATGTCTAAATAAAATCTCGTTCTATATTCTATGCAAAAAATGAGCCTGAAAAGACACAAGAGTGATCATCATCATCATCATCATCAGAGACTCAAAAAAAAAACTATACACTCTTTTTTAGTAAAAGACCTAACTCAGTATCAGCCCATATACGTCCCACTGCAGGGCACGGGCCTCCTCTACAATCGAAACTACGATTGAAAGTAGTTAGGCCACATAGTCCACCACGGTGGCCTAGTGCGGGTTGGCGGACTTACATACCATAATTTTTTTTATAAATCGCTATGGTATGCAGGTTTCCTCAAGATGTTTTCCTTCACCGTTTTAGTGCGTGGTGATTGACTATCAATACATAATACCTATACAAATGACCCAACTAAAAAGTAAAAATAATTGTTAATGAGTTTAAGATTAAAATACATTCGTTTATGGTTAACCTGCTTGATGATAATAATGGGCCTTTTAAACAAAAAATGAATTACACTATTGTTTAATCTTAAAAAAAATTAGTTACCTACTTAAGCGTGTTTTTTTTTAGTTTTTTAAATATCCTTTGTTTGTTAGTAAAACGGCTTTCTTGTCCAAGGGATGCGTCAGGCGCGCATACGACCCCCAAAGAACAATGCAAATCCTGAAGGTCCAAGGTAAGGAAATTATAGGTATATTTGTTATTCCTTGAATTTTTATTGGGTATTTTGTCACTATAATATAAATACCCCTAATAGTCGTTTTTAAGTTTTATAACAATAATATTAGTAAGCTATGCATGTTCAATTTGTTCAAAACTATTTCTGCCATTCAAACAAATATAGAACAAGTTACGTTGAAAATGATAACGAGACAAACTTAAAATTATTGTATTGTCATCGAGCCTTGATAAGTGTGCAAAATTTTAAATCAATCCGGCATTTAGTAGTGGTTGAAAATTCAAAGATTCCGTTACATACACACATACAGGCGAAGCTTATTAAATCTTGTTAATAATTTAAAAGTTGATTGTCGACTAGTGTCGACGTAGACAGCACTAGCGGGGAGTCGACAAGTCCGTCGTTCCGCGGCCAGATTTTGAAACATATGTAAATGCGGCCGGTCTGCCATCACACAAAGGAGCCGCCGCTGTTCCAAGTCTTTATTAGCTACGCTTTAATTTTAAATTTATTTAAAGCGATTCTCAAACTAAATTGAAAATCATTTTTCTTTTGTACATGTTTAATAGTGTCTTGCAATAGTTTAGCAAAAGGTACTTACATCCTCGAATTTAGTACTTCCAAATTACGTTCAAAAATATAAATTAAATAGTCCACGCGTAAGGGGTGGTCGTTGCAATCGCTTTTCCAAGTTTCCTATAAGTTCCTTGGCGCCCGACCGTCGGAGCATTATTTGCTCATCTAATTCGATCTTCCCTTTGCTGTTTGTACAAAGTGTATCATCCGAAGCGCACAGACGCATTGTGTTTCTGAGAAAACTTTAGCAACGTTAATAGGTTTACGACCTTATTCATAGACAGTTTATAAACCTATTTTAGTTTTCGAATGTTTTGTCCCTTTCAAACGACTTGTGAATTCTGATTGGGCGAAGATGACAATAAATTTGATAAAATAGTAATGGAGCTACAAAAGCGTAGAGCTAAAAATTATAATTATAAGTGTAAGGGCGAACAAGATGGAGAGAATACACAAGGCTATATTATATTTAAGAACAGAATCTCAGCCGAGTAGGAGCCAGCTAGCGCGTTGTGGTGGTTGTTGTTTCTACGGTTAAATACACTGTCAATTTTATGTCAGAAGGATTCTACGTATATTCTATACTTTAACAATGTCTCGTAGTTAAAACGGTTATATCATACCCTATTTTTTATTAACGTTCAAAGAACGATGAGCGTCTAAGACAAAAAACGGTTTCAATAGAATTTATGATTTCAGATTTTCTGCAATTTTAACTTCTGATGGATCTCTTTTCGTCGTCCAGAGTTAAGCACCAAACATTTAGGGTTCTGTTTGCCCTAATAGCGGTTCTAATGTAAGGAATCTTCTGATCGAACCTATGTCACTTCTCTTGATATGCTCAAAGCTCACAACATCTGAGAAAAAAAAGACGGGTTGCACTCCGGGAGTGCCGGCAGAAGTGAAAACTTGATTATTAACGTTGAGCATGTTTGATATTTTGGAATGGTTAGGGAATAATTTTGCACCAATTGCTTTATCAGTATAAAAGTACTATCATTTATGTGGTAGAATACAATATTCATTTATTGCGCTATCGTACACAAACATGACAATTTATATTACATTAAAAATTTAACACTTTAAAACTATTACAATTATTTTACATTAAAAAGTTTATCTCTCCGAAAAATCAACTTTCATCCATAATTTCAACGACTTTTTCACCATCATCATTACCAGAACTATCATCGCCAATCTCTAAAACTGATACGATAGGTTTATGGTAGCTGAAGTAAGAAACGAACAGTTTTGATTCAAACCTATTTAAATGTCTAATAAAGACCGCATCAATAGTAGTTTTGTATTTCGTTGTGCTAAGATTGCGATCATTCGACATAGTTAAACCAAATTCATTATTTAAAAATTCAATTAATAGTTGATTTTTATCGTCTGCGAAGTTTATGTTGAAATCTCCACTCAAAATCATTGGCAATTCATCAAAGCTTTATAAACTGACAGCTAACTGACAGCTGTCTACTCTCCATCCGTCTTACGCTTTTCGTCTTACGATCAGGTCACGTGTCCTGACGCGAGTTTAAGATTTTATACCCATTACAGAAAAGTGCTCAACGCCGCTAAAGAAGTTTTCACTTCAAAAAACAGGTGTTAGACCAATAATATAATTGAGTTTCATGTGCTAGATAATTTGATAACAGCGCGCGAAAAAGATTTTAGAACTCTCGCTTTTATGGCTACCGAGAAAATTCCATATTGTGTATCATATATTTGTTTATGTATATTATTATTTTCATTTTAGTATAATTTCAGAGATTAAAGATACTCTAAGTATCAGAGGTAGACTGTCAGAGACCTCAGACATTACCTAAGTCCGCCTGTACGTTCAGTGTATGAAGCTATAAATAAATAAAATTCGTATCAGTATTCTTAAAAGGTATTCACGCTTGTTTCTCTTCATTGTTCAACTTTTCTTTAAAAATTATCTGTTTTTTTCATTAATTCTAATAACATTAATATTTTGTAACTGGTACTGGTACTATGGTACTAATGGTTGTAAATCACTGATATTTGAAAGGCCACCTGGTTAGGTAACTACTACTGCAAAGTCAATTTTTCGCGCCAAACAGCAATGTATATGCACTGTTGTGTTGCGGTTCGAACGACGTTCCAGCCTGAAAAAGTACTGAATGTAGGAGAATTAACATCTTATGTTTCAGGATGGCGAGCGCAGTGGAATACCATTTGCATTTTAATTCATGGTGTTGCTTGATTTTTCAACTCTCCATGACTGGTCGTATCGCTTACCATCAGACGAATGGCAATTGGCATGCTCGTCTCACAATTCATAAAAAAGAAGCTATAGCGCGCCATCTTGCCGCTCCCGCGGGCCGCTTATCGCCCCCGTCCGCACCACGGGCTCCCGCACCATACCGTGCCTACGGGTTGCGTCCGCGCTCACACCCCGTCGCTAGCAATGTGCAATTCGTTCAATTTTTAAGACGCGGATCAATACTGATCCAACTATGAAATGAACCGGTTCAAATGACTCGATCAATCGAACGATTGGTTCCGTTTAAGTCATTGATATAAATGAATAGGCCCTTAGTAGAAGTATAGGTAGGTAAACACGTTTTAAAGTTCATATTACCTATTATTTTACACAAAAATATCACTTTTACAACTGAAAAACCTGAAAAACAATTTTACAACAAACGTAATAGGCAAAATATTAGGACAATGGGATACTAATTACGAAAAACGAACAAAAAGGAGTTATTACTTGATGACAATATTTTCAAACGCAATTCGCAAGTAATCATAAATCAAGACGTAACTAACTTCAACTCACTCAAAAAGACAAAACTATAAAATTGTAACGCAAAATAAACTTTAAAGCCTACCACTCAAAGCATATATTAACCTTGTCATTTACATTCTAACGATTTAGTGTCTGTATTCGTCTCTAAAACCGATGATATCCGAACGTTTGTTTGGCTTGATTCGGGTCGGGTCGGGTCGCACTTCACAGGACGTTAACGGCTCGCGAACCGTTGTTCACGGGTTTTGGTTCTCGGCTCTCGGCTCTCGGTTTTCGGTTCTCAGTTCGTTTGAACCGACGCGACGCGATTCTCCTATCGCGATCGATCGAATGAACGAGTTTTATTGTACATAAAGATCGAATCGATCGCGTGGTTCTTGCGAGCTGGATTATTTGACCCGTTCAATCGCGAACGACCCATATTTACCCGTCGCCCTTAGTGACTGTCGAGTCGGTTGTTGTCCGGGATAGACGCGTGCTCGGGCGTGGCCCGTGTGCTCTTCCGCGGTTGTCGATGTAGTAGTGTGTTACTTACACAGATTAAGTAGAGATGCTACGCATGTTACTTAGTTTCCGACAATATAGTTTATTCGCGAAGATGGTCTTTTAATCCATTTAGTTCCTATCCTGTGACCGGCACTCCTCAGCAAAAATAGGTATTACGTATCCCGATAAGTGGCTGCCCAACGTTCGGCTTCGAACTTGCCGTTATAATAATTGTTATTATAGACAATCGAGTTACCTATTTTTTTTTGTTGAATGAACATTTAGTTCTGATCCAAAGTGTACCTACAGTGTACGTATACAGGGAGCGCAAATAAATGGCGCACTTGCTCAGTTATCAAGGATCAGGATACAAGGGCATAATATTAATATCATAATAAAAAATAATATTTGGAAAATACCTATCCGTTTTGAAGTTATGACCGATTAAAGTTTTAAGTTTAATCACCACTTTTTCGCATAAAACCAGTTGGAATGGATGAAGAACAAGATTTAAACACATACGTATTTTTTCGTTTCGTCGTTAATTGAACGGTTAACGAAATATACCACGAAAACCATTTCTAACAGCATCAAAACTTTCTTAGGCCCTATTCAGTGCAACGCGGACGGTCCGCGCGCGGATTAGTGCTTGCGTCCGTCGCGGATCAAATCATCGTTCAGTTCGACGCGGAACGCAGGTTGAGAGTGGTACAGTTACAACAGTAAGCCTAATGATAAAAAATTGAAGTTGGTGGTTGCTGCCTATTTATTAAATAGCAGTTTGTTTTTTTAAACCAATTTGTTTTTTTTCTTCGCCTGAACTATCTTCAAATTTTGGATACACAGCTTTGCAAACATCCAGCCACGCCTTTAGTTTAGCATCCTTATTTTTATACAAGGAGTCGCGGAGATTCCAAAGACATGGTTGTAATCGTACTTCTTGTATAACCCTCTCAGTTTGCACGGTTGCAGCCATGACGACGACAGTACTTTTCGTCCGCGTCGCACGACCGTCCGTCGCGCACTGAAAAAGTCTGTACAAGTCACAGATCACTTCCAATAGATACCGCATTACGATAGTTTTGTTTCGAACCGAAAACGCCAACGAAGGGAACTGCGCGGGGGGTGGGCGGCTTGCAGCGCGGTCACGTGGACTTCACTGGAGAGATGAAGCATAAGTCGATAAATAAAAAAATGTATCGATAGTTCGATTTGCCAGTAAGTTCATGTGTTATGATCGCTTCTATAACTTAATTACCAACTTGTTAAATGTTTGATAATATTTTTTCACCGGCCTGCAGTGCAGTTGCGGTTAAGTTTCGATCAAAACAGCCCTTATCGTATTCTCGTAATTTTGACAACCGCTGTCAAATACGCTCGCGTCAAGTTCGCGTCACGCAAATGTTTTAGCGTATTCTACTGCTGCGCGTATAAGTCTATCTCAAAAAAATTTCATACGTCTGACGCTTAGAGTATTTATATATAGAGGGAGCGCTGTCATACATTTGCGACTTCAAAAACGTAGATATTTTCTTGTTCGTTATGTTGGTAGCACTGCTATATTAATGTTACCGATAAATGACTTTTCCACGAAAAATATATAAATAAATAAATAAACGGAAATTAACATATTCACGTTACATTGTTTTAAGCTGTCATAATACAAAATATTAATAATAAATAAAAAATAAAACTCAACCTTGGCTTATTATAATTTATTTCGCTCCAAATTCAAATATTTTATATTTTTTACATAAAAATTATTCCGGAACTTTTTCGGAATGTCAACAATTTAATTACTTGCAACATTGAATAAAACGCGTTCGATAATTCAAAAATATGAATGTTTTTCTGTAAAATTATTTAAATTATTTCTTGTTAATTAATAAGAAATTGGATTTAGTGTCGATGATAAACGAATACACAGTTAATAATTAACCCCTAAAATAAATTTGGATGGTATTCGATAGCGCTAAACTACATTTTTTGATTTTTCTTTTTCATGTAAGTCATGCGTTTTCCAAGCTGTCACAATTCACACTGGATGTAGAGAAGAAAAAAGGTGGCCCCGGCACCACCATTTTTATCTACGTTTTTGAACTACCAGCGCTCCCTCTATATATATATACTCTAAGGTCTGACGTACAGTTGACGCGCAACTCACGCGCAGTTCACGCGCAGCTAAACACTTACAAGAATACCATTTTGTACTAAAGCGTATACTTAATTGTAACCGCACCGCAACTTGATCGGCGCGTCAAAAAGTTACGTGAATCGCACTACATATCTGATAAATTATACCAACCGGCAACAGCTAACTACGAATAAAATAGGATTTTTACTTCACTTTAACCGTTGTTTACACATGGGTAAGGTCATAAACTCAAGTAGCTGTTTAATTTATCCTTCTCTAACTTCAAAAAAGGATATTTTTTGTTTCATTTCAAATAAATCAATCAGTTAAACAGGGACGTACTTAGATTTAAGCGTCAATAAATTAACAACATAATAACTTTAGGTGCAGTTGCATCGTGTATGGACTGACTATTTTGTTTGTCATTATTTTCCTTAGTGTCACAAATCCAAAATGAAAGATACCAAGAAATCACACTGGTCATCGCTTAAATCATGTAAGATTGCGAATTAAATTATAATTAGAAAAGTTTTGGTAATACCTACATAACGTTTAAATTTTCTAAATAATTAATATTCATTGAAAAAATAATCTGATGACACCGATTAATAAAAAATAAGATTTTTAAAATGATGGCCTAATTCGGCCCTATTAGTCAAAGGCAGCCGCCGGTCATAGTGTACTTCGTCGGATCCAACGCGGCTCGATTATTCTTCCTTTGAGGTTGCCGCCGCGCCGCCGCGCCGTTTGTGAGTACGAGCCGAAAGGCGGCAATTTCTTTGTCGGTAACTTTTAGCATTTTGCAAAAGAAGCCCGACATCTTGAGGTGTGTTCACACTACACACTTGATATAACTTAATTTGATTAAGTACCTACTCCGATATAAAATTTACGTTAACAAAAAGGTCTTATTGGACTGATACAATGCTTACTTGCTCAAGAGCTTATAATATTTTTGTATTTTTTTTGTATTTTATATGTATTTGGGAAACATACAGAACAATAAAACATATATAGCGAAACACAGTAAGTAGCAAATGATCCAGTGAAGCTTCCACAATCAAGTTACACATAAACAAAGCAAGTGTACAAAGCAAAACTAAAACTAAAAACAAAGGAAACGAGATGCCGCTGTGCTACAGTAAATAATATTAAAAAAAAAACTAAAACAAATCTATAAAATCTCAAACAAATGTTAAAACTGCAATAAAATATAAAACAAAAGACAATAACATATAATCAAATTTCAATTAAAACATAAATCAATGAATGGTTAATGTAGGAGACAACTATAATATACTACAATTTGGATTTAATTGAATTAATAAGTGAACATTTAAGTTTATTACACGATAAAAAGAATATGTCGATATCGGAGAAGTTTTTATTATAGTTATTGCAAGCTCTTCGAGTGAATGAATTACATCCATAATTGGTACGAGCTGTAGAGGGTTGAAACACTGATCTATTTCGTGAATTTATACGAGGACATTTGAATGAAATTTTATTCACAATATACGGAGAATCAATAAGGTTATGTATAATTCTGAAAAGGAAAATTTGATCGCGTATATTTCTTCGATCAGCTAATGACATTATAGAAAATTCGGGTTGAGCTGGACAATTAAAGCGATAATTCAAATGTTTCATAAATTTATATTGTATACTTTCGATTTGGTTAACATATACATTATAATACGGATTCCAAACTATTGAAGCGTATTCTAAGATGGAACGGACAAAAGCGTTATATAGGAGTATCATTGTGGAGGCTTTTTTAAAGTCTCTGCCTACTCTAAGTATAAAACCTAATTGACGATAAGCTTTTGCAACAATGTTATTAATATGCACATTAAACGTTAGTTTTGAATCTAAGTAAACACCTAGGATCCCTGATAGTTATAACTCTATCAATCAACACTCCGTTGATGTTATATCCATAATTAATATTTGATTGTTTACGAGAATAAGTAATTATGTTACACTTATCAACATTTAAAAATAATTTGTTAGTATCACAATATCTATATAATTTATTCAAATCCATTTGTAAATGCAAACAGTCATCGACAGATTTAATGATCTTATAAATCTTCATATCATCGGCGTATAGTATGAAGGAGTTATCAAATATATTGGAAAAATCATTTAAAAATATATTAAAAAGCAAAGGTCCCAAATGGGAGCCTTGTGGCACACCTGATGGGACGGGTATAAAAGAGGAGCAAAAGCCCTTTGCTGTAACAGCCTGACTACGATGCCTCAGATAAGAGTCCAGCCAGCGGAGTAAATCACCATGTATACCAAAATTATAAAGTTTAGAGATTAAGATGTCGTGATTTATTTTGTCAAAAGCTTTGGAAAAGTCAGTATATATAACGTCAACCTGAAAACGATTCTCCATAGCATCAGTGATAAAGTCAACAAATTCACATAGATTGGTTTCGGTGGATTTTTTCTGCAAAAAACCATGCTGTTGTTCAATAATGTGAGGCCTAACAATAGGTGCAATAATGTCATAAATTATACGTTCAAACATTTTAGGAATAGTACTTAATTTAGAAATTGGTCTATAATTACATATATTACGGTTGTCACCACTTTTAAAAACAGGAACTACATATGACCGCTTCCAATTTTCAGGCATTGTTGCAGATTCTAAAGATTGCTTAAAGAGAAGGTAAATAGGAAAGCTTAACTCTTTATGGCATTCACGCAGAAATAGAGGAGGAATTCCATCAGGGCCCACACCTTTAGATACGTCAAGCGATTTTAAATATTTTTCAACTGTATGTTTGGTAATACTTAAATTTGAAATATCAACGCCGTTTGACCCCTCATTAGAACAACTCGGTAAAGAAGCTCTAACGTGAGAATATGAAGAGTTAAAATGATCGTTAAATAACTTACAAATTACACTTCTTTCTGAAGACGATAAATCTTTTAAAAACAGACGTCCGTGTAAATCTGCAGACTTTTTCTTGGTTTTGATAAAAGACCAAAAGAGTTTACTGCAACCTAGGATTTTGTTCTCTGAAAACTCAATATATGCGTCGTAGCAAGATAATTCTAAAGATTTTTGTCTATCCCGCAGCATAGCAAAAGAATGATAATCAGCATAACGACCATAACGCTTCCATCTTTTATGAAATTTGAGCTTTTCTCTAACTACTTTAATTAATGATGAAGAGTACCAAATCGGAAAGTTACAATTGTTTCGCACCAATCTAACTGGAACGTAATCGTTAATTATTTTATCTAAAATACTATAAAAACTAGAAACAGCTGATTCCACAGTTGCACTCCGTAGAGATTGCTCCCAGTTAATATTACTAAGAGCTTGGGTAACCAGCGAATAATCACATTTATGAAATAATTTTAATATACGAGGTGGTGATCGAAGAAATACACAACTAACATCAGGGATACAAATATCTAAAGAAGGATGATGCTCATCCTCAGCAACTAAAGATTTTATTGAACGGATAACTTTACAATTGCAATTGGCCATAACAAGATCCAAATATCGGTCATTTACATTAAAAGTTGTATTGAATTGTTCAAAATTATTAAAATTTAAAAAGTTATACAATGCCATTACTTGTACATCGTCACAGTCATCAACATTAAAGCTTGAATTGCTATAGCAAACGGAATACTTCGAGGCATTTTTAATGTTAAAGTCACCGACAATAACATATTTATCATCGGGATTGCGAAGTACACATTCCGAGACACATTCATAAAAATAAAGTAAGTCACGAGATTGCATGGCGCATTGAGGGAAATAGCAACAATATATATGAAATCGTTTAACTGCTCCATGCACTTTAGTAGATATGCATAGTGAAATAATGTCAGCAGAACGTTCATTATTAGATGCCTTAATGGTCAAATCTGTAACTATTAATTGTTTTCGCACCGCAATAAGCACCCCGCCACCCTTAGAGCCAATTCGCGATTCATATTCCCGATCGCAACGATATACGGAGAAAAAATCAGAGAAAAGTTGAGAATTAAAAATACTTGGAGTTAGCCACGTTTCACTCAAACAAATAATGTAATGCTCATTAGATAATACATTACGATAAAACGAGTTGGTTTTAGTGCGTAAACCACGAACGTTTTGATAGTATAAAGTCAGATTAGCCATTATAGTATAGGATCCCGCCATACATCGACCTTCACCGAGAGGTTTATTTGATGAAACCTATTTTATATGCAATTTAATATGTCAATAAATATATTGTATATGGGTTGCCTTGCAAATTTCAGTCCAGAATACGATTAATTAATTATTAAAAAAAAAATTTACACATTTCACCTGTTTGATTATTAAACAAAGTCTATACCAATCGAAAGTATGAAACCCATAGAATATGTAAACGTTAGGTTGCCTATTTTTTTCCGGTCACAACCCTCAGGTTGCCAGGTATAAACAGGTAAATCGCTTCTAGCATTTTGCACCGATCTGATTATTGAATGAAAATTAAATGAAAATAAAGATCATTTTATTACGAACACGGTGGTATAGGGTTGCCTGCGAAAAATCAGTCCCGAATTGCGGTTGTCGAATTTAGAAAAGTGAAATATTGCTCCGAGTGACCATCCCATGCGATAGAAGAGGACACAGCATAGAAGCTGTTCGAAGTCCGCCCATTTAAAGAAAGAGGGTGCGTATGCGATTTATTGTTGAGAATGAAAAGGACAGCGATAGACTCGTATATGCTGTGCATCATTTTGGAGTAGATTGTGGTTATAGTTGCAATTGAAAAAACGTGCTACTATTTATTGTTAAAAAAAATGGCGAAAAAGTGTTTTTTGTGTGATTCGGATGTTGATTTAATTAATTTTAATGATGACATTTTTAAAAGCTGTTGGCTCTGGTGCGGTTTCTGGTTGATTATTGGGAAAACGACCATTTGGTAACAATAATCCAAAAGAAATGACTCGGAATCTGACTAATTTTTTTTTGTTTTTACAATTTTTTACAATAAACAGAAGTATTTTTTAATTGTTGTTTTTTATTTTGTCTTCTAATAATAAAGATACAATTTGCAAGATTAGTATTATATATGTAATAATATAACCTTCTTTTTTGCTAAAAATGTATATATACTTTAGTACATACATACATACATAAACTCACGCCTTTTTCCCAGAAGGGGTAGGCAGAGGTGCCAGGACACCCACATTTCGCCTTGTATGTTCCGTCCCACGATGTGATAGGTGGCGAGCCTATCGCCATATCGGGCCCAAATTCCTGACTCTGGGCTGATAATGAATAGAAAAATCCAATATCACTTTGCCCAACCCGGGATTCGAACCCGAGACCTCAGCTTTGTTACCGTACCTTAGTACAACTACGCCACCGAGGCAGTATATACTTTGGTGTCACATAAAATATATACACACATAAATAATTAATTGATTAACCAAAATTAAATAACTTTTCCTCTATTTTACTAATAAACTACTCCAAAACACAGCATATACGAGTCTATCGCTGTCCTTTTCATTCTCAAGAATAAATAGCATGCGCACCATCTTTCTTTATGAGCGGACTTCGAACAGCTTCTTTGATGTGTCCTCTTCTATCGCATGGGATGGTCACTCGGAGCAATATTTCACTTTTCTAAATTCGACAACCGCAATTCGGGACTGATTTTTCACAGGCAACCCTATACCACCGTGTTCGTAATAAAATGATCTTTATTTTCATTTAATTTCCATTCAATAATCAGACCGGTGCAAAATGCTAGTAGCGATTTACCTGTTTATACCTGGCAACCTGAGGGTTGTGACCGGAAAAAAAATAGGCAACCTAACGTTTGCATATTCTATGGGCTTCATACTTTCGATTGGTATAGAATTTGTTTAATAATCAAACAGGTGAAATGTTTAAAAAAAATTTTTTTTTTAATTATTGATTAATCGTATTCTGGACTGAAATTTGCTAGGCAACCCCTATACAATATATTTATTGACATATTAAATTGAATATAAAATACGTTTCATCAAATAAACATCTCGGTGAAGGTCGATGTATGGCGGGATCTTAGACTATTATATAACAAATTACAAACGATGAAAGTTATAACATAAGGAATAAAGATTCTATATTTTTTAAGTGTCTTATATTTTATCCTAAAAAGCAAACTAACCATAATAATTATTAAATAAATATCCTGTAGGTCACTCGAATAGATTACAATAATCTCAAAGAATATACGATAATTAATATTGAAATAAAGTAAGTCTCCGAAATCAAACAGAATCCCACTGGAAAAATAAAATATTATGTTTAAAATTAGTAAATATTCTTGAAAACAACGATTATCGGCATACCTCTTACAAATCAAAATTACACATATTAAAGCTTTTTTAAATCATCTTGACATGAAATATGAAGTACAGGACTAGTATCTGTTTTACGCATCATTATACTGCAATTTCTCACCCATACATATTTAAATAATTTATCAGAAGCAGCTTTCTTGGCATTAAATAAAAGCAATTTATTCCTTTTTGTAAGATGGTCGTTGAAGTATAAACGTGATGAATCTTTAGAGTAGCCGATATCAGAGGCCCGAAACTCTTTAATTGCTCGAAGTTTTGCTAAGAAGTCATCTTTCCTGTATCTTGAGATGAACCGGATGATAATAGGCTTAGGTTTACCAGAGCTCTTGTCCAGGGGAGCAACCCTAGTAACGAAGTCAATGTCAGTTTCCGGATTAAGAGCAAAGTTGGCAAATTTCGCTATTTTGGCTGTTAATTCCAAGAGATTCTCTCCCTTTTTTTCCGGAAGACCAACTATTTCAAGGTTAGAACGTCTAGCCCATTGATCCCTAATATCCGATTCATTTTGTAATCGTTTATACTTATCATCCATACTACCAATGTCCTTCTTAAGTTCAGGAATGGAATTGACTTGTGAACCTAATACTTCAACCTTCTTGCATATGTCGTCATATTTATCGCTGAAATACTGCAAGCTGTCACGTAATGTCGAAACCTCCGACTTAAGGTCCATGATTGTTTCTTTAAATGTCTCCACCGCTTTAAGTACTTCTTCACGTACAATACTTCTAACTTGCTCCAACGGCACTACAGACATCTGAGTATCACCAGGAAGGCTATCTACGAATTCCTCAGGAGAAGGTGATTGTAGACTTCTGGATGAGGAAGCAGTCTCCACGGAGTCGCAGTTAGAACACACCCACGATGATTTGAAGTCAGCATCGAGGGCGAAGTCAGTTTTATTAGGAATCACACAAGCGATGTGAAAATTGAGTTTGCATTTTGAACATTTCAAAAGCAACCTCTTACTATCACGAACATTATAAGCTTTATTACAGCATGGGTATTCCATTTTACTACAATAAGTTAGCAGCACGGATCTTGTACAATGCAGTGAATAATTTTGGCACGCGACGCACAACTACTTTGGACCCGTGGTCAAACTCTCCAGTGACGATCAAACGACCCGAGGTTCAAATCCCGCACACCACAGTCAGAAAGCACTTTTTCCAATATTGTCCAGTCCACAAAGCGAAATGGCAAATGCAGCAAAAACAGCAAAAAAATATTATATGCAGCCCAATAAAATAATTTAAAAATAAAACAAATATATTCTATCTCAGTCACGCCGCCCACTGGGTGGAGCCAGGCATAAGAAACGTTAAGGAAGAACAAGGAGCCACCGATTCCACGTAGTCCACCAATTAAACGCGATAAAACAAGAAAGTTATCAAACTACAAAACACAAGCACAGCGCGGAGAGACGTCCACTCACTTCGGCGATTACGCTCAGACTGATAATATTATTTAAATATGTCATCAACCGATCCAGTCAGTTACCAATTGCCTATTTACTTTGCTTATTATTGTATTTAACATTACTTTAATGTATTTTGAAAATAATGTTACTTTAAAGTGATAAAATTTCTTCTAAATTCTTATACCTAGAGAAATGTCGTCTACCATTATAGCATAGAATTTGCATATGAGACTTCTGTGAGATAAAATTAGTCAAATCAATAAACACTAACTACTAATTTACTGCACTGGAGACCCCGTGCCATGCAGTGGGACGTATATGGGCTGATACAGTACTAATACTAATTGTTCAGATGAATTATTATGAACTCAAATAGGAAAGCTTTGTATCTAATGTGAACAGGCCTTTATCTTTCAAAAATCAAAATAATAATTTATTTTTTATTAGTTGGATTCGGAGTGCATGTATTAGTTGTGTGCATATTATTGTAAATTCGTTTTCAGTTATTTTGAGTAAATTTTATTAATTTCACTATGCTTTGAACATTACCCAATTTGATAGCTTTTGATGTAACTTGTGTTATGTGAAATGTAAAAGAAAAAGTGATTTGTGCTACCAAACTGTGACAGTGTTTTCGTGCGGGTTTTGGCGGATCCTGCGCTTCCAGCCTTGCCTATCAAGGTCATTACGGTTTACATTACAAGGTCAGTGAACTATTTTAGTGGTCATTAATGACAACTAACCAGCCCATATGAGTCACCGACGGCCTCCGTGGCGCAGTTGGTAAGAACTGCCTGTGAAATGAGAGACCGCGGGTTCGGTTTCTGCCCCGAGACAAATAATTTCCGTGAACCATAATTATTTTTCTAATACCCGCGACACAAGATTTGTATCTTAGTGTGGGGTTAGTACCCATGTATGTGACTGTTGACAGTATTAAGTTATTTATTTTTTTATGTACCCTGAGCGTTATGTAAACAATCGCACGACTTATAAGTAAATAATGAGCTCTGCTCAGTTGTAAGGTTCAATCACTTTAGCGTAATGTGTTAAGGGGTAGCATATGTAACGTTTGTTTTTTTTTCTCATCTTTCTTAATATTCGCTAGCGCCATGCAAATCCGTCTTAATTAAGATGCTTTCACCATATACTATAATGTATATTGGCAGGTGCGCCGTTTTCTTGTACACGTTGTATAACGTTATACGACGTATCACGGTATTCGGACTGCTCCACGCCGTGAACGTGAATGTTCGAGAGTTCGAGCCACGAGTATATACACGTTAACTCGTGTCGTCGTACACAAAAGGGACGATAAGTATACATAAATTCTTATAAAATAGTGTTAAATGTATTGCTATGGACGATGTATATTGGACATTCCGCCTAGCCATCATTTAAGTGTTTAATCTCGAACTATTGTTTATCGAACTTTTGTTTAGCTTAGAGTAATATTACGTCGTAGTTGTGTCGCCAATATGGACGTGTAGTGTTTATGTCGAACTATTTCTTTGAACTTTTGTTTATTTATGTTACGTCGTGTTTAAAAGACGTAATTATGGACGCATAGTGTTATGTTTGAACTTTGAACTATTTGTGTTTTATAGTCTGGCATGAAAGTGTAGAAACGGAACTACCCCTTTATTTCACCTGGCAGCACTATCACATGTTTCACATATATGAATTTTGGTTGTATCTCGCATTAAAGTCATCGTTTTTGTAAAAGTATACCCAGTGATAACGTTTATTATTAACTTATATAATTTAATTCTTTTTTAATTTATATTAATAAGCATCAAAATGAAAATTCGAACGTTAAAGGGATGCCATAAAAACGGCTCAGTGGTGCCTCCATTTATTTCTACATTTATTTGCCAAGCTGTATGTCGAACTATTTGTTGAACTTTTCCAAATTGTGCACGGCGTAATAGTTAATGGACGACATATTTGACTCTTAGTGCTAAGTTAACTTTGAAAGTTATTGCGTTATTATGATGGCACCCACAACGCGACATGGACTTAAAGACAAGGGGGAGAGTGAATCGCGACCAAGTTCCGGGTTGGCTAGTGATGTTGTCACGCCGACCACGTCGACCACGTGTGAGCCAACACCGCCTCAACCGGCGCCGATGGCGGTGACTCCGGTTGTCATCTCTGATCAGCAGCTCCTGCAGCTTGCGCAATTGCTGCGCGCGCAGAGTCCTACAGTTTCGTATGCATCGCCTCCGCCTACATTGTTTCAAGGAAATTTCGCCAAATGTACGGCGCGGTTCGACGGCGCTCAAGACAACGATGTGGTTGCGTTTATCGACGCGTTAGAAATTTATAAGGAGTATTGTACCGGCATGATCCTGAGGGAGAAGCCGAGGAGCCATTATTGGTATTGCCTGAGGCTTGGAGGGACGATGTCATGAAACAGCTTCATGATGCCCCAACGGCAGGTCATCTTGGAGTAGAGCGTACTTTACGCAAGTTGATGGAGCGATATTACTTCCGTGGTATGCGCTCATATGTATCCGACTACGTGAAGAAGTGTGATGCTTGCTCTAAATTTAAGCCGTCCAATCTGAAGCCTGCATGACTATTGCAAACTCCTATACCGCACCAGAGATTTGAGGTAATCGCGATGGATTTATTTGGTACCCTTCCAGAGGGTGACAAAGGAGAAAGGTGGATTTTTCTAGTGGAAGACACCGCCACCAGATGGGTGGAATTGTTCGCGTTAGTAGACCCCACCGCAGAAAATTGCGCTAAAATTCTCATAGAAGAGATATTTATGAGGTATGGTGTCCCACGGCGAGTTGTATCCGACAATGGATCACAGTTTGTATCCGCCGTGATGCAAAAGGCCATATATGTCATGGGTGTTCGGCAGTGTCCAATACCCGCTTATCATCCGGAGGCGAATCCCGCCGAGAGGAAAAACCAAGATTTAAAGCAGAGGCTGGCCCTGTTATTGGGACCGGAGCATCGCAAGTGGACAGAGATGCTCTCCCAAACTCGTTTTGCTCTCAACACTGCCTATAATAGTGGCACAGGAGAGACGGCAGCCTATCTGATGTTCGCTCGGGAATTAAGGTCGCCAATCGATGTGGACCATGATATGAGGACCATCGTGTCCCAGGAGAACTACGTCCCACAGATAACGCCGTACTTGCGTAGTTTCGGCCATACACTCCAACGTGTAAAGTATCGAGTGGAAGAACAACAGGACATCCGCAAAGCAGCGGCAGACAAGCATCGACGTCCGGCTCCTGCTATCCAGGTGGGAGAACGAGTGCTAGTAAACTCACATGTTCTCAGTAAATCAAGAAAGGGCGTTACCGCAAAGTTCGCACCTCGACGTAACGGTCCGTACGTGGTATCAGAGGTGGCGAGTCCGACGTCTTACGTCATTAAAGATAGTTGCGGTCAGGTAGTTGGCAAATACCATGCTAGCGCCCTTACTCCTTATCAGGGTACAAGGAGGACTATACAAAAGGCACGTAGAGGAAGGCCGGCCAGGTCACATCCGGGACGAGCTAGTGACCTAGAGGGGGAGGATATAGCGCGCCATCTTGCCGCTCCCGCGGGCCCCTTATCGCCCCCGTCCGCACCACGGGCTCCCGCACCATACCGTGCCTACGGGTTGCGCCCGCGCTCAAACCCCGTCGCCCTTAGTGACTGTCGAGTCGGTTGTTGTCCGGGATAGACGCGTGCTCGGGCGTGGCCCGTGTGCTCTTCCGCGGTCGTCGATGTAGTAGTGTGTTACTTAGTTTCCGACAATATAGTTTATTCGCGAAGATGGTCTTTTAATCCATTTAGTTCCTATCCTGTAACCGGCACTCCTCAGCAAAAATAGGTATTACGTATCCCGATAAAGCCTTTTTTATGGCAATGATTTCGTCAGTCCCGACTCTCAAAAATACCTAGCAATATTTTGTATAACCCAGCTGAAGTCTGGAATCGGAATTATATAGAAACCTAGCATAATAGATTTAAAAAAAACGTTTTGGGTTTTCGGTCCTATAGTGCCACTGGTCGCGAATTCGGTATCTGGGGGACCTTTTTTCTGAGATTTTAAATTGATAGTCAGAATTGTACATTTTGGCCGCTATTTTGACAATGTTTCATGCATACATACATAAACTCACGCCTATGTCCCATTGGGGTAGGCAGAGACTATTGAGCGCCAAGGGCTATGGTCCATTCATATCTCTTTCGCTTCTTTAACTGTCATTAAACTCTTCATATACGCTCGCCGGTTTCGAGGACTCTCTATTTCTCCTTTCTTTAATAGGATTTTATGTTTGATTTTTATAGGACCGCTTGAGTCGTCGTCGACCGACTCCAACATGCATTCTCGCATTATAAATCTCTTTCATCAGTCTCCATTGATCTATCCTTTCTATATGGCCAAACCAACGAAGCATCCCTTTCTCAATCTTAGTCACTACATCTTCTTTTAAACCACAAGCAATTTGATCCTACAGATATGTACTATCTCAGTACTATTTCAATGCTCTCATCGCTATGGCATTGATCCTGCTTTCGTGCTTCCTCTCCCATCCCAAGACTGCTATAGATAACTATTGGCAACAAGACTCCTTGGTGTATTGCTAATCGAGCACTGTATGAAATATTTTTATTTGCCGTAATCGAATACAAGGCGCTATTTACACTATTTTCCATTTTAACTTTCCTTTCAATATCCTTTTCACACTTTCCATCTCTGGTAATGAAACTGCCTAGATACACAAATTCATCTACTTGCTCGACTTCATCACTCTCTATTGTGACTTTGCATTCTGTTATCGATTCATCCCTCACCAGAACCATTACTTTTCTGGGTCAATAAAGGCGCAGAAAACATTTAGATATTTTTCTAAGGCCTTCTCTGCCATGCACCGTAGATAAAAAACTTCATCCAAGCATCACTATTTCAATCAATATCCTTGCATATGCTGAGGAAGCTATTACCCTGAAATTTTTACACTCATGCTGAGACTTTTTCCTTTGGAAAGTGGCACAATAACAGCCTTGAACAAACCTTTGAGTACTCGGGCGTCCCTCCAGCACTTATCAAACAAACGGCACAGCAAATTGGAAACTATATCTCCATCTCCTGTCAGCATTTCAGCCGATATCCTATCATATCCTGCAGCCATTCCTACTTTTATATGCTTCATACCATGACGTACATCATGTATCCACATATCTATACTACTATCACTTTCACTCTCAAACTTTTCGTGGGAAATCTTTTTGGAATCTTCCATTTCCTCTTTATACTCAAATACACTTTCAAAGTAATTTTTCCATTCATTAAAAAAATTATATGGATCTTTTATGGTATACTCATTCATATTTCTTATTATTCCTAGTAACGATTGTCTCGCTTTTGTCATGCATACTGCCTCCGCCGCTTTTACAGTACCATTCTTAATTTTTGTTCAAGTTTCTTCTATCCCCTCAATCTCACTTTCTAACAGTTTCCTAGACTGTTTACTCAGGTTTTTCTCATATTTAATTCTTACATCCTTTTCCATTCTCTCCACTTTTATTCTGTGTCCGGTTTATTTATCTGGGCATAGTGTCACCACGTCACCACCTCTTCAATAGTCCTGTTATTTTAATAACAACAAGAAAATGATCAGTGCTGACATTTATCCTACGGTATACTCTGGTGTCTACTATTGGTTCATAAGTAACTTTTAAACATTTTTCAGTAATAAAGAAAGAGTATACGAAAATTAGAGAAATCACTGTATACTCGTATTGTATTAATTGTCTCGCAGATTACCTACTTTTTGAAGTTTTAGCTTTGCCGTGTGGAAATTACACCCATACACACTCGCACTACGCAGCAAGCACGCGCGCACGCGCACCCGCACACTGCTGCATGTCAACAGGCATCCTTCTAACTACTTGAAAAGAATTAATATCTCAATTAAATCCCAAAAAATCCATCGCCTCATTACTTTCCGAATTCCCGAATAACGGAATGATTTCCCAAGAGGCTTCTTTCTCTTTGAGATTATTTTTTTTTGAACTTGTCATCCTTCATAGTACATAATGTTTCCATTTCTATTTAAAAATGAATGATGTTATTTAAATTATATAGAGCCACAAACTTATCTGGCCCGGTGGCCAAAAGTGGAAACAAATACGTCATTTCGAATTGTCAATCTATCTGCCAGTCGCTGACATATCCGCCATTGGTTGTTTACTCAATGTATTTATTTTTCCTGCATTTTTTAAAACTAGTAAAAATGCCGAAAACTTTAAAAAGTGACGCTAGGGACGTTAGACTTCAGGTATTAAATTTTACGTAGGAAGAAAAGCGTCTTCAGACACCAATAATACCGTTCGAAAAATTGTATCAATGCGTAGCTGCCGCCAAAGGTGTGTGTTGTCAGCTTTACAAAATAAATTCCACGAAAACAAAATGTTGTACATACTAGTACAATAGATGGAAGTACATATCATAAACTAAAATTTATCGGTACGTGCGTGGTGGCCTGTTGGTAAAGGGACTAGACGCGGTTGCCAACATGTTCACGGTGGTCGCGGGTTCGAATCTCAGGGCACACTTCTGACTTTTCGGACTCATGCGTGTATTGATAGTCAATAAATACGCACTATACAACGATGAAGAAAATCATCGTGAGGAAACCTGCATACCATAGCGATTTATTAGAATTCCTATGGTATGTAAGTCCACCAACCCGCATTAGGCCAGCGTGGAGGACTATATGGCCTGTGATATGGCCTTACCACCCTCAATCGTACTCTCGATTGTAGAGGAGGATACAGATGCACTTGTTTAAGGGTTTTGGGGAGCGATTTGTTCGAAATCTTGTGAAGGAAAAATAACATGAAGAAGAAACTAGTCATTTTCTCGACACTATTGATCGGATTGAAAATCTTACTTTACCCACTTTATTGCAATATCTATTTTTATTGGCAGCACCAAATTCGATTACAGCGACGCTCTCACCGGGTCAGATAAGTTTGTGGGACTTTAAATTTTTTTAATATTTATGAATTTAATATACATTCATAAATTACTTATCAATACTCAATACCTTAAGCTGAAAACACATTGTAGCAGGGATCGAAACCGGTTGCACATAACGGTACCGGTATCGACCAATTTCGGTTACCTTTAAGATTTGGGGACCCGTTATGACGGTAACCAATGCAAATTATAAGGGTTACCCTTATATACGGGAACCGATTTAATACCGATAACCTAAAAAAGACCTTGACGGCATTGGAGAATAGTTACTCATTTCCATATTGCATACCAAGTGAAACATATACTTGGCGTGTTGTTTACCCAATATCCCTGGAATCAGTTCATTTTACTTGCGATGTAATAGTGTTGAAAATAAAAGGAAATGAGTAAAGGCAAGGATTTGGTGTAATGTACTGTATAGTAAAGACATTTTTATATCTCAGTATATTTAATTCAATAAATAAATAGATACCTAAATTCACATAAATAATATTATTTAGTACAAAAACCCTATATTTTTAAATTATAAAACATTAAAATAAGATAAGCCACGTCCCGAGCAAATGACCTTGAGCATTTATGTCTTTCTAATGCCTACTATACACTACGTCGTATTCGGTTGCGTCCGCCGATGTATAAAGGAGGTGATTTGTGCGTCTGTTATAGGTATTTAACGTCCACAGATGCGTCCGCCTCGTATCCGATTGTTGTCGGTTTTTGTGGCACGGATCAAAGGGTTATGTTGCGAAAGTCCGACTTCTGTCCACAAGTCTTCGCTTTTTTTACCATCGCACCACACGTTACCGCAGTAGAGTTCATTCGAGGGGGTTAACGTCACTCGCGTCCGTAGGCTTTGACCCTAGATTCCCTACACTTGACCCCTGGGTAGTGCCAAATGAGTGATACAGTTCGTGGTGGTAGGACTTAAGTGTCCGCCCGGGTAGCGACCACCGTCCACAAAGGCGTAAAGGCCGTCATTGTGATCTCCATAAGGGGATCGCGTTCCGGGATCAGCTCATGGTTTTCCGTTTTTTTCGAGGGGCTTGAGTCCAGGCATGAGGTTGTACCGTGTGGGTATTTTCGGTCGTTTGTCGAAAGGAGGAATGTTGATCCGCCGGCCAGGGAGACCCGTAAAAACGGTTGACCGCTGGCCGCCCGCGGTATAGTACAGGGGCTAACCACCTCAAGAGGCTGCCTCACCATGCCGCGCATAATCTTGGGTGGGTCCATCATGCCGGTTGGTGACCGGAAGTGGGGTCTCGGCGGCCCATCCCGGGAGGGTACGGGGGCCCTTCCGTCCGGTGGATCAATTCGCTTCCTGCCGACCCTTTCGTGCCGGTGCCCATTCGGCCTTCTTAGTGCCCGAACTTAAGCCCTTCGTTGCCTCTGCACCAATCTCATCCTTCATCTCAAAGGAAGGAATGTAATATTCCATTCCAAGTCTGAACTCGTCAGCGATAGCGTTGACACTTGCTGAGGGATCTTTACCCTCAAAGCAGCGCCGCCTCCAAGAGATGAATGCGAAATATTCCCGCATACCATCCCAATCTGCCACGAGTAATGCCAGACCCTCCGCTTAACCTGCACGGAACGTGGTGGTGATCCGAACGGCAATGACGACCCAACCAGGCAGTTATCAAAAGTGCCCAGAGGCACACTAACGGTCACACGATACCCGGCTGGGTGACTCGCCAGCAGAAGTTCCAGCAGAGGAGGCGCATGACTCGCCACATCCGGGATCCTGGTGGGCTGATTCAGCAGTTGTGTCACGTCATGAGTCAGAGCGAATGCATGGGAAGCTCTGTCAGCATGATCAGTCTAGGAGGATCTCAGCCACAGTTCATGATGAGCATTGAAATCCCCCAAGACCACCATTTCGGCTAACGGGAACTGCGCGTGCGCGTCATTAGCTGCCTGGCTAAGATACCTGAACAGCCGAGTCGCCTCATCGTCCCCGTGGTGCGAGCTGTAAAGGCACACGTAGATGCGGCTCAGGGAACCTAGATCCACGTGCACCCACAGAGCGGAGAACGAGGGGTCCTCCATGCAGTGCAAACGGCGACAGCAGATGTCCGACCGAACACACAAGCATACCCCGGCTTTAGGCTTGAAGTTTACTTCAAGCGAATAGCCGGGATACAACAGGTAAGAATCATCGGCCGGACAACGAATCTGCGTCTCCGTTAGGAAGAACAAAGCAGGCTGGGCCGTCTCGAGATGGTGATGGACGGCATTGAGGTTCGTATGGGGTCCGCGGATATTAGTTAACTCCATAGTGAACGCAGTGGTGGGGTTATGCACCGCTGAAGGACCTGCTCTGTTTAATTGCACTGTCATGGTTGAAAGGATGAGATTGGTGCAGAGGCAACGAAGGGCTTAAGTTCGGGCACTAAGAAGGCCGAATGGGCACCGGCACGAAAGGGTCGGCAGGAAGCGAATTGATCCACCGGACGGAAGGGCCCGCGTACCCTCCCGGGATGGGCCGCCGAGACCCCACTTCCGGTCACCAACCGGCATGATGGACCCACCCAAGATTATGCGCGGCATGGTGAGGCAGCCTCTTGAGGTGGTTAGCCCCTGTACTATACCGCGGGCGGCCAGCGGTCAACCGTTTTTACGGGTCTCCCTGGCCGGCGGATCAACATTCCTCCTTTCGACAAACGACCGAAAATACCCACACGGTACAACCTCATGCCTGGACTCAAGCCCCTCGAAAAAAACGGAAAACCATGAGCTGATCCCGGAACGCGATCCCCTTATGGAGATCACAATGACGGCATTTACGCCTTTGTGGACGGTGGTCGCTACCCGGGCGGACACTTAAGTCCTACCACCACGAACTGTATCACTCATTTGGCACTACCCAGGGGTCAAGTGTAGGGAATCTAGGGTCAAAGCCTACGGACGCGAGTGACGTTAACCCCCTCGAATGAACTCTACTGCGGTAACGTGTGGTGCGATGGTAAAAAAAGCGAAGACTTGTGGACAGAAGTCGGACTTTCGCAACATAACCCTTTGATCCGTGCCACAAAAACCGACAACAATCGCATACGAGGCGGACGCATCTGTGGACGTTAAATACCTATAACAGACGCACAAATCACCTCCTTTATACATCGGCGGACGCAACCGAATACGACGTAGTGTATAGTAGGCATTAGAAAGACATAAATGCTCAAGGTCATTTGCTCGGGACGTGGCTTATCTTATTTTTTTCAAAGTATATAGGTAATCCTATTCCAAACCAAACAAATAATTCAACACTCTCGTGCGACGTGCGTACTGAATGAAATATCAATTAAGAGTCTCAAAATTCAAAAATCGCAAAGAACGCGTTTGCGTCGAATTAGTGCAAGGTCGTGTTTGGTCGACGCACGGCGCATCGACACTTTGACTTTTGCCGACGACGCTTGAAACATAGAGGTAATCCTTATTTCGGTTACCGGTATCTGTATCAGCCCATATACGTCCCACTGCAGGGTACGGGCCTACTCTACAATCGAGAGTACGATTGAGAGTGGTTAGGCCATATAGTCCACCACGCTGGCCTAGTGCGGGTTGGCGGACTTACATACCATAGAAATTCTTATAAATCGCTATGGTATGCAGGTATCCTCACGATGTTTTCCTTCACCGTTTTAGTGCGTATGTAGTTACCGGTATGATACCGGTTAAATTCTAGGAATCTAATAAAATCGGCGTGTAGGGGTTACCTTTAAAAATACCGGTATTTTTTTTCGGTTGATACCAAAAATTATTTCCGGAACCGTTTTCGGTCCCCGCATTGTAGGTTTTCGTCTTACGCATAGAGTAAAGAAGCGGCCATAAATACTAGAGCAACGCGTCTTACAGCGATCTGAACAATGGATTCTTTTGTTGTGTGCACATTATTGTGTTTTGAGCTTAATTACCTCCAGAGCAGGGATGTTGCGAATATTCGCATCCGCATCCGCAAATGCGAAGCTTCCGCATAAATTTGGACATCTGCATCCGCATCCGCATCCGCAATAATCGATGCGGATATTTATGCGGATGCGGATGTAATACAAAATGAGACAAGACAGAAATTTGGCGGTGCCGGCGAATGACGCGTGCCGTTCGGACGTGATATTGACCTATGGGAGCGAAATAAATAGTGACATGATCCGACGCCTTTGTTGTTGCTATGATATTAGATTCTTCTAGTGAAAGTGAGAGAGAGAGAGAGAAAATGGGAGTAGTAGTACTGAAGCTGTACTCCAAAAATAATTTCTTTCTTACCCCAATAAAAAAAGAGTCTATGTCGATGAAAATCCTCTTAAGTGGTGTTTATCGAGAGGAATTAAAGATATTATTGCCGATAGCACAAAGATTTTTATCCACTCCACTAAGTAGTAATCCTAGCGAACAATTATTTGCAGCGTGGGTTTAATTTACGAACCTCTTCCTAAACGCCTTGTTATCAGAGAAGGCGGCGTGGCGTTATACTTAAGAGCGTATACACCTTGCGCGCAAAGTCAACTATAGGTATTTTTTCGTTAATTTCACGCACACATAAGCGACCAAAGTTGTGTGCGTAGAGCTGCCGCGTCGGCTCGCTATACAATCGGCTCAAACAACTTTGATCCGTGCGCTTCAAATATTCAATTGAAATGTAACTGTAATATAATATCATAAAAATATTTTATTTGCATTATAAGTAGACAAATATTACTGTGCAAGCAAAGAATAATACAAATTTTGGATACTAATCATATTTTCGTTATTATTACATTGTTAAGTTGCATTCAAATCAGTGTTCAATCAGTAGACACTACGGACGTTTTATTAATCATTTCGTGTTCGAACACATAAATAGTGTTAGGGGCCTTACAACCCCTTACAATTACGAAATATATTTAATTTATATTACAATACATAACATAATTTAGCCTCGGAATTACGTCCCATTATATTACCTGAAACATAATTTATACTCACTACAAAATCACTATAGGTAATAAAAATAATTAAATATTTTACTACCAAAGTACTAAGATGTGGTAATCGCATTCCGCGCGTGGCTATTTTTACTACGCGCGGCATAATCGACTGCAGCCAGGCCGGAGCGACAAGCGATACGTCCTCCCTATAGAAGGCCTTGCGGCGGTCTGATTTGATCCACGTCAGACAGCGTGTTTTATAGTGGTTTTTAAAATATTTGTAGATAACATGAAAACAAATTTTGTTGAAATATAAAAATGGTAATTTATTGATAAGATGTTCTTCTATTATAATATGCAATTATTATAAAAAATTATGTACGATAAGTTGGTGAAAAAAAAAAATGTTCTTGACGAGAGTTTCTGAATAATTCCGCATTGTTTAAATTTTTATTTTTCAGGAACTAAACAGAAAAAGATTATTTTTCTCAGCAAAATCCCTCCATAAGGGTCTTATTAGTCTGATAATATTTTTATTTTCATCTTATATTTAGTGGTTAAGGATATCTTAAGCTTCTAAATTGCCATTTAAAGCCTAAATAACGAAACTTGTGTTCAGTAATCTGTATAGTACTCACAAATTATCCATCAATCTATAATGTTTTCCACCAAAATCCCTAGATGACAACCTTTTCTAAAATTAGTAATAATTATTTTTCCTTTAAATTGTTTATTGGTGGCTATTAACTCATTTGAAAAGTTCTGTTTTTAAGCCAAAAAGCGCGTGCAGGGTATAAACGCTCTTAATAAATAAATAAATGAAACGGTGTTCTTTTGCGAGCTCTTGGGGCTACTCAAATTGAAGGTAATGCATTTTATTATCAATAAAGAAGATGGCTAGAACCTTGCACAAGCATGGGATCGAATTCTACACTTAATTATATCGGAACCCAAAAGACCAACTGCCCGACATCAAGACACAGTGAGCTTCTTCTGCGTAGAGTGAAATGCAAAAACAGATTAACGTTTTAAATTAACTCTTTAATTTAATAATTGTCAATTACGGGTAATTAAATTCCGCCCCGTGACCATGAATCCTTTAAAGTAATTGAAATATCGGGAAGTTAAAAAATATAAAAAATTAACATAGATAAATCGATAAATATTAGTAAGCGATAAAATCCGTAAATAATACTTTAATTTCAATATTCATTCATATACTATATTTATATAAGATCTTAAACATCCGCATCCGCTTCCGCATCCGCGGATGTGAGCCTTTGAAAATCCGCGTCCGCATCCGCATCCGCGGATGTGAAAAAATCGACATCCGCAACACCCCTACTCCAGAGCATAAAGCTGAAAACACATTGTAGGTTTTTGTCTTACGCATAGAGTAAAGAGTACAAAACTATGGTAAAGAGCGCGACTGATATGGTTCGTACGGGTCGTCAGAGGGCCCACGTACGTTTTTATTTTTTTTAATTTCATTGGCAAAGGACGGTTTTCTCGTCTGTCAATGACTAAGCTTTTAGGGATGGAAGAGTCGATTTTTATGTACTCTTTATCTCATCTCTATATAAACAAATAAATAATAGATTTTTTTATATGAAATCAATCCTAGTTGGCGCTTATTATAAAAAGTTCTAAGTCTGTGATAACCTGTGGTACTATCACATTCGAGTTTGCAACGGTTTTATTGTCAAAATCAATGATTCAATCAATATTAAATCACACATCAATCAATTATATAATACTATGATTGATTAAATTCTTTACGCAAACATAGATTACACATTGAGAATAAATTTACTGTGGAAAAATGTTTAGCAACAATGCCGTGTACATGCCACATATTAGAAATACTTATGTATAAAATGTGTGAATTCCAAAATAGGCAATATCGTGTTTCGAGCACACGTCTTGATATTACTACTAACAGTGTCAGTTTAAAAGAAAACAAAAAAGAGACTACCTGAAGACAAATAACAAGATAACCTTTTTTCCTATTATAATTCCTAAAACAGCGTGTACTTTGAAATTTTAACATCAATAACTTAATATTTGATTGTATAAAAAATTACTCGGTTATCTTCAGTTCAGTACCTATTTGTTCCCATACTTCTTACTTTAAGTGAGCATATTTGTATTATTTACATTTAACATTATAAATAATTTCTCTTTTACGCACATACTCTAATCGTTTTATTTCCATTTGTTAAAGGACTGCACAGACGAACTTTTGGCTAATTACTGATAATTAAATAAATAAATACACCCTACAGTCACATACATGGTCCTGACCCCACATTAAGATCAATTAAGTGTTGGGTCGTGGGCAGGGTGGTCCATCTCTCTATGAACGGATCGAGCCTTCCAACAGTTGTCAAAATCCCCAGATTATATTATGGGCAATTTTTTTGATGCTCATCTGTGGTTATTCCCAGAATCTGTATACCCAGTGTATTATAATCTGTAATTAAAATATATACAATTTTTAGTCTTCTGTTCTTATTGGTCTGTGGTATTCTGTTAAAAAAAAGTACATTGACAAATGGCGGACTAAAGTCTGTTTATCAAGTTTTATTTTCAAAACTATTCTTTTGAAGTTTTGTGTTTAAGTTTTGTTCTAATATCCATTACTGCGGAGATATTCACATACTTACTGGAAATGGTTCAACACGTCTAATCAATATAGAAAATGTGATGTGTGATTTGACTTACTGGCCAGCCATCCATCCATAACTTTACACAAGTTTTATAACATTGGAAAATAACCATCTTAAAGGACATCAGGTATGTTTGTACTAGGTTTTAAGTTGTATTCAATAATGCTTATCGAATATATATCCTCATTATACAGACGACAGGCAGACTGTTTTCAACAGGACATTATGAATATGTTTAGAGAAGGGCTACAATGTTAGGACACCTTTTAATAGATAATATTAATAAAATGTTATCTTAGTATATCAAGTCATCTGTATCATTAAATTAATACTGCTGAGTGGTGATTAAAGATAGAATTATGTGGTAATTATTGATATAGTGTCTTTTGACCGCCACAATGATTCGATATATGGTTTGGTTTTTAAAATAATATCCTTAAATTATTTTAATTTATTTTATTATATATTTATTTATTAAAATACAGAGTTAGAAACAAAAAATAAATATTATTTCCACGAAACCGGGCTTCGGTTTGGCCGTGGAGTTGGTGAGTCTCATTTACACATGTACATAACATTTGCATTAGACATTAAACAAACAAAATTACCCTTATGAGGTCTGAATTTTAAACAAAAATATACAAACACTCAAACTTTATGATATAACTATAAAATAAAATGATACAGGATATAACTTTAAACAATAATATGTAACAAAATATCACTTCCAAAAATTTAAGTAGAAAATAAATTAATAATTTAAGTAGAAAAAAATTAAGTAGAAAATAATAATTAAGTAGAAAATAAAACATCATATAAAATAATATTGTATTTAAGGATATTACTATTTGTTGATTGCTTAATTGTTATCCATATCTGCATTTGCTTTTACTTTTATTCTTAAAAATAATTGCTTATGTTTTTTCAGAGTATGTATCCGGGGTGTATTTCACTATGCAACTGAGGATTGGATTAACCGAGACTGCATAACCAGTTCTTTAATATCTAGAAGTTTGATTCTCTGAACAGATATGTATGTTTATACCATATTTCATTAATGACTTGAAATTGAATGTAGAAACAACAAAAATATTAGTTCAACAAATAATGGGGAAACTTTTTTTTATAAATAATACATGTTCAAATAACTTTCACAACACAAGTTTTATGACATTATGATCTCACCAGCTAATAATGCTTACTGTATTGAGATATTTATAAATGTAAAGTGGAATGAAAACAATTAAATAAATATCGACTAATTTGTATTTAACAGAAAGTGCACACTATATTTGTACATATAAGTAAACAGGCTCTATGAACTGAATCTTTCTTTCAGTTTAAAATTAATAAACATCAAGTTTTACTAAAATCAGACTTGTCTTATCTCATAGCGGGATCTTTGCCAATATGTCTTCTATTATATCTTTATTTTCTTATACCTGGCAATATTTTTATACACTTATTATTATTTTCATAATAAAAATATGATTTCAGCAAATAGTACCAGTTCATTTGCTTTCACAAACTGAAATTATGGAGCAGCAGAGTGGGAATGCAATTCTTCAAATAAAAAAATTGTATACAAGTCTGTAAAAACGTAGGTATGTATATAATTCACTATTTTAACAGCAAATTGGAACATTCGTTCATTATTGTAGTAATAATAAAGGACATTATGTGAGTAAGAATGTAGGTATTATTATACTTTCCTATATGTGTGAGACTATTGTTTTAAAATCACTTTCAACAGATGCAATGTACCACTGTATTGATTTTATTGGCATTTTCCAAATGTTACATCAAGATTCTAAAAAGTTCTCACATCAAGAATTTAACTTACCGACTATTAAAGCCCAGTAAGCCTAAACTCTTTTGCCTGTAGCTGAAGAGAGAAAGAGAAAAGCCTATATTTTACATTTAAGACACAAATCCTAAAAATGGTTATATATTACATTAATTTTTCTTTACTGTACTTTTCAGATGATAAAAAACACACAAGTACTACATAGTGCAATTTGAAGGCTCATTATGTGAATTGGTCCGAGAAGTAACAAGTAGAGAAAATTAGCTGTACCAGAACCTGAAAATTACGAGTTTGTCAATAGAAGAATGGTATTTAAAAAAGCAACCAAATAATTCATCCAAGATTACTAAACTTTCTTCATTTTGACTATGCACCTTGTTTGAACATAATTTTCACAAACTTATTTTTACTCCCAGTTTTCAATCTTTTAAATCTGAATAATATGATTAAAAAGTACCATAAGAAATGAAAATGTATTAACATTTTAAATCACTACATAGTATAAAACAAAGTCGCTCTCTCTGTCCCTATGTATGCTCGAATCTTTAAAACTACCCGACGGATTTTGATGCGGTTTTTTTAATAGATAGAGCGATTCAAGAGGAAGGTTTATATGTATAATACGTACATATTATTGTACAGAAATCTATTTGTACCCGGGCGAAGCTGGGCCAGACTGCTGGTAAGAAATAAACCACAAAAATTCCTTCGTCTACTTCACGAAATTTTAGTTAATAATTATGCTTACCTATTATTCAAGGTGGTCTATAAAAAACGTTGTTGTAGATTTTAAGTTTTTTTTGAAATGAATACTACTACCAAATCGTTGTAATTTAAAATTGCATAAAATCAAAATGCAACATGAATATTTTGAATAAAAAAAGTTCTTACATAATATCAAAGTTAAAATACTTCTGTTTAAATATTTATTGTATGAAATGTCATATTTTTGTCGATCTTTCTCTCATAGGCTACTTTTTTGATGTTTTACTCTGCCGTGTGTGCATTGTACACACACACACACAAACTTACAATTATTTTCTTCTTTTGTAAAAAAATATGTATTTTGGTAGGATTATGATAAAAACATGTGATGAATTATGACCTTTTCTTACTACGATGGCTGATGTTAAGCTTTTTGTTCTTTAAAATTTGTAAGCATTTGTTGCTTTATATTTTAAACTTGCTTTTGACCGCAATATGTTCTACGTGATTAACTGTATTTACAATATGTTTTATATCTTTAAAATCGATACATACTCCCCTAAATATACCAATTACATCCCAATTTCTCCCATCAAAATGAGATAATTCCAAAAATCCAAATTACGTCACTAAATATAACGTTGGGCAAATTATGTAATTTATTACTTTCTTAACTACAAAGATTTCCTGCCTAATCTTCACTTAAGACATATAAATTGGTCATTATTTAACTAGAATATAATAAATAGATACTATTTAAACACAATAACTTGCTACCTTTAAAATTTCTAATCTCGGAACCACGCACAATTTTACTGATGAGTATTTTTTACGTGAAACCCATTTACGCTTTAAATTAAAGTTGCTTTTGCTTATGACTTCTCTTCAAAATCACCTATCAAAGAAGATACAATTGTAATTTTGAAGTTCATTTTAAAAACACAAACTTTCGACATGGACATTTTTTGTATTTTCACTTCACAGACATTTCACTTTTACTTATATGTATAGGTAAATGCAGCAGGTAGTAAAAGGTTAATGCTATGACGAAACACAAATAAAGAAATATAAGAAATCGATGACTTTTTTCCAAACTTTGACACTTCGAGAACTGTTGGTTCTTTAATACTTTGTACGATTGCATTAAGTTGTATAAGTTTTTCGATTGTATATAGTTGATAAACATCAAAGATGTAGTATAACGAAGATCGGCAATTGAAATTTCGAGTGACTCAAAAATGGGGCTGTGATAGCATGTGATAAATTGTGTTCAATAAAAATATCAAATAAATTAAAAACATGCAAAATTTGTCACTTGGACAATTTACAGTTTACACTACCACAGCTTACTTGCTATCGGTGTGTTGTCTTGTCGTGTATCTCGTTGTAATATATGAGTTAAATCATTTTATCACACATCTTTCACATTAACGATCTTTATTAAATTACATCTATATATAAAATAATAAATTATTAAATACGATAAGTAACAAAGTCCAGAAGATTGCCGCTATACATGTTTCTTATTATGCTAAGCTTATTGACAATAAACAGATTTCAAATAAAGTTAAAATCAGTGATTCGATAGTATTTGTTAGAAACATGAGCGAATTCATTAATTTAGCTTGATTTACAGTAGCAATATACATATTAGACTGGCGTGATATCAGAACTATGATACAGGGTACTGTAGATGATATGCCCAGTGTCAATACTCATACTAATTCTGCGAAATATAAACTCATTTGCAAAAAAAACGGGCACCTAAGCAATGAACCATTTCAAATGTTACTATTGGTTTGTTTGATAATTATAGGTAGTTTTACTCTCACAATTTTGTAAATTAATAAGCAAACAATCTTTTTCGTCAGTATTATCATAAAATTTTGATAAAATTTATGGGTTTTAATGCTAAAGTTCACTAGTAGTGTATGCTCGCTAGTAGTGCATATGCTCGTTAAGTATAAGTTACAAAGATTTTTGTTTGTTTTTTCTTTAATAAAGTAAAAGCAGATAAATGTTTAGTATCGAGTGTGACCCCCTCTAGCTGAAATCACAGCTTGAATTCGTCTGGGTATGCTAGCGAGGATATCCCGGATACTTGCTTGCGGAATACGTTCCCACTCCGCGGTAATCACATTCTTCAGCTCTCTGATGGTCTGCGGAGCCGGTTGTACTGATCTCACGCGTCGTTTCAGAACGTCCCAGACATGCTCTATAGGATTGAGGTTGGGACTTCGAGCTGGCCAATCCAAACGACGAATGCCGACCTCTTGCACATACGCTTCCACATCGCCAGACCGGTGGGCGCGAGCGTTGTCGTCCATAAAAATTTAGTCTTCGCCTAAAGCGGCCAATGCGGGTTGTGCATGAGGAATTAGAACTTCCGTTATGTATCGATGTCCAGTCAGTGAGCCGTTTTCAATGAAGACTAACTCTGTACAATCCATTGAATTTATTCCTGCCCAAAACATAACAGAGCCCCCACCATAAGGTGTGATTTCTTCAAAACAAGCCTCTGCAAAGCGTTCTCCTCGTCTTCGTAGCACTCGCCGACGTCGATCTTCACCGAACAGAGATATCCTGGCTTCATCGGAGAACAATACCCTATTCCAGTCTTCTTGAGTCCATGACTCACAATTTCGAGCAAACCTAAGCCTGGCAACTCTGTGCTCACGGAGTAACTTAGGGCCGCGGGCCGGGCGATGACTGTGTATATTGGCCGCGATAAGCCTCCTCCTGACCGTCCATAGACTAATATGCACATTTCTTCTTCGAGGTTGTTCTTAAGGTCCACATACGAAGACTTGCGATTTCTCAATGCGCGACTCACAAGAAAACGATCATCCCGTGGTTGGGTACATGGTTTTCTTCCAGAACCAGGCTCAATCCTATAGAGCATGTCTGGGACGTTCTGAAACGACGCGTGAGATCAGTACAACCGGTATAACCGCTCCGCAGACCATCAGAGAGCTGAAGAATGTGATTACCGCGGAGTGGGAACGTATTCCGCAAGCAAGTATCCGGGATATCCTCGCTAGCATACCCAGACGAATTCAAGCTGTGATTTCAGCTAGAGGGGGTCACACTCGATACTAAACATTTATCTGCTTTTACTTTATTAAAGAAAAAACAAACAAAAATCTTTGTTAACTTTTACTTCACGAGCATATGCACTACTAGCGAGCATACACTACTAGTGAACTTTAGCATTTAAACCCATAAATTTTATCAAAATTTTATGATAATACTGACGAAAACGATTATTTGCTTATTAATTTACAAAATTGTGAAAGTAAAACTACCTATAATTATCAAACAAATAAATAGTAACATTTGAAATGGTTCATTGCTTAGGTGCCCGTTTTTTTTTGCAAATGAGTTTATATGAGTTAAATCATTTTATCACACATCTTTCAGATTAACGATCTTTATTAAACCACATCAATATATAAATTAATATATTATTAGATACGATAAGTAACTGTAGTCCAGAAGATGGCCGCTATACATGTTTCTTAATATGCTAAGCTTATTGACAATAAACAGATTTCAAATTAAGTTAACAATCAGTGATTCGATAGTATTTGTTAGAAACATGAGTGAATTCAGTAAATTAGCTTAATTTACAGTAGCAATATACATATTAGACTGGCGTGATATCAGAACTATGATACAGGGTACTGTAGATGATATGCCCAGTGTTAATACTCATACTAATTCTGCGAAATATATTAAAATCTTAACGAATTATAAAACACTGCCGCATCAAATGCTAAAATACAAATAATTTGTGCCCCAATAATGTATCCAAATGAAGCAATGTTATTTTACAAGCACATTCCGTTAATATATGGCACTAATTTTTATCTAATTTGCTAGGCACATATGTAACACAAGAATTGCCTAGTTTTAAAAAAATATTTTCTTAATATTAAGGATTTTTATCTGTAGTCCGTTTGAAGAATGTTTATTTAGACGGAACTCAGAATAACTTTCTTTTTTTTATTTGTTAATAGCCAGTCAACTAATCAAAAAAATATTTCACAGCATAATCAGTGATGGATTTTCACTTTAAGCCCAATAAATAATTTATTACAAGCAGAAACCTGGGTTTTAATTTATTAAACTCACAAGAAAAAGAAAAATATCTACTGATAAACTAAACTAGTAAGTACTGTTTGACATTTCATACTTTCAAGTCGAAAATTCAATAAAATTGTCGTATTAAAATTGTGTGAGTTACGCCTGTACAAATTGTTTCGACTTGGAAAGTATAAAACATCAAACGGTACTTATTTGTTAAGTTACATTAACGTTCAAAATTACCCGCCTATATTATGGGAGATCCCACGCAATTTTTAAATATACATTTGAAATACCTGGAAATACCGCGTTTTCGATTTGTAAATCCCGCCAATTGTTTTTAGTTCTATGGGCAAATTTTTGGCGGCGCTAGTTGTCATAATAAACTCAAATCCTGACTTTAAAGTATGGAGATGTCGTTCTTCTAGTGGTCTATTCTTTGGTCGTGGGTATCGGGAACTACGAGAGACTTTTCGGTCTCACAAACACCCAGACCTGAGACAAATACTTGTGGGCCTCACAAACATTTCTCTCGGCGCGGGGATCGAACCCACGGCCCCTCATTTTACAGGCGGCGTCTAACCAAATGCGCCACGGAGGCTGTCAATTACGTCCAGTCTAGTATTTACAAATAACTGGTCAAAGAGCTGCGGTGTTGATTTCTATTAAGTCAAGTTAGATTCCCAGCAACACCTTATGTAAATAATTAAAAATTTCCAAATTGTATTCAGCAATTTTAATTTGTATGCAGATTGAATGAAGAAAATTATACCTTTTATGTTTTATAAATTCTAATTTAATTGTAAGTTTTCTTAAATGTTCTATTAGTTTGGCTTAAAAAGCTGATAGCCATATTTACAAAACCTATTTTTGTGTAAACTCAAGGTTGTTCACGATCGCAAATCGCCCAAAAGCGCTGTGGTGCACGGAGAAATTATTTTTTTTTTTCTCTCTTCAAATTTCATTACATTGAACATTATTATCATTACTACTATTGGACTACTAGTATAAATGTACATTGTATAAATTATGAAAGAATATTTTTAATGAAAGCGTTGAAGATATTTTTTACTTTCATTTCTAGTTCCTAATTTCACCACTTGTCAATTTATGTTAGTTGCGCTGTATATCTCAGACGTTTTTGTTTTTGAAGGTCATGCCCTCGAATTTCGACCAACAGTGTGCACACAACAAAATCATCCATTGTTCAGATACAAGAAGCTTATACCCAAATGGAGATTGCATTTCGTATATATAAAAGTGAAGCACAAAAATTTGACCTTGAATGACGTTGCTGTTACCTGCTATCCTTTTCTTTAGAGTGACAATGAATAAAAATGCCTTTTTGTTCATTCATTGTCACTCGAAAGAAAAGGATAGCAGGCAACAGCGACTGCATTCAAGGTAAATTTTTTGTGCTTCAGTGTTTTATACGGAATGCAATCTCCATTTGGGTATAAGCTTCTTGTTCAGATAGCTGTAAGACGCGTTGCTCTAGTATTTAAGGCCGCTTCTTTACTCTATGCGTAAGACGAAAACCTACAATGTGTTATAGAGACATAGACATAGACGTAGTATCAATAGACTTGACATGCATTTGACATATACGGTCTTATTACAAAAAGCGAAATAAACCTTGGTTTAAACCTAGTCTAGCAAAACCAGTCTAATCTGCAGAACCATGGTTTAAATTTACTTGTATTACAAAACTTATTAAACCATGGTTCCCTTGGTTCATTCTTTTGAACCGTAGTTTATACACCAACCACAGATTAATACAAATAATATTCGTTCAACATGATATCATTCCATCGCAACGTTCCATATCCACAGAAAAGAATACGTTTTAATAAAATTTTAATGATTAAATAATGTTTTGGCGTATTGAACCTATTGAGTTGGACATTTTGCTAGAATGTCAATATTGGCTGGTATATCGATTATATTTTTTTTTTTCAATTGATTCATGTTATATTAGCTAGTCATACATCCAAACACGTGTGATGGAACGTAACATTCTGGCGCGTTACAAGAAACCACAGCAATAAACAAAACTATCGCGAGTTAAAGTAAGTTCATTTAGCATTGGAATGCATTTACTATTTAGTCAACGAAGTATGTGAAGTGAAGTGATATAAAATAATTGTCGCTTAGGTAATTACATAGTAATCTAATTTAATAATATCGTGTTGTGTCCGTGTCGTGTAGGTCCACCTACAAAATGAAAAATGGTCTATGAATTTGAGTAGTGAGAAAAAAGTGAGTAAACCAACATTATTATATGGATGATTACATTGCAAAATGTTTGGTAAACCTATCCTTATGCGTATACAGTATTTTTATCGGAAAAAATTAAAACAGGGTTTGACGCGTAGACGTATTTTGTTGGGCTGACACATTGAGGTATTACAACTGGAGCGGACACGTAGAAGAAAAATTGTGCTCATTTCAATATGACAGCGAAGTATAGATTAAGTCGACATTGTTCCAGATGCGACACTTCAGAAATTTCTACCTACATCTATATACGCGTGATGTCAAATAAAAAAGCATAATTCAATCAAATCATTTATATTTATTTCTTATATATTAATATTATCCCAATTTTGGGTAAAATAAATGTATTTACAAAAATAACTAAGTGACTTTATTTGAGCACTATAACCGCAAACTTCTAATATTACTATTGTAGTGTCTAATTATGACCTCATAGCAAAACTTTGATAGAAATAAATAAACTAATCAAGAATTCGTTCATTATTCGACAGTTATATAAATAATTCTCGTGTAACACAGTTACTTTATGTAACTATCTCAAATTGCGAGCAATACAGCAGCACTGGGACCCTACTCACACCCTACTATATTCATCTATCATCACATACAATATCCACTATCCCTATACGAAAAATTCAATTTTTACCTATCTGTCACTACATTATTATTAATCTATAATTTCATTCAAAAATGGCGGTTGTCAAAACGACTCCGGTAATTAATTTCTTAAATTTAATTTCGTGCTTCTTTATTTCAATTATGGTTCATTTACCTATGGAATGAGACTCCATCTTTTCTTCCTATTATTCTGTAATGGTTTTTGCACGTTTTTAGCATGCAATACGGCATTTATGGACCAATTATAGTTACACCTAATTAGGTCCGTCTTCGCTGAAACGTCAGGGACGACTGACAGCCTAACGGTACATGTACTCTTGCGAATGTTCCAAACTATTTGGTCTTGATGTCCCCTCCAGTTGTGTAACTCAATGGGCTGACATGACGTTTTTAATCGCTCAAAGGCTTCAAAATCCTTAATAACGAACAAATTCATCATATTAATATCAATTTTAGAGTAAAAGTAACATTAATACGATGAAATAGACACTAAATCCAAAAGAAATAGTTGGGAGTTTACGATTTAGACCACCGTTAAACTAGGGGGCGGTCAGGTTTAGCGATAAACCATAAAAAAGGCCATGGTTTATCGTTAAACCACTTTTTGTAATAAGAATTTCATATAAACCATAGTTTATTGCGATTTAAACTAAAGTATTTAGATAAACCACGTTTTGTAATAAGGCGGATATAGTCCATCTCACTTAGACTTATGCATAAACCTTAAAAAATGAAAGTGACAAAACACAATTTGCGGTCCTTCTCATAGTTTCACATAATTTTGTAGTTGAACACTTTGCGTGTACCCAAACAAATAAGACGTGCGGTTTGTTATAAACTTGAATTACTGAGTATTTTACGAATATTTGCGGTCAAAAATGTATGTAAAAGAGTGTTGAAACTGATTATAAGACAAAAGGTATGGTGTGCTGCTTTATTATTGGCTGTGATAGCCGATCTAAACGATAATATGAAAATATAACCTCTCACTGGTAAGTGCATTTTATTTAGTATATTGGTAAAAATAAATGTAGACGTTCATTATTACTAACATCTGCAATTAGTATTTCATAGAATACATTGAAAAATAGGATTATATTTGCATAAAAAATACGTATTTTAAAAGTATTATCCGACCAAATTATTTTGACTTTGTTAATTATGACAATCTGTATACTACTCGAAGAGGACGCCATTTTGTACATGATTTTAAATTAGTTGGATTATATTATGTTTCGGGATACCAGCTTATAACAATTTGCATTTCCTGGTTTTATGGTAAATTAAACCATCATTCATTTTATTTCAGCTTTTCAAAAGGTTTACCTTCGCGTGTTTTGTGGTTCAAATTAATAGGATGTGACAGAAAATTAGACAGCTGGGTAAACACACTCGTTCAAAAATTACATTCAGAACACTAAGCATATTATAACTTCCTTAAAACCGTTTTCTCTCCCGCCACTCGAAATAAAGGTAAACTATAATCTAATTAATCTAAATAATAAAAATCCAGAATATTCATCCTTGAGACGAAAATGAATGAAACCTCTTCTATAATCAGTCTCCCGGCAGCCTGTCTTCATAAATTGTCCTCCTGTGTATTAAGTGAAGCTACAACATGCCTAATCTATAAATTATAAAATGTAGTTTCGAAGTCAGTTAAGTTGTATTTTTCAAATTTGAAGTCTGTATTCGAAAAAAATACAAAATTGCACCCAATCCACCAAGCTTAATACTTCTTTATTTTTTATTTATTTTATTTTAGACACAAACAGTCGTGTTCATCAACAAAAACAAAGATTTTATGTTTACAACTTACAGACTTTGAGTGCCAAAACTTATAGTCCATGCAATAAATACCCAATCCACACACGCCTTGACCCGAGGCGTCACGTTACCTTACGTTATTTCAATTTATATTTTGTTCTGCACATATTAATTACATATATTTTATTCTTTCATTAATTAGATTTAATTTTTACAGATGACCGAATCTGAAACTGTGGGGAATAACAAAGAGTGCTGAAAGGACACATGAGCCTGATATGGATGAAAACAAAAAGTGCATAAATGTATTTTTGAAAAATCAATATTCCAGGAAAAAAATGTTTATAAAAATGTACAAGCGCTGTATTATTACACATTCGATACTTTGCTATATCATTTTATTTTAATTAATATATAAGAAAAGAAAAAAATATGTAGGTATATTTTTTCCATTTTGTTACATTTGAGAAATGTTTAGGTCTATATCAATAGGTTTTCTGTACCTTTGTTATTTACGATTCGTTTGTAGAAACTTGTTATTAGGAACTTAATTTATGAAAATATTAAGTATATTGTAAACACTTGTTTGTAAGCTTTCTTAAAATAAAGAAATAAAATAAAGTAGGATGTTATTCTATCCTTAGTAGTTACGTTACTATGAATTCTCTGATCTTCTATAATTTATAGAACACTCGGCAGGTTTTGTTTCTATGTATATATTATCATTACTAGCTGTGTATTATTCGAGTTACGTAAATGATATAAGTATTAATAATTATACAAGCAACTTTCCTTTTTTGCTTTCTAACCTTTGTGAAAATATTGCAAAACGTCACGTTGTTTAATACTGACGCCCTTCATCCGCATCATTCATCGCAGCTGGTTAGACGCCAGATGTAAAAGTGAGGCCGCGGTTTCGATACCAGCTCAAGAAGAGGCAAGTATTTGAGTGACTTGATATTTTTTTCAAATCGGGGTGTTAGTGAGACCAAAAAGTCTCTCGTAGTTTCTGATACCCACGACACAAGATTATCATTTGTAGGGTCAGGACTATGAATTTGAATGTTGCGTCTATTTATTTATTTAGTTAAAATATTTATGGGAAAATATATGACCTGGTATCCCTGCTTTTTTCTTTACTTTATGTCTGTCCCTTACGGTGGAACTCGAATGTCGAGTCCATTTGATGCTACGTCCATGTTTAGAGAGATTCGCGCTGTAACCGCACATGAATAGCTATCCACTCAAACGTCCCGACCTCCAATTTTGACGTAAGCTGTCATTTTTATAGGAAAATACTGGAAAATACGTACGTTTGCCTTTCCGATACGAACAACACTTGAACGAAAAGAACAAAAAAAAAAAAAAACGAACAACACTTGTCAGTGTCAACTGTCATCTCACATCTGTCAAGTTTCTTTGCATTTCTTTGGAACGAGTTGCAGCGTGTTACCAATTTGGAGTTTTTTAAGGTTACAAATTAAATATTGCAATGGGTAAAGTGAGAAAACCTAAATCAAGTAGGGCCAAAAAACCAGTGCCTGTTGACGACAGCGAGGAAGAACAGCTACAAAGTGACAGTAAGGAAAATGCAATACAAACAATATTGGATCAGTTACAGGTTAGAACCTTTTATTTATATTCTCATATTTAAAGTATTTATATGTGAAGTTGTCTTTTATATCGCCATATATTGACGAAACAAATAAACCTTGCATTACAGGCAGCCAATGTTGAAGAAAAGTATTGTGGGTTGCAGACTTTAGGTCTTTTAATAGAAAGTCCTGAAAATGTAGAAAAAGTGCTTGAGCGCGGTGTAGTGAAAGTTGCGGCTCCACTATTGATTGATCCTGCGAGTTCAGTTCGGAATGCAGCTGCTGGTTTTCTCAGAAACCTTTCTACTATCAACTCGGAAATTTGTGATGCATTGATGGAACAAGATGTTATGACTCCATTGATATGTTATTTTCATGAGGTGTGTAGATAAATTAATTTAATGGATAAATTTTACCATGTAATTTTGTTGCATGTGTAGCATATTTAATATATTTTTCTATTTATCTTCAATACTTAAAGTACAGCCTGCTTGGTACAGTTAGTTAACGTTTTGGCTGAGAATTAAGAAGTAACAGACATAACTGATGATAGACTAATGTTTGTGTGGCACTCACACATTTGCTTTGAGTCTGGATGTTGAGGCTGAAATTACTCTTAGTTTCTGATATATATGTATTAACTTGTTGGTACAAGCATAGACAAGTCCTTTTATTTATTTCAGACTGCTGAAAATTGGACACCAGATACAAAGTCTCAAACAAAAGATGAAGATATTGACTCTTTTATTCAAATTGTTAATTTATTATTGAATTTATGTGAGAGTTCAGGTAAATATTGATGATATTTTTTTCTTTGTGTTCAAAAAGTGGGATGTGAAGCACTCACCAAAACTAATTGTTTTTTAGACCAAGAGTTAGAGTCACAGATAGTCCACTCTAGTTATAATAGGTATATTATAAAATGGTTTTTTCCATGCATCTTGTCTGTCTTCTTACCCTATGGTCAGCCTTTAATAAATAATGATAGTCAATAGTTATGGGAATCATTGCTATTTCAAGTTAACAACAACACCTTGTTATTTTTGATGCCTTAGCATGCTCTACATTTCTGTTATTGCTAACTGCCCCCTCAGAATTTATAAACAAATAACTAACCACATTTATTACTATCATATAATATTACTATAACCAGATTTTACATCTAAAATTACACACATAAAATTGCCTGTTCAGTTTCTTCTTTAAATGGGTTCAAAAAAATTACATCTTCATAGCTTAAATATTAGCCAATTGGTTTTGTGAATCACAATCGCTATTTGCAAAATTTAGCTTATTTATATAACTTGTCAAATTGTATTATCGTCTTCACTTATTTATGTTATTGCTATTTATTCCAACACTAACATACATATTATATTAATTTTGTTTTTATTTTGTTTAGAAGATATTCATACTCATTTTTTTTAAGTCAATTAAAATTAATGACTTTTATATTTACAGAACTAGCAATCAAGTATCTGAATGAATCAAGAATCCTTAATATACTGCCAAGGTACCTAGACTTATCAGTATTCACTGATGAAATTGTGACAACTGTTCTGCAATGCCTATTTGTTGTTGTCGAAGATAATCCAGCAGCCATGGCTAAGATCAAAACAAATTGTGAAACACAACTACAAACTTTGTTGTCACTGGAAAATGGTGACCCCAGTGAACATTTAGTCAGAACCCTGTCAGCTGGAGTTATTATAAACACATGTTGTGGAAAAATTGCAAGTTTGCCAATTAATGTAACAAATCAAATAATTTCTATACTGGCAAAAGTGTTGTCAGTGGACCATAGGTTTGTTTGCAATCAGTTGTCTAGTCAAGTACCGCTGAGTGATGGTGGTGAAAAATTTGAACCACTACAAAACAAGGCAGCTCAAGTTCTCAATAATCAAATAAAATCAGTTTCACAAATATTGGATGCTCAGCAGTGTGCAGTTGAGATTATAACAAATATTTGTTCAGATGAAGGTAAGGTCATATCACTTTTTCATATTATACAAACTGTGTGTAGCAAGGAGAGTGAAATTATTTTTTTATATTTATTTGATTTTCATTGGAACATTGTGTATTACAATACACATATATTTGGTGATTGGTATATTGATACCAAATTGATAGTGATGCCTTTATGTCAATATATGTATTTATTAGTAGGCGACAGATTGAGATGGCAATCTAAAACAACTGCAGTAGATTTTAAAGCTAATCAAAAAGCAATAATTCATTCTCATTCTGACTTTTCTATTATGTTTACACAGTCTCCCCATAATAGTTTTTTACCTGTATCCTACATGTGCAGATATCAATCAGTGAACCATAAAAATTCTATCAGTGATAGTACATCACTAAAAAATTGTTGTGTCTACTTGTTGCATACATATCCATAATACAAAAAACGATTACATACTATATAATTGTAGGAGACGGAGAAGATAATAACAGCAATGAATCATCAGGAAGTGAGGAAGCTGATGATGAGCTTATCATGGGTGAAGATGATTCCATACACCCCGAAGACACTTTACCAACAAATGTACTTGAAGCTTTTGTATCATTAGAAATATTTGATAAAGTCTGGGCTCGCGCTCAACTACCAGCACAAAATGTATTGATTATTCTAAAAGAATATGACGGAACAAACAAATTATGTAAAAAGTAAGTAAATTTTATTATAAATATCTACTATAAAGGAGAATATTTGGTCATACTCAACTTCATTTTGTGATTAGTAGGGACCCGATGATATGCACCACAAAAAGCTCAAATTATGTTTGAAATATGTTTAAAAACTCGTAAAATAATAATAATGTTAATTATACTATGCAAAAATATAAGACTTGCATATTAATGCATGATAGCCCAGATATACTTCGATATGATTACAACATGGAGGTCTCGGGTTTGAATCCCGTGTCAAGGAAATTAATATTGAATGTTTTCATACATTACCAGCCTTGAGTCAGTAGTTTGTGCGCAGTGTGGCCAAAAGCTCCGCCTACCACACCGTGAGACGAACCAAACAAGGCGAAAGATAGGTCCTGGTAGCAACTATGCCTACCCTTTTGGGGAAAAAATATGATTTGTGTTTTTATTTCCGATTAAAAATATATACGCAGTCAGATTTATAACAGAAAGAAAAGTATATAGTATAAGAGAGGATAGTCTTCTAATTTATGCAGCACTTGACCTTACTCCACTCTTGTTTCAAAATATAAAGGCAGGAGAATGAAAATTAATTATATTTCAGGCTCAGCGATCTACAAACTCGTGCATTATTATGTACGAATAATATGATATCTGCTTTACCAATCGAGAATCTGGGTGGAGTCAATGCAGTCTACAAAATTTGGGTTGATGCAGGAAAATTAGTCTTCAAACAAAATTCTGATCCTACATTTTTAGAATCTGCAACTGCCGTCATGAGAGCTGCCCTAGATAAAATTAAATTTAGAGAAAACGGGAACACTACAGAATGTAGTTTGTTTAATGATTTGGCTTTGTCAGATATAGAGGTAAAAATGTTTATAGTTACAGTTACTCTATCGTTTACTTTAAGTTATATTTATAAAGCTCACTATTCCTACGAGTGTGGTTTGAGAACTGTGAGGGCCTGAGTAATGAGTTCAGACATCTGTATGAGTTTTCCTGGTCCTTGGAGTTGCCCTAGGGTGTAAATTTTCACCGGGAATTGCTATAGGTGTGTGTTGTAATGTTGATAATGCACCGGATGCGGATGCCAACCCATTGGTCGCTATAGTTTTTAATCCCAGGGTACACCTCAGACTTTTTAGAATCATGTGTGTATTGATATTCAATTACCACGCACTTTAACTGAAGAGATTTCCAAAATTGACCATGGTGTGTGAAGTCGGCCAACCCGCACTAGGCTAGTGTGGTGGATTATGGCCTTAGCCCTCTCGCTCGAATTCAGTTTTAGAAAAGTCGGATGCAGTCGGCTGATATAGTGCAGTATTGCTATAGGCCCATCCATATCACATCTCGAGACAGAAATAAGTCTGGTAAACATCAACTCATGAAGGCATAAACGAATAAATAAAATCAATAGCGGCTGCATCCAGGGGCCCTACTCTGAAAATCCGAACCGAAGTTCAAATCTTCAGACGATTGAAGTTTATGACGATACGAATGTACTTACTAAATTGTCATTAAATGTCTACATTTATTTTTATTTATTTATTTATTTATTATACTTCATATACATTGTATACAAGGCGGACTTAATGCCAGAGGCATTATTACATTTAATGACAATTAAGTCATAACTTTGTGTAGATTTCACGAATAGTATCTATGCTAAGCAACAGTATAATTGACATCTGAGGGCGCTCGTTAGACTACAAATCTTAGTGGTTCAAAGTATGTGGTTTAATATTTGCAATTACGTGTGTTGCAGATAATGTTAACAGGCATTAGGGAATGTCAAGCGGCTGAGATAAGGGCGAACCTTATACGAATGATTGGAATATTGGCTCTACTTTTAGTAAATAATATGAATGACATCACCACAAGTGTGATATGCACTATTACAGAATTTATACTGGAGCAGGCCCATAAGGAGAATGAAGTTTGGGTACTTGCAGAAGCATTGGATACCATTGTAGATTTATATTCCGAAGATGAAACAGACGTACTCGCTGCTAAAGTAAAACTTGTTGATAAATTACAGGTGTTGTCACCTCTATTGAAAAATAAGGTAATGCCCTTGCAGATGTTAATCGATTCTTATTATTCTGAATTTATTTTTTCTGTTCGAATTAATTAATTAATTTACATTTCAGGCCAGGCAACAAAGAAGACTTCCCAAAGAGTATAGGGTTCTCGTAAATACTGCAGTCAGTAACTTACCAAGATTTATAAAATACAAAAAAGATAGGTTAAGTAGATTATAAGTTTAATAGTAGATAAGTTAGTTTTATGTAGACTTTCACGTCTAACAAAATTATTTTTACAAGTTATGTATACATTTTTAAATAAAGTTAATGTATAAAATATGATTTAATTACTTTAATTTTAAATGAAATAGTTTTTAGTAGTAAATAATAATTTATTAAAAAACAAAGATTGGTCTAACAAAAATAAAAACTAATCCCAAATAAAATTATAAATAATATGAATTAGGAATCTTGTACATTCATTCACATTGTAGAGCACTCAATTTTAGCCGCCTCTATAGACATCTGCTACTTGGTAAATAAAATCTATACCTATGTCTAACATTTGTCGACTGTCGATAACTTTGCTGTTTTTGGATAAGATTTTCTTCGAGGAAACAAAAGTTCTTATTAACATGTTAACTGAAGCCCAAACATTTTCAAACGCAACGCTTTTGCGGCTATCACATGACTGGCATGTAATTTCCATACGTAAACTCGAGCTGCATAGCTGATAGTCCTTTGTATTGGCGACGCAGTTATCGTATTAAATGTATGCACACATCTTACTCTTAAAAAGATGAAAAACATGCAAATAGGTATGAACGTTGTATGTCTTCGCATTTTACATGAAATAAGGAAAACTATCACGAAGAACTCCTCGTTGTTACTACTTATAAAAGCATTCACAGTTAAAATAAAATTATCACATAAAATCTTGATCTAAGCCGTAACATACTTTAGGGCCTATTATGCTATTTATTTATTATTTCACCTTTAATAAATACAAATATATAATATTTTCTGATAGTCTAAGGCACTTCTATCATTTTCGGTTAAATTATACGTAGACTCTAACGTATTGCATCTGGCCCCTTATGTGTAATTAATATTATAGTCCCTTGAGATCCCTTTTCCGGTATGGTTTGACTATTTCTACCAAATACGTTGGAATGAAAGGGCTAAGCTTTGTATCCATTAGTTAAAAATTGTAATGGTAACTGTGTATATAATTTATATTTTTTCGTTGTTGCAAATATTTACGTTTTTTATAAGACCGGTGAAGACGAACCGCCGTAGTGGCTTCTTCTAGGCTTTGGTATAGGATTCGGTGATGAAGAATCGTTCTTATCAAACCTTTTTTTTATTTCAGACACAGATAAACGATCTTCAACGGAAGGAATGTCTTCATCTTGCAAAGCTGAATTAATTTGTTTATTTCCCTTTCAAGCTCCCGGGTAGCCTTATCGATTTCGATGAATTCTTTTTCGGTACTTGAAGTTGTATCAATACTTTGCTTACGAGAAGATTCATCGAATAGTTTGCAAACAACTTTTTGCGGTTCGTCATTTTCATTGACATCTTTTCTCATGTTTTCATTTAAATTGATATCATACGTTATATAATTGGAGTCTAATGCGTTCGTCAGACTTTTGCTTCTCTTGCTAGACAGTGAATGGAAGTCCTCCAAGTTACCGCGTCGCAATCGTATGTCATCTTCGTTAACACTCGAATTTCTTCTATATTTTACGATGTCTATCTTGGGAAAGTCTGCAGTATTTAAGATGTTATCTTCAGAATCTGCACTATGTAGTGTTATATGTTTAGCCTCTGTGGTTTCTTCATGTTTTTTATCTTCTGGCGATTCTGAATTCACACTATTGGTTTCTTTTGTACTAGTAACTTCAATGCTTTCTGTATGCGAAATCTCATCGGGTGTTTTGGTACTTTCAGTTTTATTTTTCTTTTCATCATCATCCTCTACAATTTTAAGTTCTATATTGGTATTTAGTTCCTCTAAGTCTAAATCAGCATCTTTTTTCGATATTTTGCTGTCATTATTTTCACTTATATGCAATTCTGAAGTTTGGCTTAAATCGCTGATACCCTACAAAATAAAGATATTGTGTATTTAATATTCGCGTAGAACTTATTTATAATTAAATTCGTAAGATTTATCAAGGAATTGCATATTATAATTTGTAATTGTCTTACCGAAACGTCGACGGCCGATACGGGTGGTGGAGGAGGCGCACGCTTTTTTTTCCTTCGTGAAGCTCTTACCGGTGGTACAGGATCTTCGTCAAATGGGTTCGTGCTTTCCACACTTAAACGTGATCCCGTTACTTCACTTCTTGCCATACGGGGTGTCGCACTGGAAAATTAGAAATACATACATCAACATTTTATGTAATAGTTACGTGACATACCACGAATCCTAAAAGGATCAATATTTTTCTTCCAAACGAACGAAATTTTTTTATTACTTATTTTCAAATTAAGGTATTCCTTTAACCATATATTTAAGACGACATTTTATATAAAACCAAGTACCATGTGTATAGGAAAACCGAGTTTTACGAGGTATGCCCTTAGTAAAGCCACTACTAGTTGTACTAGTAGTACTAAGCGTGCGTGGTGGCCTGTTGGTAAACGGACTAGTCGCGGCTGCCAACATGTTCATGGTGGTCGCGGGTTCGAATCCCAGGGCACACCTCTGACTTTTCGGATTCATGTGTGTATTGATAGTCAATCACCACGCACTAAAACGGTGAAGGAAAACATAGTAATTAAACCTGCATAACATAGCGATTTATAAAAATTTCTATGTTGTGTAATTCCACCAACACGCACTAGGCCAGCGTGGTGGACTATATGGCATAACCACTCTCAATCGTACTCTCGATTGTAGAGGATGCCCGTACCCTGCTGTGGGACGTATATGGGCTGATACAGAAAGCCACTACTAATTAATATAATTACCTCAAGGAATTTGTGTCATAATGGCTAGTGCTCCGTAGGCGCTCTTGGAATCGAGAGCGAGGAAGGGGAGTGATGGATCCTCCGTACACATAACGCTCGGGTGATGCGACTGTACTTCTCGTTCCAGTTGTGGACCCAGACGAGTCTGGAAAGTGTAAAACATTGTATTGCGTAGGCACAAGACTAAACAGTGTCATTTATGAATCTGTACCACAGACGTAAAACTTCTGTCACGTGTTGAGTGGGAGCACAAATATGTAACCGTAATTGAGTATGATCATGATTGCTTTATTTACGGCACGGTACGGTAACAAAAAATAAATAAATGTGGAGACCAGAAAATTATCACGATAGCATTAATCAGTGCAAAACACATACAATCTGGTTTATTTCTTTTGAAACATTTCTGCTTATTTTGGGGTTTAAAATCTCACCGCAGGGTCTATGTTAAAAATCTTATATCTTTTCTTCTTTTCTAAGATAGATCAAGGTAAACTATGACGAATACCGCAATGACGAACGTTTTTGCGGTTTCTGCCTGAAGAAATTTCGTAAATCTACTCTGGTCAAGATGGCGAAAGCATATTCGTACTTTCACTGTAGCCAGATAAATGCCTCACCTCAAAAAGGTATGTAACTAACAAAATTAATGATCTGTTCATTTATTTTATCCATTAATATCCCACATCTGAACAAAGGCTTCCTCCATTTTTGATGCATGTTTTTATTGAAATATGAAAGGGAAGAGGTAGGTCAATGAATATATTTTTGATTTCAACTTCTTATCAAGTTTAGTCCCTGCAGTCGCTGCAGTACGACATTTACTTTTTAGACTGTGCTGCGGCATACCTCATTATGATCAAGGATCATCGAAAAATGTAACAAGGAAGAAAAAAACAAATCAATTAAAATTACTTACATTCTAAAGCTCGTCGATATACGATTGGACTGGTCTCACCATTAAGTTGATTACTTGACCTAGACTTCTCTTGTGATGCTTGCTGACCTTTCTTGCCTTTCTTTAGAAATGAACGGAATGCCCTGGAAGTAACCATTTGAATTGTAAATAAATAACACCCAAGTGTCACATACATAACACTGACTCCACCCTAAGATCGAGTCTTGCAGCGTGGGTATCAGGACCTAATCGATTTAATTATGTTCATTTTATTGTTTAAAGGAGTATTAATAATAAACTTATTAAAAATACACAATAGGTATTTCAAACATCGTTGATAATGATATTTGTTAATTTACAGTTTTAAATATATGTATATGTGTGTCGTTTTAAGCAACCTTAGAGTATTTATAACATAAGCAACCAAGATTATTTGATTTTTTTTAATGTGCATTAATTATAATAAAAATATGAGTGTTCCCACAATTCTCACAGCGGATGTCTGTAGGCGCAACAGTGACAAAAGTAATGGAGGTTTAGTGCACTTGATTCCACTTGAGCGGTAACAATTGTTCCGTGACGGTCGGACGGATGAGCGGCCATCGTCCGTCTTAAGCCATTGTATTGTATACAATACACCGCTTTATGTCGAAGAAAGTTATTCAGCGGGATTATTTTTATATAATTATCTGATTGGATAATCACTACATATATGTTTTTAAAACATCAAAGTACATTTGAATTTATCTAATACAGTATTTTCAGTGGCCGAAAAAAAAGCCCAAAGTTTTAAAAACAATCTAAAATTTTGTGTAAATAATACACAGAATTATAAAACAGCATTCATAGGTCTTGTTAAATATACCTATGAAGTCTTAAAGGTCAAACACGTGTCCATTATCTCATTTGCTTGTGTTGGAATCACAAACAAAGTCATTATTGTGCATCATTACGATGTACCTACGTACCTACATGTGAAATCTTCTAGGTCAATGTGATAAACTGAGATTTGTCTGACCTGCTCTTGATCCTAAAACATTTTATTGTATTCACCCACACCAACGTTAGGTTTATTGCATACGTTTGTTTACCAAAGTGGAAGGTAACCCCTTAACTTTGTGATCTTACGTAGTATCAGAGAGATGATCACTGATATTATACTTATTAAAGCATTCACCTTCATAGTATTGAATTTAAATTATTTATAATAGGCACTGCCGGATTAAGCACAATTCGGGCCCAGCGAGATTGCAAAGACACCTTCTAGGAGCGATTATTGTAGCACCCTGAGCAATACCACTAGAGCCCCCCCATCTATTATAGATCTAACTGCAATCACCTTCCGCTACCCTCATCTATTAATGCATATCACCTAAAATTATTTCTTCCCTATGCAAAGCAAACTAGGCCAGTAGCATCTCACCTTTTCTGAAACCCTCAGCAGTTGCCAACCGAACTATATTAACTTAACACCGCCCTGTCACTACTGCCGAGACTCTAAAGGTTGTAAAGCTTGTTGACGTTCTCACTATGTCTCCATATTCATTTTTCGCATATAGAGTTTTTATTATGGTTCAGCAATAGATTTTTTGCAATTTCGTGTGACAATTTTCATTTTTAAATATCAAAACGAAACCTAGCGTGTTCTTAATAGTCGAATTGAATGATGTAGAGTAAATTGCGATTTCAGCATTGATTGCTTAGGTTTTAAAATCAGTATTACAGTTTTGTAATGCTCTATGTATCGATTTTTTTTATTACTGCAATTGTTTTCAAACGCGTACTAAATATTGCTATGCATGATGCAAATATTTCAGCTACTACAAACTTATGAAAATATATTTTGAAGTAAATTCATGGTATAGTAGTGCATGCCAGGGCCTTTTGATTATGCTTTTTCTGCGCAATAAAATATTTATTTTCTTATAAATAAATCTGCTAAATTATCACATAAATAGACACAAAAAATCTTATTTATGTTAATGAATGTCAAGCTTTGCACATATATGTATATATTATATATTGTTTTAGATAAATTGGGATTGGGAGATTCCACATTAATAATAATAATAATAAATTATTTATTCAGTAACAATAAAGTTTACAATTTTTGAAGAGGGTTTAGGGCACCTTTTAAGCTTGAAATGGTTGTGACAGGAGACCCCAAAACATCCGCGTTTTAATATACACCAAGTGAAATCTCGTAGTTATACATATAAAATACATCAAACATCAAGAATTACAAGTAAAGTTTTACAAAAGTTGAATAAAATAGACATAAATTAACATTTAAATAAAAATTCAGACAAAATCGAGGATAAAATAAAATAAAGCCAACCAAAAAAGTGTGCGTGTGTGTGTGTGTGTGTGTGTGTGTGTGTGTGTGTGTGTGCGCGCGCGCGTATACAGGGTATATCAAGACTGCTACCGAAAACGAAGCCGGGTGGTAGTTTAAGCGACTTCTGACACTATGCAATAGAAAAAGTTGCAAAAAAAAGCGACAATTTTTTTTTTAATATTTTTTTCCTATGACCATATTTGGGTGGTAAATACATTTTTCCCTAAAATAATAGTGTATACCCTTTTATTTTTAAATAATCTAAGGTATAAAAGAGTTTAAATTATTATTTTAGCAAAAACTATGGATTTACCACCTAAAAATGACGATATTTAAAAAATCATAAAAAATAATTGTCGCGTTCCTTTGCGAAATTTTTAGCTGCATTGTGTTTGTAGTCACTAAAACTACCACCCGGCTTCGTTTTCGGTAGCAGTCTTGAGATACCCGGTATATGGTCATGTGTGTAGAAGAGTAAATCATTGCATAACTTGCAAAAGTCTTTCTGTTTCCTCATAGTTCAATGAAATCAACCAATTCGTTATCTCATATTTGAAATCATTATAATGCCTTGAATATATATGAAATTCTTTGTTAATTTTGTTATAAAGGAGAGCCGAGCGTTTCTTATATTGTATACTAGCAAAGAATGTTTTAGTAGCAGGCGTCTTGATCATAAGATCTTTTCTTCTTTTATCTGGTAAATTTGCGGCATGTGTTAAACTTTTGTGTTTATTTTTAATAGTATACAGTATGTATAATTTTCTAACGGAGAGTAAATTAGAGGTTGTGTAAATGTCTTTTGTAGAGGATCTACGTTTTTTAAAGTACATCACTTTTATAATTGCTCTCTGCGCCCTTTCTATCTCCAAGAATTTGATCTTAGCTGCGCCGCCCCAAATAGGTATACAATATGTTAAAATCGAATGTTAAAATCAAGGGCAATATATATTTTATTTAGAAGGAACTTAGGAGAGTTATGTCCATTATGTTCGTTTGGAACAACGTGTTTTAAAGACCCAAGTTAATTTCCCGATTCTGCAAATAACTTGCTCCAGCTGTAGGTACCATGATAATCTTTGGTCTACAGTGACACCGAGATATGTATTTTGTTTGTGCCACTTTATGTATAATGGGACAGTTACAATTTCTATCGTTAACGTTTATACACGTATTTATTTTTATATGGAAATCTGACGGTGGTTGTGTCCTTTGGTTTATACTAAAGCATATATAATTAGTTTTAGATGCGTTTAGTGATAATAAATTGTTTTTTAACCAGTTAGCTACGTGTGTCATTCCCACTTCTGCACTTATTTTAACTTCATACCAGGATTTATTACTAAATATGATAGCTGTGTCGTCTGCATATGAAAACAATTTTGCGTTTTTAATAGTAAGGTTGCAGAGATCATTGATATAAATTAAAAATAAAGTAAGACGCTACCTTAAGGGACTCCGTATGTTATATCTTTATCGTCGCTGGTATGAAAGTCCAACTTTACCCGCTGCGCTGCTACATTTAACCTCTACAAAGTATATTGGCATGAGAATTCAAGCAAGTAACACCATTACTGTATCAGGTACATGTATATTTTTCAGAAAGTAAATCTTATGACTCAATTCCACCTCCTTTATCTTCTGCCTTCATTTAAACAACTAGGCATTGTTCTTTAAACTGATAGTATTAACTGGTGCAGTCATAAGTATTAAATTAACACTTTCAAGATCATCATTGTTTAAGTTGAGTCACTTTGTTAACGTGAGCATAATAGAATTTGGATCATAACTGTGTATGTTTAGTGTGAACATACCTACGCAATTAGCTGCACTTAAAAAGTAGAAGTACCTAAGTCAACTTGGAGTAGTTTTTAGACACGATTAAAAAATGAATGTTTTCCATTCCATCAAACGGGTATACCTTCTAAGTATCAATGTATGTATTTATAGATAATAAAGTTGTGGTAATGCATCATTTATAAGTATATGTGTAGAAATAATTTTAATGCTAGTCTTAACCAATATGATAGAGATGAAAAATGTATTCGTATGTATTGAAAGGCTCTGAAACTACTGGACCGATTTGAAACATTTTTCACCATTAGAACTTTTTCCCTGATGAAAATAGGCGCTAGAATATTTTCAAAAAAGTAAAGGTATGTGCACCGGATGGAACAGGGCCGGGCCGCTAATATACATATGTAAAAAAAGAAGTAAGAAGACATGAGGAATTTCTATATGACCATGACTATGTAATTTAGTAAGGAAATAATATTCCATCAGTACGTCAGGTGATGTTGATATTTGTGAATAAAGTCTAAATTAATTTAGATTTATATTAATTGAGATTGCAATTTACCAAATTAGTTTGGGACAAAGCGGAGTTTTGCCTTAACTTGTATATGCTTTTTTTTAATTGCAATAAATGGCGAGACGGCAAACGATACGGTCACTCATGGACAGTAGCAAAAGCAAAGAATACCAAGCACAGAGCAATGCTTGGCATTCTACTCCCCTTGCTATCGTGAGCATTAATTACCGTACTACTTGAACGCATTAGTCGCGCAACCTATGTCGTGAGACCCATGCGTCCATATAGAAATCAAACACATTAATGTATAAATCATACAGATGAAATACTCCTGGATACCGACATATTTTCAATGCGAACTGATTAGTTAGATTTGTTGCAATTTATCATCCTTAACTCTCAAACTTAGACCTGAGGCATCGATGGTTTGGCAATATATGGAAGCAGTTATAAAAAAGTAATAGAATAACAGCAGATATAAGAAATATATATGGTCGGAAAATTCTTATGACTAACATATTTAAGTGTGATACCCGTAGCTAAGAGCCAACGGATGGTAATTACAACAGAATGACACGTTTGTGTTACACAATGACGATTATCTTACGCTATTGGTGCTGTTTGCATACATTATCGACCTACGATTCACTACCTACCCATTGTAAAGTCTCTCTTAATACTGAAACAATACCTACGCAATGTTTTAATTAGGTCGCTTTATCAAATAATTAAAATAACAATATTATTAAAATATGTCTCGGGTCCAGGTTTTCGTTTCGTTTTGATTTTATACTTAGCTAATTCTCATTTTATAGCGAGGAGTATGCTACTAGATGCAGTATTATTATAAATACTTTTATGTTGATTTATTCATCAACCATTGCGGCTTCGTATGTCGCATACATGATTGTTGATGTCGACCCCCGTTTTATATTACTGTGGCATGTACCTAGCCAATAAACATTAATTGCTAAGTATGCCATTCTGCATGTTATGAAGGTCACGCGTCTTATTTGTCCATTAATTATGATTAAGCCTTTTAAAAATATGCAGTCTTATCAACTTTAGTATGCGTAAGTGGCGTAGGCATGCATGTATGCCGTATGTGCATCACAAAATCACATAAAATATAATTTATATAAACCCAAAATCTATTTTCGTTTGATATAACTTGCAGTCACTTTATGTACAAACAAACTACCCAAAATCTACGAAAACTGAGTTTGGATGCTCGCCAACTATATGCAACAAGATAATGTGTAGTCTGTGTGTATAATCAGAATTGCTTTATAACAGAAAGTTCTTATATCTTTGTAATTTATTCCATCTGGCAGCTGCAATACTTAGGGCCATTATGAATACGGATTAATTATTAAAAGAATACAGGTCCTTGTCTTTAAAAGTTATACCTATTTTATTTTAATACCTTTACCTGCTATGTACATATACATATAAATTATGAACACACTTAAGTGTTGCTCATTAATACGGAAGTTGTAGTGATGTTATGGGCCAAGTGATTAATGCGGGCAGTATTATCACATTGCCCGGGCATTATGAATATGGCTACATGATGATCGGGCAAGGTGATTAATAAGTGAATTTTTACGTGGTGCGCTGCCGCATTGTCGCATCTGCGATAGACCCATAAATTAGAAAGGTTGAATTGATCTGATTGATTTTATTTAGTTGTTTTTTAACGTCCGAAACATTATCTTCAGAAGAAAATTAGTGTACCCACTTAATGGATCAGTTAGGTCGACTGTGCCCCAAAACCGACTCGGAACACCCCGACTTCACATAGTATTTTGGCTACCAACCCTAGAGTGTATATAAAAAGCCGGAGGCGCGGAGGGAGAGCAGACCCCGCCCGCTGTAACGAAGGATAGGCAACCGTGCGAGCCGTAGCGGCTGAGGCTGGTCGCCGGAGACGACCAGCAAGCCGTAGGGCGACCAGCAAGCCGAAGCTGCGGAGGTGAGCATGGGTGCCTATCTTTTGTTACGCAAGGGCGAAGGGACTGAACTTCCCGTAGCGCCGGAGACGTGGCAGAAGCTAATTTTTATTGACAACAAGTGTTTTAATGGTTAGGTTGCTATAAAAGATATTCCTCAGGAATGGTGCGTTACCTTTTCATGGGAATGGTACCAGGGGAGGTGCGACACTCCCCCTCCCCCTCCACTCCTCCCAACCCACCCCTTCGTGCTGCCCTATTATAAAATAAATTCTGCCATTACGGCTCATTGTTTTGATTTGATTCGCTTTACATCACTCTGCCCAATAGGCACTTGGCATTATTCATAATGCCCGGGCAATGTGATAAATTGATTGGTTATAATCATATTGCCCGCTCTTATTGGGCATTATTCATATTGCCCGGGCATTATGAATAATGCCCAATTAATCACTTGGCCCATAACAGTGATATAAGCATACTACTCTACAATAATTTAAAAGAATATAGGTATTCAAGTATCGATAAAGTTATACCAAACACCAAAGGCTTGTTAAAGTAGGTCATTTCTTTCAGGTGTATGTAATGAACAATTTAAAAAGTGTAATAAGAACACGAAAGTATGGTGATTTCTAAGTAGGGCGACGTAACAGACATCGCATACAACCGTAATATCTCGTGATTCATTACCTATTAGAATGTCTTGTTTGTAGAGATTATTAAGAGGGCCTAATTATTGTCTTTATTAAATAGGATTTGTTTTTAAACCTGTCCGTAACTTCGTTCCTCTAATGATAATTATGAACTTACAGCATCAAACCTTTTAAAGTAATTGCTCTGTCATTGTCCGACGAATCTAATAGATTATCATTGTATACTGTGACAAAACCAATGCGATACAGTTGAGTAATGCAGTCTAGAACTTGCGCAAAGGTTTCATTAAAACTATAGACACGTAAACGAACAAATGAAATGCCAATCACGAATAATTATATTCTACCAATAGATAACTACTGTACGCTAGTGACAATAGTGAATTCAACTCTATAAATAAGTGTATGACGACACTTGTATTATTCAGATCTTTACACATGCTTACCTACCCAAAGATAAAACAAATGTAAGTATATACTATAGGTATCATGAGTAAGGACAGGTTCATGCCTTATAAAATACTTGGTAACGAAGTAATGTCATGAACCCAATATTGAGGTTCTATGCTTATCCTATTACCTCACCAAATAATTAGGTAGTAAAGAATTTAAATGCCTATACATATATAATTAATTAAGTAATTTTAACTAAATTTTAAGCAGCATCAAGAATCCTCGCAGTGAGAGCTCTACCCGAGTAATAATTGATGAAGCATAATAATAACATTCGATATGCAATACAGAACCATACACGTGTCAATAACCTCAGTTTTTGCAACGACGTTTCTTGTTGCAGATGGAAATGATTATTGTAAAGTTAATTAAACTTCTTGAGATTTTTTACTCCGTGGTGACTCTATCATGTTATTCTTTGTGAAAGCTTATGATCCATTTCACACAGAGGTCATCGTTTTAAAACAACTGAATTGAATTGTTTGCATGTGGAGGGGAATAAATTTTAGACAGTAATTATTCTTTTCATGCGGCTATTATTTTATTTATATTAGCTATTATGATTCATAGCAATTACTTGTTATATTTGGTTTGAACATCAGTAAAATTAAACCAAAACGGAATATCATGTCGAAGTTCTATTTGAACAGTGGTCAATTATGTATCATGTTTCTATAACATTTGTTTATGAGGTGTCTTTAAATTTTGTGCCATGAGTTTTATATTATGTGCCATATAAAGAAGGACACCAGCAAACTACAAAGTATTACAGTGTTTACACCTATGCAATATTTTAGATAAAGTAGGTAATAAAATTACTTTAGCCTTATTATAAAAAAATACAAACGCATATAATATATCATAGTCAATCTACATAATTGATATTCCATAGCTTGTTGAGTTTTACAAGGTTCATACCCTCATTTGATAAGTGAGTCACAAAACGATTAAAATACGCTTATCAAAACCACAAAATTAAATTAAAGTAAAGAAGAGATTAAAGTTGATCAGTAAAATATTGATTTATTCCTCGGATCCTAAAAATCTAACAGCATTCAAATATATTAGATGTTTTAGGTTCATTGTATTTAAAAGGTATAAGAGGAAAATCACGTGAGAGCAATTACAGACATGCTGTGTCATACTACATAATATATAATATTATACTCGTACATACAATATTGATTCATATCACATCTTATTTTGGTCGACCGATACCAATAACTACTGCCATGACACAGTACCTAAACGACGTGTATTATAAGACGGATAAATTATTAATTATATACCCATAAATGGTTTCTTAATAGAAAAAGTGACGAAAAGTAAGGTCGAAAGAATACTTTGTTTACCTATATGAAACCACTAACAACGCTCTAACAGTATCTAATTACTGTTTCAGGGTGAAAATCTGGGGGCGCGGCCGAGCCCCCTCCAAGTCGAGCTAAAAAGTGGCATGGCCGTAACATCCTTTTCTCGAAGCAATTCAGACCATTTTCAACCCCCTATAACTTCGTTGTGGCTAAAGCATGAAGCCTGAATTTTCAGTTACTAGGCAGGCATTGTGTAAACACGGTATATTTAAAATTTCATTCAATTTTAACCAGTAGTTTAAGAATTATAACTTATCAAACTTTCGTAATTTTGTCACTCACTGACTGACTGACCGATCATCAAAAGTCGAAGGCACTTCTAGCAGACATAGAACCTTCAAATTTAGAATATAATTAGTGTTTAGTGTCTAAAGTAAGGGAAAATTCAAAACATTTCATAATTTGTGTCTAGTTTTCTAGATAGACTAACTGCGTGAATAACTTTGTAATCCCATATAAATGTATAGGATTACAAAGTTACATTTGCATCATTGTACCCGTATATAATGGAATAATAGTTGTAGATAGATATCTATATACATGAGGCATAACAGGAGGGGATATAGAGAGGGAAATGGTGTATTCAGCCCATGAAACTGTACAACATTCCTCTAGAAAAACATGACGAAGAAAAACTTGCAAATAAATAGACTAAATAGCTCGAAAATATCAATTACAATGAAAGAAAGAACATTAATAATCAAATCCGCTATATTTGTGATAATTTGATACCTACAAAAATAAGAAAAATCCATAAGACAGAGGCTTTAAGAAAAATCGTTAGTGATATTCTAGAAGTAAGAAGTACCGAAAAGGAAAAAAGTAGGACTCTACAAAAAGACGTGAGATCCCATCAAAAACATCCTGTAAAAAAATCCAAGTCTCGCAGCTCAGGTTTTCTACCGCAAAAAGTTGTGAGATGCATGTAATACCAAGTCGATTAATTTATTTAGTCCTTAAGGGACCTTCTATATAAAGTTATTACGTTAGTTATTACCATATCAATATTAAAAATTCTTTACGTTTTAAATAAATAGATCGACTTGGCCAGCAGCATTATGTATAAATTGTACGATACATTATGTTTTCATGCGATGGCCAAGTCGATCCATTTATTTAAAACGTAAAGAATTTTTAATATTGATATGGTAATAACTAACGTAATAACTTTATATAGAAGGTCCCTTAAGGACTTAATAAATTAATCGACTTGGTATTACATGCATCTCACAACTTTTTGCGGTAGAAAACCTGAGCTGCGAGACTTGGATTTTTTTTACAGGATGTTTTTGATGGGATATTTATTATCAGGTGAAACCGATGACGAAGGCTGCGCTGGTGACAAGAGCAATGAACCAACTCCAATTCGCTCTTTGCTTTCCTTTTACTCACCAAGAATTTTTGAGGTCTTTGATGCCGGAGAAAGTGATGCTATTGGAACGATTGAGTTTCCTTCCCAAAGTCCAAAATCTTATCTTGTTGTGATTGTCTTCCTCGTGGAACGGATTCAAGTGTTCCGGGTAGTCGTAGATAGAGATGGTTTTGCGAGGAGCTGCCATCGCAGCCATAATTGCACCAGAAAACTCACTTTTAGGGTTTTACATAATATGCGGTGCGACAAGCGTCGACCACTCGCTTTATCTGTTATCACACTGCTGAATTATCACAAACTGATAGCGTTGTATCGTTTTATCGCGGCGAGATAATTGCGGTGTTTGTTTTCACGGTTGTGCTTGTGCGAGGAGATATTATGAACGGACTGCGTCGCGGCGCTCGTCATCGCGAGCTGAGACACACTGGCTACCGAATGCCGAGCGCCGAGCACCGACCGCTGCACTGCCTCGGCCACCGCTGTTTGCTCCGCCCGCACTCGTTGTCACATCATCAGTGCTGGATTCCCAGCGCATCGTGTTTTTGTGCCACTTGAATTACCTACGTAAGCGAAGTCAAAGATTTTTAAAATGGCTACCTCATTAGTCGGCTATCTGATTGGCCGAAGATAAAGACTCTTTTTACTACGTAATTTAATTACGTCGTTTTTACGTCCAAATATGCAATCAGTAAACTATTCCAAAGGACGTAGACAAAAGTTATGATAAGCATTTACGTAGCCTAACATGCTATCCCACACAACTTATAAATAATATCTTTATAAGTATGACGTTTAAATACTGTTTGGTATTGGCGTATATAAACACCTCATCATTTTTAATTTTTCGTGATCCATTTTTGGGCGTATCTATCCTCCACTCTGTTTACGTCATTCGTCCTTATCAAGCGAAATATACACATTTAGGTATAATTCCAAATTACATGTGTTTGGATTTATAGTTATTTCTTACAACTGTAAACAGAAAAGTATATTTACTGAAGATGACGCCATACTTACATATGACGGGCCGCGTCATCGACAGAAAGGCGAAGGTCGTGTAAACTTAGGAATATATTTAGGTATTCAATATAACTAAGACTGTAATGATAAATATATTTTTTGCACTCTGCAATGATCCTTAGCAGGTAGAATAATTCAAACATGATTTAATTTCTTGAGGAAAAATTTGTAATTTAATATCGACTTATTGGCGCCGCTGAGTGACGACTGCGGTTTTTACACTTCTGTAGCCAGTTTGTTGTGTTCTATTTTTTAATAATTTAGTTATATCTGGTAGATTATTTGGTATTGGGTGTATCATTATAAAGTATTCGCGACCACCTTGACTTGAGAGAATTCTGAAACAGAGGAAGTCCTTATAAAGCTGTATAATAAACTGGTAAGAATTCTCCCGAATTCGAATGTATAATATGAAGACTACAGATGACATTTAGGTATTCATCGTGGTAGACTAAAATGTCTACTCTCAAATAAGATATAGATTATAGAAATAGAACTGTTGTCTGATTTATAAATATCTGTGAAAGACATAGACTCCTGTGCTATACCAGACACTTGCAAGCGTAATTAAAATATGAAAAATATAATAAACAAGCAGATCGAGTACCACATTAATAAATAAAATATGTTATTTATGCTGAAGAGTAGGTACCTACCGCTATAACATGCGGGTGTAGGGCAGTCACACCAAAATACCACCACTAATGGATTGCCTTGGCAGTATTGATCCACTACACAATATAATATGAAACAGCAGACAAACACTGAAACGACTGCAAACCATACATTATTCTGTGGTTAATCAATAATTTTTTATTCGAGCTTCGTGTTTCCACTTTATAATTATTATGGACATAATTAACAATTTAACAGCAAATATTCGATTACGAAAATAATAGTAGCATTTAACATTTTATAAAACAATATTTTATGTTATTTTAAGAACAAAGGGAAAATGAACTTTAGCTAAATGCCCGTCAATAAACAAAACGTTTAGTCATCATGTACTTTTGTTTCTTGGAACCTACTGACTGCCACTTAGGTAAGGATACTAAGTTTACGCGGAATTTTCGTTCTTATTATTCCCGGAAGTATTATCTTTTGTTTTTGAATTACAAAGGATTTGAATCTACTTTATTTTCGCGATGATATGGCGTTTTTTTCCGACTCCGTCTACTAAGAGTTAGTATGAGAGTTGGACAAAGACTAATAAAAAAGTATTAGTCTTTATCCTGTATAGATAACGTGACCATACGTCCCGCTTTGGGCTGGACAGTCCCGCTTTCAGGAAGTCTGTCCCGGTGTCCCCTGCAAGACCGACATAGTCCCGCTCTTGCAAAAAGACCAAACGATAATTTAAAATGTATTTCCGAAATGCTTTACCGAACTACTGCTAAAAACCGTGGGGTCGAATTATTCCAACACTTTCGTAAATACAATCTTGTTTTAAAAACTTTTCCTCAATTATTGAGTACATTATGTGTCTACCTGGAAGTAATGCACCTTTCGAAGAGATTTAACTCACATTAACAAAATATGGACAAGTGATAAAACATAGTGTCGCAGTAATGAAAACTATTTTGATTACGAAAATAAGTATAAATTAATCATGTACTGAGTTTCACGCTTCTCTAACAACTATACTCGTTATTTGAAACAAATTGGTTCAGGCGATTATATACAAAAATACGACTACGATTATAATTTTATATTATAGATTGTATAATATAAAACTCTATTAAAAAAACTCGTAAAGACTTTATTATTATTATTATTTCATTCCTCAGATGTCCAGCTCTGGTACAAAAAATAAATGGTCACGTTATGTATAGACCATATAGACTATTATATCTTTATAGACTATTCCTATTTCTGAGTAAGTTCTTAGTTCTTACACTTTGATACTTCCTATCGCTTGAAATATATTGCACACTTGACTTCATAACAGATAACCTATTTATCTTGAACACTAACCAACAGTAGTTTAGATTATGATACACAATAATGTAAATAATATTCTACCAAGATCAACTTGCATTTAGGAGTGGCTGACAAGTGATAAGTGATAAGCTTTGCTTTAAGCATAACATAGAAATGTTCTTGCATATTTTTTTATCTTGTTGTTAGTCACCGGCCTGTATTTAAAGAAGAAGAAAGAAATTCAAGCGTATCCAATCTTTTAAATCGTTTTGTTTTTGCTACGCAAAGGAGGGAGAGGCGAGAGCAGAGCTGGCGTTAGAGTAGGATGCGGTAGGGTACGGCCCCAGGGCGCCAAGACCGAACGGGCGCTGAATACCGGCATTAACTGTCACCTATAGTGTATTATCTATGATTTACTGCCTTTCGCTTGAATTTGGATAATTAGTTGTTTAGGGCATAGAGCATGTATTTATTAAATGAATCAGAGTGGCACATACTTATGTAGTCCGATCTCGACATCGCATCCGGGATTTATCAGTAATTGTCAACTTCTATGCAAGTATGTGCTATTTATTATACCTATATACATATAAATAAATATTCTGTCAATATACAAAGATGATGTGGAATTTAGAGAGTGTTTACCCTTCAGCAAAGTCATTAGCCTCATCAATAATTAGAATAGAGTAATGCTGTAAATATGCAGTAGGCATTAGATGTAGGTGTATTTTGATCGCATTGCATCATCAATTGTGTTCGATATCGCCAATACATTGACTGGGTCAGTCGCTAATAGGTTGTTATCTTTACTTCCAATGTACAACGTACTTTATGCTCTGTGTAACTTTCATTGTTTTACTTTAGCTCCTTACTGGTAAGATCAGAGAAGAAAATGTATTGTATGTTATTGCAACATTATATATATACCCTTTATATCCAAGTATGCGAATTTAGAGTGTAAGTACCCTAATACACAGTCAGGTCATAAGTATTGTCACACAGTAAAAACTTTTCTTTTAGAATGCTGGCCACAAAAGTTTATTGAATTCGAATTTCGAATTGTTCATGAAAATAAAAATGTATACTTTTTAGAATTTTACTCATTTTTAAATATGGAGTGAACGCTTAAAGAAGACCGTGTTGCAGTTATTGCGTTGCATCGTTGTGGTTACGCGCCAATTCAACTTTTTGGCATACTGAAAAATTTGAATAATATAACCAAAAGATTCGTTTATCGTACCATCAAACGATACAATGAAGACTCTAGTGTAGATGACAGGTCAAGAAGTGGTCGCCCTCGGTCTGTTAGGACTCCAGCAGTGATAAAATCTGTGAAGGCGCGAATTCAAAGAAATCCCAAACGTAAGCAGAAACTGTTGGCCCTTCAGATGGGGTTAAGCAGAACCACGGTGAAAAGGGTGTTAAATGAAGACTTAGGACTTCGGGCATATCGAAGAAAAACAGGACATCGTTTGAATGCTCGTCTAATGGATCTGAGACTGAAGCGATGCCGCGCTTTGTTGAAGCGGTACGCGGGAAAAAAATATATCGGGAAATTCTTTTTTCAGATGAAAATTTTTTTACCGTAGAAGAGAGCTACAACAAACAAAATGATAAGGTGTACGCACACAGTAGTGAAGAAGCGAGCAACCGTATTCCGCGTGTCCAACGAGGTCATTTTCCATCTTCGCTCATCGTATGGTTGGGAGTTTCTTATTGGGGCTTAACAGAGGTACATTTTTGTGAGAAAGGTGTAAAAACGAATGATGTTGTGTATTAAAATACAGTCCTGACGAACCTTGTAGAACCTGTTTCTCATACCATGTTCAATAACAGGCACTGGGTATTCCAACAAGATTCGGCGCCTGCTCATAGAGCGAAGAGCACACAAAACTGGCTGGCGGCGCGTGAAATCGACTTCATCCGGCACGAAGATTTGAATCCGTTAGATTACAAGATATGGCAACACTTGGAGGAAAAGGCGTGCTCAAAGCCTCATCCCAATTTGGAGTCACTCAAGACATCCTTGATTAAGGCAGCCGCCGATATTGACATGGACCTCGTTCGTGCTGCGATAGACAACTGGCCGCGCAGATTGAAGGCCTGTATTCAAAATCACGAAGGTCATTTTGAATAAACTTTAGTGTCATAAGAATCTATGTTTTGTTAAGTTCATTTTGGTATATAAATGGTTACATAATGAATAAACTTGTTTCAATTATTTTATAATTTATATTAAACGTGACAGAATTTATGACCTGACTAGGTACATAATAACACAGCCCTATAATAAATGTACCTGCTTATTCATAATTTTAAACCACTAACCGACCAACAAAAACTAAAACGCGGTCTGACTTATTTTTATGTTACAACTAGCGGCCCGACCCAGCTTCGCCAGGGTGCATATATTTTTTGATTCCACTCCACACCAAATACATGTTATTTTTCGTATTAATCTCTTGTATACCTAAACTTGACATAGCTATCCTACTGTCTGGCTCAATCCCGTCTCATCCGTCTGTTCAGTCTCTTCCCGATCCGTCCCGTCCTTTCTCTTTTATTATCCATCCCGTCTTATAACGTGCATTTACATTTCGTCCTATCAAATCTGTCAGCTGTCCCAGCCCTCTCCCGTACCTTCCACTCTATTATATCCCGTCTCTCCATATACATGTACATATAAAGATTGCCTTATGAAATTTTGACATTAAAAACTTTAGCGTTTTTTATTTTCCATCCAATATTACGTCCCTTATTTCAGCACCAAAATGCTGTTTTTCCTAATAATATTGCACGCCATTACTTTTTGTTAGTAATAAAGTAATAATAACCATTTAAAAAAAGAATTGGCCAAATTGGTCCAGGCGTTGTTGAGTTATGCGCTTACCAACACTTTTTGTGATTCATTTTTATATTATAGAAGAAGATATTATAGTCCACCCTGCTTGCTTAGTGCGAGTTGGCGGATTTTATTTCACGTAGAAATTAATCCGAAAAGTCAGAGGTGTGCCCTGGGATTTGAACCCGTGACCATCGTTAACTTGTTGGCAGTCGCGTCTATTACGTTACCATATACAAATTAATAAAACCTTCATACTGCCTTACCAGGTGACGTAAGTAATAGAACAAATATTTAAAAATATAAAACTGCATATCGTTTCATTATAATGTCTAGATACGGCATCAACGTACCAATATTTTTTTTATTCTTGAGTCTGAAAACAATACTAATGCGAAATTTAAATATGTCCCCCAGCGCATCTAAAAGTATAAATTCAAAAAACAATGTCGTTTATGAAAACGAAAAATTATAATTAGATATATTTTGGTATACTCCGGCAAAACGCTTCGATAGAGTATACTTTGTTTAAAACTGTTGCAATAATCTCAAAAAACAATGGGCGATTTTGGTAGATGTGGACATCGTTTTAATTTACATTTAACAAAATTATGCGCAAGACGCCGTATCTAGATAATATTATATACACGATGTACACATTTTTTGAATTTTGTTCTATTTCGTCAGCCGTCAATGAAAGACAATGGAAAGATAGATCATTTTACGTTGGGTGGTAGTTGAAGCTGGACCGTCTTTTACGTCTCCCGTCAAATAAACAAAGATCATCCTATACTGGCTGGACGCATCACGCTTGAACGATACCCAAAAAAAAGGTTTTTAGTATCTTCCTCAGAAATTTTCCTATTTTTCTCACCCCTAAAACCTTCCCAGGACTTCCACGAATATTTCAAGACCAAAATCAGCCAAATTGGTCCAGGCGTTGTTGAATTATGCGGTTACCAACACATTTTGCGATTCATTTTTATATTATAGATTAATTATATTATTATTTTTATAATATTTTTCATGTAGCTTCATATACAGGGTATATCAAGACTGCTACCGAAAACGAAGCCGGGTGGTAGTTTAAGCGACTTCAGACACAATGCAACAGAAAAAGTTGCAAAAATAAGCGACAATATTGTTTTTGAAATTTTTTTCCTATTGCCATATTTTGGTGGTAAATAATTTTTTTCCTAAAATAATAGTGTATACCCTTTAATTTATAAATACTCTAAGATATAAGAGAGTTTAAATTATTTATTTTAGCAAAAATGACGATATTTAAAAAATCATAAAAAATAATTGTCGCGTTTCTATGCGAAAATTTTTGTTGCATTGTGTTTGTAGCCACTAAAACTACCACCCGGCTTCGTTTTCGGTAGCAGTCTTGAGATACCCGGTATATACTCATACTCGTAAGACACTGTAGTCTGTAGTGCAGTTAGGTGATTAAATCAGTCTCTTGTAATACCATATTATATTATTACCTACATATTACATACCAGAAAAGCCACAACTTTGAAATCTAGATTAAGCCCACATGACAAAAAAAAAGAAAGTGGCACCTACATTGCAAATAAAAAGTTAGACGTAGAGTTTCGCGACAAATTAACATCAAGGAGAATCTGTTTACCGTGGTGTTCAGTAGACATAGTATCTATCTACATTGGTACTATATATATAATAAGGTATTTTACTTTTCTTAAAACTGATTTTTTTATAGTAAAGTGTGGATTTTTTAAGTAGAATGATGGTGATAAGCTAAAATTATAATTTGAAGGTTTGAACTCGGATTTTCCTGCGTACCTTTGGGTATATCCACTGTTTTCTTTCTTCCGTAGTTGCAATTAATGTTTTTTGCAATATAAATAAATAAATACACACCCAACAGTCACATACATAGTCCTGACCCCACACTAAGATCGAGTCTTGTGTCGTGGGTATCAGGAACTACGAGAGACTTTTCGGTCTCACAAACACCCAGACCCGGAAGAAATATTTGTGGGCCGCACAAACATTTCTCTCGGTGCGGGAATCGAACCCGCGGCCTCTCGTTTCACAGGCACATATATTTCGTATCTACTGTGTATGTACGAGGAGTAACTCAAGAGTGAGTGTTATGACATGCATGTAACGTGTAAATAAAACGTCATATCGGCCTTGTGAACGGTAGGAGGAAGCTGCGACTTATCTCGGATATTGCTGAGGATGTGCAGACGACATTGAGCGCCAATCAGGTGAAATCCAGTTAAATGGCCAATGCGCAGTTTCCTTGTCTTTCTTAACGGTGCTCTACAGACCTTACATAATGCTTCTAAAGTGGCTTATTATGTTTTAATTTACGTTGGAGGCACTTCGTTACTCTCAACTTTGTTTTGAGTTCCTTCGCAAAAGATTCTAGGTGTAGTTATGGTATGCGATTTATTTCTATTAAAAATCCTTTTTTTCTTTTAAATTACGTGGTAACAACTAAATTTTTTTTGTATTAGAATGTTATCTATCTACATCATGTATATATCTATTTGAACTTTATTTCAGCATAAACTATCCGGTATCTATACTATTCGAGATGTAAAAGGAAACAATGAACCGGTTCATGTCATGCGTGTGACTTTTAAGTACCAACTTGAACAATTCCATACATTAAAATAATAATGCTCGGTGTATAGCTTTGTTGTAATATTAAAAAAAAAATATAGTATGAACAGCTTAGCTAAATACCTTGAGATATGACACCTCAATGGCTAAATACCTATCAGATGTTCTATGGGTAAAGGCAATGTAGTCTTGTCTCATTACTAATTAGTAGGAATACATAAACAGTACCTCATTCTTGCCTACTGTAGCTATAGCTTCAGCATAAAATTATTTTTGTTTAACAACGGAAAACGGATATTACCTCTTTGACTTTTAGTATTGTCGTTTTCATGGTGTATTAGCATTACAAAATTAAATAAAGTACAATGAAAAAGGAGGTTGTTTCGGTTGCCAAGACGACAATCTACCACAATTTGGTTCGAAATAATGTTTCGTACTCCTGACGTTTATAGTATTGAGTTTGCAATGTCGTTTTCGTTATTTTAAGAAGTGTATACTATATTTATCAGTTAACCAATCATGTCTACGGCAACGCCACCGAATATATCTGCTCGTATATTTTATGGTCTTCGTACTGATATTCAGTAAGTAACCAAATATGTATTGTTTGTTTTATGAAGACCTTGTCATCTTTCCATCCATCAGCCAAAGGAAGTCCACTGCTGAACATAGGCCTCCCCCAATGATTTCCACAGAGACCTGTTGGACCTGGTAAATATTGTTACGTAACGCATGGATGCCTTTACCGAATATACCGATCGTTTCGATAAGAAAAAATAATTCTGGTCTCATAAAAGCATTTCGGTAATTGAAAATATTTACTTTACCCTCCATGTATTTTATATTCAGCAGACTTACGAAAGGATTTCAGTCATAGCCTTGATTATGTCCTCGGCCGAAATTGATTTGCTACAGTTATTGCGTACTGTAGTACTTGTGTTTCACAGATATAACGCTCACTACCTAACAGAGTCCGAAATCATTTATCCAGCTGGTGGAGTAATTGTTATTCATAACCACCTTCAGAAGAAACAGAAATTCATAAGGTTACAGGACAAACATAAACCGATCAGATCTTTGGTACTTGCGCCAAACAGGTAGGCACGTAAGGTCACCAGATTATAAGACAGTTTAGTGTACAAATATTTATATAATCTTTCAGAAGGTCGTGTGATTTATTTTATAATAGTTACATTTACACAGACCTACCAACCACAATAGTCGGATTTGAAGTACGAGTAAAACAATTTTAAGCTCCTAAAAGTATTCCTATTTTGTATAAATAGTATTCCTTCACAATAACCGTCAAGTTATGAGTCTGTTCGTTAATATGGCTAAACTCCAGGAGTTTCAAGAGTAGGTACGCCGCATAAAACCAAATTAATGTTAATTATTTAAAATCTGCTTTTAGGCGTTGGCTAGCTTTAAATGAAGTAGCTGATGAAGGACAAAAACCAATTATTACTATTTACGATTTAACGACTTATAAGAGACGGAAGATATTGACAGTACCTTTCGAAAACTCTACTGCCAGAGAATTTGCTTGCGTCCAATTTACCTTTGATTCTAAATACCTGGTTGCCATCACAGGAGAGCCTGATTGGTATTTATATTATTATAATTGGGACAAAGGTAAAGTAGAAAGCCATGCTAAAGCTCAAAACCCTAGTGGCCAAGGAATTGTGGAAAGCGTAAGTAAAACTAAATTGGTATTTCGTTTCAAATTGTGTTAAATAATAATACTTAAAATATTATAGTTAATGTCACTTTTCTGGCAAGAAAACAGCAACTTTTTTGTGTGTCAGGTACAATGCAATCCCTCGGATGCGACATTAGTCGTTATTACTGGACCGTACACATTTCGAATAATGAATGTGTCTGAAACAGTTTGGCGGCAGTGGGGTTGGTGCAAGGCCGAAAACGTGAGTGCATTTGAATAAACAATCGCAAGTTTCTTTCAATACTAGTGTACCTATTTCGTATCTAGAACAATCTTATTATCACTTTTCACCGATGGCGAACCACTATTAGAAGTACTTATATGCCTTTATTGCTTATACCTTTTGTCCTTACAATGTACCAACCTAAACCATGAACAATTCCCTTGACTTCTTTATGCTGCCAAAGCATATACTATACAGGGTATATCAAGACTGCTACCTACCATGGGCGTAGCCACGGTGGGGCAGAGTGGGGCGCTTGCCCCACCCTAGCTTGGACCTGTAACGTACCTAACCAAACCTAAAAAAATATATTATCTAGGTAAAGTACTAGGTAGGTGAGAAATAAGAAAGTTTTTGGAAAATTCGAATTATAAATACAGATACAGGGTGTTATAGGGTGTAATATTTTAGTATGAAAAAAAATAACCGGGGTAAGACCGTGGGTACAGTTTGCTAATTACATATTATTTTGGACTGGTGCCCCACCCTGAGCCCATGGCTGGCTACGCTCATGCTACCTACCGAAAACGAAGCCGGGTGGTAGTTAAGCGACTTCAGACACAATGCAACAGAAAATTTTGCAAAAAAACGTGACAACTTTTTTTTTTCATATCGTCGTATTTGGGTGGTAAATACATTTTTTTCCTAAAACAATAGTGTATACCCTTTTATTTAGAAAGACTCGTAAGGTAACTTGTGTTTGTAGTCACTAAAACTACCACCCGGCTTCGTTTTCGGTAGCAGTCTTGATATACCCGGTATATAATTTCCAATACGGGCTACAAGTTACCATCTTAGTTCATTTGCCATTTTGTAGCATCGCTTAGAATCCTGCCAACTCTGTTTGGTTCCCAGTATAATTTTGCTTACATCTTGGACTATATTGCGCTTGCAAATTTCTGAATTAGAGACAGACTACAACAGCACAATTTTAAGTTATTACACTACGGAAGAGTAAATGATATCGTTTTCCTGCCCACGTGTAGATTAATATAACTACCTGTATGTGGCTCACGTCTGACCGCATTTTGTTTGGAACTGAAACTGGACTCATCATGATGGTTGAAAACGGGGAGCTCCGACAAAACTGCATTTTTAAAGCAGCAGAGGTCACTGAAATGTCTTTGAAAAAAGTAGAAGCTGAGTAAGTCTAGACTAGATGGTATTGATTTGCTTATCTAAGTAATTTCCAAGTAAATATGTCATTAATAATAATTAATAATAGAGCAGAGGAAGGCGATAAAGCAAGTACTTCCAGTAAACAAGACACAACAAGTGAATCCGTAGCTACTATAGAAGAGACTTCCCCAGTTACTTGCTTTGTAAACTTTGCAAAAGGTATGAATAAATTCAATATTGATTTTACGCAACTAAATCAAAATGAGCATGTAAAGTCTTCATATTTTAGACATTGTTGTCATGACATTGTAGACACTGTATTTAAATTTATAAAATTTAATAAGGTACTGTCGCTCGATCATAAATGTGTTAAATTACTTTATAGGTTTTGCTTTTGCATGTGGACCCGGCTTCGTCCACATGTTCGAGAAAGAAACGCCTCATCACTGGAGAAAAAGAAATCTTTACAGAATATCTAAGAAATCATACAAGTATTATAACACTAACTTTATCTTACTTAACTTTATCTTGTTTGTTTCATGTTTTCTAAGTGTTTGATATACTGTTCCGTTTTGTTTAGACACACACGTGAGAATCCATTATGGTCTCCACTTGACGCTATACAGCATATCACCATCGATCCTAATCAAGAAACACTTCTAATAACTACGTTACGTAAACAACTCTATTATGTTAAATTGTTTGGGCAGCACATGATACAGGTATGATATTGTGTTACCTATTTATTCCTTGTCATTTCTGGATTTTAGTCCCGCGTCGTGGTGGAGATCAAGTTTCCTGCTACTTCCTTCATTGCACTAATATTGATAAATGAATAGCATGTAGTACTAAACATTATTTAAAGAATCAAATAAAATAACCAGAAGACGAAGAATAAATCCTGTGAATAATTATTTATATTTAAGGCTCCCGAAATACCATTTGTTGAGCTCGGTCCAGCTATGCATTATGGCCGCATTAATTCTTTGTCGATGTGCGCTTGGAAACCTATCTTTATGACATCGGGTCAAGAAGACAAGAGCATTAGAATATGGAATTATATGACTGATGATGTTGAAATGATCAAATTATATCAGGAGGAAATACACTGCGTATCTCTTCATCCAACAGGTGAAAATACTTCAATAAAAAATGTACCAATAAAGAATTGCTTATTACAATTTTCTTAATTTTCAGGTCTTTTTTGCATAGTAGGATTTTCAGATAAGCTGCGTTTTATGGTTGTGTTGATCGACGACTTTGAGGTCATGCGAGAGTTTCCTATTCGTAATTGTAAACAAGCCAAGTTTAGCACTAATGGACATCTATTTGCAGCAGTTAACTCGCAAGTTATACAAGTGTTTTCCGCGGTTTCGTTTCAGAATGTTTTTAATTTGAAAGGGCATAATGGAAGAGTAAGTCAGTATATTTTTCAGTTCTCATAAATTATAGGCTTACTATATAATTTTTATTATTACAGATTACATGTCTGGCTTGGGCTGCAAATGACTTGACTCTCGTTTCCTGTGGAACGGAAGGCGCTGTATACGAATGGAGTATGTCATCGGGTCAGAGAGTTGGTGAAGTAATTTTGAAAACTAATCAATTTAAAGCGTGTGCAGTCAACAGGTTATTAAAAACTTCTAAAACATAACCTTGCTATATCATGAGATGCATGTGTGAATAAAATATGCTCATAATTTTTAGCATTGGTAAAACAACATACGGTGTAGGAACGGATGGTGAAATCAAAGAGATTGGTTCTAACGCAATTCGAAGAAACCTAACTTTAATCGGATGTGCCCTCGACACTATAGTGTTGTCACGTTCCGATATGATGCTCTTCATAACGGGTGGTGAAGGCGGCGTCACATCCGTACAATTGCCATTATTAGACAAAGCAATCTTTAATGAGTTCCATATGCATAACAAGAAAGTAACTTCTATAGCGTTAGCGTATGATGATCAGATATTAGTGTCAGTTGCTGAAGATGCGTCTATTTGCTTGTGGAGACTTACTAATGCTGACGGACGAGCAATAGCATTGGACAAGGATTTTTCTTATTCTAAAGAAATTTTGATAAGCAAGAAAGATTTACAGGAAAAAATTAATAGCATTAACGTAAGTATATCAATATTCTTTGAAATATAATCTATATAGCAAGATTAAATGTTCAATAATAAATCGTTTATTTAGTTGTTGAGCACAAGAATGAGTGAACTAGAAACTGAACACACATATCAACTTCGTCAAGCTGAAGCAACTCAAGCAGAAAAACTTAAAGAGGTCCATGAGGGTTATTGCGCTGCTATAGAAGAACTAAAAGAAAAGAATGAAGTAAGTAAATAATAAATATCAATGTTATATTTGTACTCTTTGTTCTCTATATCGGTTCATTTAATATTTATTTTAATTGACAGCAAATGGAAGGCGAACACACTCATGAAATAGGCATGATTCAACAAGATATTGCTAAACTTCGCTCAGGACACGAAAGAACCCTTCAGGCCTTGGAGGCAGATTTTAATATCAGACTCATTAGTGAATACGATAGATATCAGGTACGATTATATCGTATAATTAATTAATCATGTATGAGCTACGTGTTAATAAATATATGTTTATGTACTTAAATCTTTAATTTAGAGCCTTGAAGATAAAACAGCTCGAATGAGAAAAGATTACGAACATCGCCTCGAAGAATTAGCCGAAAGTAAACGACAGGCACTTCGTGAAATGAATAAAATGTTCGAGGCTAGACTTGAGGAAAAAGATTTACTTTTGCAAGAGGTAACAATATTATCAATTATAATTTGTGTCATGTGCTTTCTTTACATAATAGTTAAACAAAAATGCTATTGTATAGTTACAAGAACAAGCAGATATGGAGAAACGAGAGCACGAAACAATTAAATCTTCGATTGAAGAAGACGCTGATAGGGAAATAATAGAAATAAGAACTGCCTACGAAGCTCAATTAAAAGAAGAAAAAGATGCAAATGTGAGACTCAAAGGAGAGACTGGACTAATGAAAAAGAAACTAATAAGCGCCAATAAAGAAATTGATGAATTCAAACATCAAGTAATCCAACTCAAAGGTAGAGAGCATATTTCTAGAGGTATATTCTATAGTTCTTCGCTGAAATACATACGTATTTTAATTGTGTTTTAGCTGAACATAAACAATTCCAAAAAGTAATTTCTACTTTGGAACGTGATGTGGCGGATTTAAAAAAAGAAATATCTGAAAGAGATAACACTATACAAGACAAGGAAAAACGAATCTACGAATTGAAAAGAAAGAAGCAGGAATTAGAAAAGTATAAATTCGTATTGAACTTCAAAATTACGGAACTAAAAAACCAAGTAAGTTATATTTTATGGTCGTTTATATACTGGGTATATCAAGGCTGCTACCGAAAACGAAGCCGGGTGGTAGTTTTAGTAAGTACAAACACAATGCAACTAAAATTTTCGCAAAAAAACACGACAATTTTTTTTATGATTTTTTAAATATCGTAATTTTTGGGTGGTAAATCCATATTTTTTGCTAAAATAATAATTTAAACTCTTTTATACCTTAGAGTCCTTATAAATAAAAGGGTATACATTATTATTTAGGAAAAAATAAATCTACCATCCAAATACGACCATCGGAAAAAAATTAAAAAAAATAATTCGTCACTTTTTTTTTTCAACTTTTTTGTTGCAATGTGTCTGAAGTCACTAAAACTACCACCCGGCTTCGTTTTCGGTAACAGTCTTGAGATACCCTGTATTATGTTATGGACTCTTAAAAATTGTTAACCGCCAATAGTTGTCGTGCTACTTAGATTGAACCCAAAGAACGAGCCATACGAGAATTAAAAGTCCAAATAGACGATATGGAGAACGAAGAACTAAAATTATTAAATGTAAAACATGACCTCGGTATGATTTAACAACGGATGTCTTATCTTCATCGTAGTAGTAATTTATCTTGGTGACGCAAAAAGTTACAGCTGCAATATAATTTTATTTTCTCTGCAGATAGATCCGCTAGAACGCGAAATTAAAGCGAAAAAAGTACGCATACTAGAGCTAGAAGAGTCATTAGAAGCTCTTCTCAAACAGAAAGCTTTCCGCGGTAAAATATATTTCAGTTGTAATTTTTTTTTCAATCGCATGTACATACAATGATGTCATTGCCATTGTTGTCACAGTAGAATATTAATTTTCGCACCTCGGCTGTTTACCGATCTATTTAGTATGCATAGCCAATTTCTGCACCCACTGCGTTGCCTAGTGTTAATTAACCATATCATGTCACTGGAGATTACTCGTATTACACATAATTTCCGCATAGTTGATATAGAATTTCAAATTGTTTGTACTATTTAACGATACACATAACACAATTTTTATAGAACTCAAGATCAGCCAGTTGAATGAAAAATTAGCTTCTGCGAAAAAGGATTTCTTTAGCGAGGCGGAAAGAAACTTAACGTTGAAGAATACATTGAAGAAAATTAAAATAGATTTGCACAATATGACTGCAAATTTCCAAGATCCTACGAAGCTAAAATTGAATGTAAAAGTAAGTATGAGTAAGTTACAACGATATCATATGATCGGCACCAATGATTATTTCCTACGCGGACATTTCTTCATCTGCTGAGATTATTTTCTAACTAACGATTTACCACCCAAAAATCATGATATTTCAAAAATCATAAAAAACATTGCCGCGTTTCTTTGAGAAATTTTTGGTTGCATTGTGTTTGTAGTCACTAAAACTACAACCCGGCTTCGTTTTCGGTAGCAGTCTTGATATACCCGGTATAACGTGTTGTGTAAAGTTAACAGAAGCTTTAAAACTCTAGTTTTAAATGTTTTACGCAGACATTGTTCCACAAGTACGTGGAAGATATAGATTTTGTCCGGAGTCGCGTAGCAGAAGATGAAGCGATACGTGAGTTCAATCGACAACGCGACCATCTTGAAAAACAGGTGGCAGCACTCAAACAACAACTGGACAAATCTCTCGGAGGATCTAAAACCGATATCAGTAAAATTATGGATGTAAGTAATAGTACTTAGTAAAAAGAAACCTGGGGGAGGCCTATGTTCAGCAGTGGACTTCCTGTGGCTGAGATGATGCTGAAAAAAATGAAGGAAATTTCGTTGTATCAATTTAATGTACCTGATACTACGTGTCGAAAATGACACTAGAAAAAGAATAGCAGCAAGTGGATTTATCCTATCCTATCCCAAAACACAATTGACTATTGTTTAATATTTTACTTCTTATTTCATACACCTGACACTATTCCTCTTTCAGGAAAATTGCACACTTTTAACGGAGATAAATAACCTACGTTCTGAGTTAAAGTCCACCAGAACGAGGTGCTTCCAAATGGAATCTATACTGGGTTTGTCTGCTCGATACGTGCCGCCCGCAGTGGCGAGGGCTAAACTGAAGCATGTCACTGAAGACCGCGAGAAACTTGACGACAAATTCAAACAGAGAATTGATGTAAGCGGTGTTTTTTTTTGTCTATATATTTGACCATTTCTGAGAGCTTTATAATAATCTAAGCCCTAAAGCAATCGTTTTTTTTGGGTATAATCCACGCCCTAACGCCATTAAAGGTGCGCTTGAAACGTCCGAACGTATAAACTTCTTTATTTTTTGACTTTGATGCTTTTTTGTGGCGCCATATTTCTCAGAACTGATCTATGATTTGAAGATCTTTTGCAGTTTTCTTATATAGGTTTAAGACCAATGCTACTAACGCCATCTAGCGTCGTATGTGGCAAACCAAACCCCGAACCACTTTCATAATTAAAGTTCACAATTAAAATTACAGCAGGCCCCATAATAAAGTAGTTTGCAGAGTGCTCGTAGATATTGTTATTTGTTACCACTTAATTTTTAGAGTAGTACCATCACAGCTCTTAAAAGCTTGAGGTAAGAGGCTTTTCAGACTTTGAAAAAAAAAAGGATTTTATATAAAAGTCGCACTTCTTATACATAATAAATCTTGTATATAAGAAGTCGTGGTGTGTAAAGTGCGTAGTGGCGTGTTGGTATAGGGACTCAACGCGGCTGTCAACATGCTCATGGTGGTCGCGGGTACAAATCTTAAGGTACACCTCTGACTTTTCGGAGTCATGTGTGTACTGATTATTGATAGACAATCACCACACACTTTAAAGATGAATAAAAAACATCTTGAGGAAACTCTGCATACTATAGCGATTTTCGGATTTCTATGGTATGTAAAGTCCGCTAACCCACACCAGGCTAGCGTGGTGGACTACACATGTAGTAAGCTATAGAGCCTAACCACTCGCAATCGTACTCTCGATTGTAGAGGAGGCCCGTGACCTGCAGTGGGACGAAGATAGGCTGATATAGAATATAAAAATGTACCGCTAAGGAGTATATCTAGTGTTGCTAACCAATTTCCTACTATATTTCCCGCGTTCTTTGGTTATGAATTTGAACTTCTTATCTGTATCATTTCCAACCATATACAAATTATATCAGCCATTTAATAAGCTCAGCTAATTGGAATATTATTTCTCGGCTGGTTTATATTTAATTATCAGTGTTATTTGTATATATGTATCACCTATGTGTTTCGTTATATCAGGAGAAAGATGGTATTATCGTGGCTTTGAAAGAAGAAAACGACCGCTTACTGGGAAGAGTTCGTTGCATTGATGAAGAAGAAAAACCTTCGGGAGCCGCCCCAAGTTCTTGTGAGGATGTTTAGTATTATATGCCTTTAGTTTGAAATATGGAGTTTCTTTTTATAGGTTGGGACATTATACTTTTTGGATGTTAATAAAATATTTAAACAATTCGTAGAAAACCATAATTTAATTGAATATATAAATAAACATTTATTTAAACATAAATGCATAATATGTTACTATGTGAAAAATAATTCAAATTCAACTTTAATTAAATAATTTCGTACTGTGACATAAAAAAAATATCTACGTAAAAATAACACTTACAAATTAAAACTCATAACCTATTCCATTTACACTTTTACAGAACCGTGAAAGCCATCACCCGCAAGCGTTATTTAATATACCCGAATGTAATAAAAAAACAAGTTGGCAACGTGACGTCACACTTGCACGTAACCGAACATTCTTAATTATGTAGTCAGTACATGCAAATACTGCACCGTCACTCCGTCAATTTGCGAATGTTTAATTTAAAGAATGAATGGCAAGATCGCTTTACGTCCTTTGGGGTACTCGGGGAATTCCTTCTTGTAGTTGCGGTGCTTGCCGATCGCCCAGATAGCCATTTGATAGAATCCGGCCGCCGCGAACAAACCAGCTGAAACCAACCACATTCATATTACAGAACAGCTATTTTACATTAAATGGCCTGACGTATGAGCACCATCCGCCTGATAATAACCGATAATGCGGTTTAAGATAATGCACCCAGAAGAAACCGATTAACTCACTACATAAAAATACCTAAATTAAATCTAGATGGAATAAAAAAACACGCTCGCATAAAAGATCCAACTAAAAACTAAAAAATAATTAACATAAAGCGTGGGGTGTTATCCTACAGCACCCCATGCTTTATAGCAAGAAAATGTATGTATTTTACTCCATTTTCTTTCGAATCTTAAACTCATTATTAATTATTTTTTAGTTTTTAGTTGGATCTTTTATGCAAGCGTGTTTTTTTAGTTTTTTAAACTATAATTTAATTGCTTGCACTAAAAACATCTACTGCGGCTGTCTTATCAAAGAAAGACAGCTGCGCGCAAGTTACCAACTTTTAATATTTTTTTTTTTCAAAAAAGTTTTTTTTACCATTCTGGATAAAATAATGTCATGTGTTAAAAAGACAATACAGTAGGGCATAGCCCTTTCGAATCTATAGATTCAACTTTAAGTACCTCGTGGGTCAATATTTGAACTTCAGCTCTGACGTAAAGCCGTATAAGCAAAGATCATTTTGTACTCGTAATTCATAGTTGTGTAACACGTCATTTAAATAGTTTATTTGAAGACCTCCAAATGACTTAAGTATCCGGAAAGTGTTTTTATACCAATTAAATGTTGTATAATTATTGACGTTGGCAATGTAGTAACTCATAATGGTTTCTTAGATTTACGCGAATGTTACACATTGAAATAAAACTATTATTTACAAAACAATTTTACAAAACAAACAAAGCAAACACAGACTAGATATTTAAATTAATTTTTAAATTAATAATTGTAAAATAAGGGTAGTTGAATTGTAACAGTCACAGAGCGGACGTCTAATACCTCAGTCCGCCCCGTGACCACGAAAGCTGTAAAGTAATCGAAACGTCGGGAAGTCAAAAATGTAAAAAATTAAACTAAATTCGCGATAAAATCCGTAAATAATAGTTTTATTTCAAAATGTAGTAACTCATGTTGTTTCTAGTTGTCTCTTTACCAGGGATCGAAACCGGTTGCAAATAACGGTACCGGTATCGACCAATTTCGGTTACCTTTAAGATTTGGGGACCCGTTATGACGGTAACCAATGCAAATTATAAAGGTTACCCTTATATACGGGAACCGATTTAATACCGATAACCTAAAAAAGACCTTGACGGCATTGGAGAATAGTTACTCATTTCCATATTGCATACCAAGTGAAACATATACTTGGCGTGTCGTTTACCCAATATCCCTGGAATCGGTTCATTTTACTTGCGATGTAATAGTGTTGAAAATAAAAGGAAATGAGTAAAGGCAAGGATTTGGTGTAATGTAATGCCTACGTTAGGGCGGATGCCCAGCGCGTTAGCAGGATTGGGCGTGCGTTGGCCAATCACCCAACTAGCAGTCGTGCTTATTGGAGTTTGGCCGGGGCCGTTCAATCTAACTTCTGCCGTCCAGCGTTGCCACCGCTGAGGTACCCAGAAGGGTCGCTGGCCCACAAGCCGCAAGAGAAGGCTGCCTTGCTGGCAAATCTCTTTGCGGCTAATTCCCTTCAGAGCACTCACCGTGATACCGCCTGTATCACGGTGAGTGCTCTGAAGAATTGTTCAACTTGATCCCCTCCTCTCCATTCCTAACCAGAACCACGCGTGCTGGCTTGCGAAGCCATGGCTTGACGGTCCACGCCATCCCGACGCGAACCAAACGGTTCTCAAATTCTTTTTTATGCCGCACCGTCAGGCTTTGGAATTGTTTGCCTTGTCACGTGTTCCCTCCTTCCTACAATCCCTGGGTCCTTCCGCCGTAGTGTGAAGAGGCACCTTAGCAGGCCGGCATAATTGTTTCCATTGGCATGGTACTGCCGTCCGATGCCAATGCATACTCTGCCTGGGCGGCATTAGCGCTTACCATCAGGTGCAATGCCGCCACTATGCCAGGCCATTATAAAAAAAAAACATATTGTCGTATATCAACGAGTGATCCTCCAGGTAGCGGACCAATTGAGCGTTTATAATACGCTCCATGAGCTTACACATCACTGAGGTGATAGCGATAGGGCGGTAATTGGTGGGGTCCGACGGATCACCCTTTTTTGGGATCGGCTGCACATTGGCCTCCCTCCAAGATTCCGGCACAACACCTGTGCGGTAGGACGCTCGGTAGAGGCGGGTCAGTGCAGGAGACAACTTGGCTGCACAAGCTCTTAAAACCACGACTGGTATCATATCCCATCCAGACCACTGGCTTTCCAAACATCGAGAGACCGTAACTCACGGTGCACATTACACTGCCTGATGCGAATATCCGCACATTGAGAAACCGCAATCAGGCAGTGTGAGCGGTGTCTGGGAACCACGGTCTTCGACGCGGGAATTAGCCGCAAAGAGATTTGCCAGCAAGGCAGCCTTCTCTTGCGGCTTGTGGGCCAGCGACCCTTCTGGGTTCCTCAGTGGTGGCAACGCTGGACGTCAGAATTTAGATTGAACGGCCCCGGCCAAACTCCAATAAGCACGACTGCTAGTTGTGTGATTGGCCAACGACGCCCAATCCTGCTAACGCGCTGGGCATCCGCCCTAACGTAGGCCTTCTTGCAAGCCATGGTTGTAGGCTTCTTTGAGGGAACTGATATTGGGATCCTTCATGGCGCGACTCCTGATCCAAGCGCGGTACGCCACCTGTTTGTCACCGACAACATCGGCGCATGCACGATCGAACCAGGAGCGTCCACGGCCCTTACTGGCGATCTCAAAGGAAGGAATGTAATATTCCATTCCAAGTCTGATCTCGTCAGCGATCTTTACCCTCAAAGCAGCGCCGCCTCCAAGAGATGAATGCGAAATATTCCCGCATACCATACCAATCTGCCACGAGTAATGCCAGACCCTCCGCTTAACCTGCACGGAACGTGGTGGTGATGCGAATTGCGAACGGTAATGACGACCCAACCAGGCAGTTATCAGAAGTGCCCAGAGGCGCACTAACGGTCACACGATATCCGGCTGGGTGACTCGACAGCAGAAGTTCCAGCAGAGAAGGTGCATGACTCGCCACATCCGGGATTCTGGTGGGCTGATTCAGCAGTTGTGTCACGTCATGAGTCAGAGCGTATGCATGGGCAGCTCTGTCAGCATGATCAGTCTAGGAGGATCCCAGCCACAGTTCATGATGAGCATTGAAATCCCCCAAGACCACCATTTCGGCTAACGGGAACTGCGCCTGCGCGTCATTAGCTGCCTGGCTAAGATACCTGAACAGCCGAGTCGCCTCATCGTCCCCGTGGTGAGAGCTGTAAAGGCACACGTAGATGCGGCTCATTGAACCTAGATCCACGTGCACCCACAGAGCGGAGAACGAAAGGTCCTTCATGCAGTGCAAACGGTGACAGCAAATGTCCGACCGAACACACAAGCATACCCCGGCTTTAGGCTTGAAGTTTACTTCAAGCGAATAACCGGGATACAACAGGTAAGAATCATCGGCCGGACAACGAATCTGCGTCTCCGTTAGGAAGAACAAAGCAGTCTGGGCCGTCTCGAGATGGTGATGGACGGCATTGAGGTTCGTATGGGGTCCGCGGATATTAGTTAACTCCATAGTGAACGCAGTGGTGGGGTTATGCACCGCTGAAGGACCTGCTCTGTTTAATTGCACTGTCATGGTTGAAAGGATGGGATTGGTGCAGAGGCAACGAAGAGCTTAAGTTCGGGCACTGAGAAGGCCGAATGGGCAACGGCACGAAAGGGTCGGCAGGAAGCGAATTGATCCGCCGGACGGAAGGGCCCCCGTACCCTCCCGGGATGGGCCGCCGAGACCCCACTTCCGGTCACCAACCGGCATGATGGACCCACCCAAGATTATGCGCGGCATGGTGAGGCAGCCTCTTGAGGTGGTTAGCCCCTGTACTATACCGCGGGCGGCCAGCGGTCAACCGTTTCTACGGGTCTCCCTGGCCGGCGGATCAACATTCCTCCTTTCGTCAAACGACCGAAAATACCCACACGGTACAACCTCATGCCTGGACTCAAACCCCTCGAAAAAAACGGACAACCATGAGCTGATCCCGGAACGCGATCCCCTTATGGAAATCACTATGACGGCCTTTACGCCTTTGTGGACGGTGGTCGCTACCGGGCGGACACTTAAGTCCTACCACCACGAACTGTCATCACTCATTTGGCACTACCCAGGGGTCAAGTGTAGGGAATCTAGGGTTAAAGCCTACGGACGCGAGTGACGTTAACCCCCTCGAATGAACTCTACTGCGGTAAAGTGTGGTGCGATGGTAAAAAAAGCGAAGACTTGTGGCAGAAGTCGGACGTTCGCAACAAAACCCTTTGATCCGTGCCACAAAAAACGACAACAATCGGATTCGAGGCGGACGCATCTGTGGACGTTAAATACCTATAACAGACGCACAAATCACCTCCTTTATACGTCGGCGGACGCAACCAAATACGACGTCGTGTATAGTAGGCATTAGAAAGACATAAATGCTCAAGGTCATTTGCTCGGGACGTGGCTTATCTTATTTTTTTCAAAGTATATAGGTAATCCGATTCCAAACCAAACAAATAGTTCAACACTCTCGTGCGACGTGCGTACTGAATGAAATATCAATTAAGAGTCTCAAAATTCAAAAATCGCAAAGAACGCGTTTGCGTCGAATGTGACGTTGAATTAGTGCAAGTTACAATATGCACCAACCGGGGCGACGGCCTTGAGGTCGTGTTTGGTCCACACACGGCGCATCGACGCTTTGACTTTTGCCGACGACGCTTGAAACATAGAGGTAATCCTTATTTCGGTTACCGGTATGATACCGGTTAAATTCTAGGAATCTAATAAAATCGGCGTATAGGGGTTACCTTTAAAAATACCGGTATTTTTTTTTCGGTTGATACCAAAAAATACCGGTATTTCCGGAACCGTTTTCGGTCCCTGCTCTTTACTCTCTATAAAGACCTTGATTGCAAGTTCGAATCCCAGGGCAAATATCTGTGACGTTTTTAGTCATCTGTGTATTTTTACTCAACTATCATAGTAACAGCGGAGGACAAAATCTTGACATTATCTTGCCGTAGAGACCTAAACAAGAATTTGATGGAATGAAATTATGCCAACCCTCAAAAGCTATGGATTTTTTTAATGCTGTGAATGGCGAGACGAGCATGCCGTTCGCCAGATGGTAAGTGATACGAATTCTCATAAACAGCAGCAAAACCACATAACACCTTGAATTACAAAGCAATGCTTGGCATTGCAATGCGCTCACCATCCTGAGACAAAAGATCTTAAGTCTCAATATGTCCAGTAGTTACTCTGGCTATAAGGTTCTTTAGTCCGAAACACAACAGTGCATTTATGCTGCTGTTTGACGGGAGAAATAGACATTGCGGTGGTACCCAGGCGGCCTCTTACATATGAGAGACCTACCACTAGTCAATTTCATTCCCAATCATAGAGGAGGGCGGTCCATGGCATGGGATTAGTATAGCCTTAATTTATTATTATCCTTTATTTTAAATTTCTTTTTTTTTACATTTTTATATATATAATATTAGTATACAAAATACATATAAAAATATAAAAAGTTATCCAACGATGGCCAGGCTCGAGACCCAAGCCACCGGTGGTTAGGAGCCCAAAGTGAGGAACCGCCTCACAATACGTGCCGTGTCAAGCAATACTGCCTTCTGAATCTGACTCCTGACCCAACAGCCGATTGAGAGCCTCTTCAGATGTTGGTCGAGGCTCTTTGGTATCAACCCATGAGCAGAAACGACAATCGGGACAATAATTGTTGAGTCGACATCCCACATTTCGGTAACATCGTGTGCCAAATCTAAATATTTAGACATTTTGTCTTTTTCAGCTTTGACAAGGTTATCGTCATGCGGGATGGTGACGGCAACAAGTATAGCCCGGCGCGCCAATCGATCTATTATCACAATATCAGGCTTATTGGCTAGAATAGTCCTGTCTGTGATAATAGATCGATCCCAATACAGCGTTGCATGACCATTTTCGAGAACTGGTTGGGGCACATACTGGTAATATGGCACTCCAGGAGTCACAAGTTCATATCGAAGGGCAATTTGCTGGTGTATGATCTTGGCTACTAGGTTATGTCTATGCAAATACTCGCCGTTAGCAAGATACGAACAACCGGAGATAACATGCCTGATAGACTCGCCAGGACGGTGGCATGCCCGACAGATGTCGACCGTACCGTCCTTCAGGATGTATTTCCTATAGTTGTTCGTCTTAATAACTTCGTCCATAATTGCAAAGACAAAACCCTCGGTTTCCCCAAAGAGGTTACCGAAGCGTAGCCAAGACACCGACGCTAGTCGGTCCACATCAGGCCCATGAAGGGCTCGATAGAACCGACCGTGCAGCTCTTTGCTCTTCCATATGTCCTCGCGATCCTTAATGCCCATCACCAGAGGTTTTCGCCAGTTCTCAATCGCCAAAGAGAGCGGGGTAAATCCTTTATCCACCATAACTACAACCCTATGCATATCCACGTCACTGTGAAGGAAATAATCCCTGAGATTGCACACCTCGCGATTATGCAAGTCCTTAGCATTAAGAATGCCTCGGCCCCCACATCTCCGCGGGATGTACAATCTCATCACTGATGAACGTGGATGATGCATACGATGTGCAGTCAGGAGAGTTCGGACTTTACGATCCAGGGCGTCCAATTCGGTCTGAGTCCATTTGAGTATGCCAAAAGAGTACATGAGTACAGGCATAACCCAACCGTTAAAAGCGCGAATCTTGTTTCCACCTGACAAAAAACTGTTAAGTACTTTTGCCAGGCGGCTGAAGAAACGCTCTTTCAACGATGAATTTGTATGTTTCCGTCACAGAGAGATGTCTGAGTCTTACAGTCTCTGAGACTTGTATGTCATCAGAGACCGCAACCTCCCCTCGCTTCACATGGATAACCGCACATTTATCTACACCAAACTCCATATTGATTGAGTTGCTAAATCTTTCAGTTATTTTTAACAACTCAACCAATTCGGTTTGTTTTGATGCAAATAACTTGAGGTCATCCATGTAGAGCAAGTGAGAAATATGCTCAGACCCTCTCCGCAGACGGTAGCCTAACCCTGAATCCAACAACAGAGTGCTGAGGGGATTCAGGGCCATGCAAAACCACAGTGGACTCAGACTGTCGCCCTGGAATATACCTCGCTAAATTCTAATCGGCTCATCGCAATCAGGAGGAGCCGTACTACCTGGATATCTTAGGACAGTGGTCCACTGCCTCATACAAGACCGAAGGAAGTTGCACAAATTTGTATTAATTTTATACAAATTCAAAACCCTCATGAGCCATGTATGGGGCACCGAATTATAGGCCTTTTTATAATCTATCCAGGCAGCTGATAAATTCCTCCGGTTGTGACGAGCCTGTTGGCAAATGGTCATGTTAATGAGAAGGAGCTCCTTAGTACCACGGGACCCATTCATGAAACCTGTTTGGCCGGGAAAAAGAATTTGGTTAGAAGTGATGTGGGCTGTAATTTTGGATCTAATTATGGAGGTCAAAATTTTATAAATAGTTGGAAGGCATGTAATGGGTCTATAATTCTTTGGTTCCGTGGTACAACCGGACTTAAAGAGGAGGTGAGTGACACCTGTTGTCATAAATGCTGGGAGGGATTCCGCCTCAAGCGCGTCCTGGAACTGCGCTGCCAATCGAACATGCGAACTTGGAAACCATTTTAACCAGAAGTTGTGCAGACCGTCCGGACCCGGCGACTTATAGTTTTGGGTCCGTCGTATTGCAGTTTGCACATCTTCTAGACTGATTAAAATGGTCTCCATAGCCGGTATTGCCTCGTAAGCTCGATCTACAACACTAAACCAGGAGGCTTCAGTGTGAGAGACAGGCGACGACCAGATATTCGTCCAGTAATCACACATTTCGTGAGTACCAGGCAGCCGCCCATCCACCACACCTTGAGAAGAATTCTCCCAACATCTATAAACCCTCTTTTGGTCACTTTGGAACATACGATTTTGTTGGAAACGATCCCATCGCCTCCTGTAACGACGAATGCGGTTTATCCACGCATAGACTTTTTGTTTATAGAAATCTATGCGTTCTGTGACGCAAAGCCTATAATTCTGAGGGCTTATATTGGTACCCGAGAAAGCCTACGTCACAAAACGCATAATCCTTGGTCTGCTATTTCCTTCTGAGAAGGAAATTAGCTTGCCGATGAGAGTTCGGGCTCTGTTGATACGGTCCTCGATCCTAAGCTGCCAGGCAGGCACAGTCACAACACCTCGAGTAGCTCTATATTCTTTTGGGAATTGAACATTAGCCACTCGACATGCTGCGACGGCCGCGCAGTAATGGATCGAGTGCGTATCAACAAGATCCCGACTGGACTCCAAGTATGTAGGTAACATGGAGTCCAAAGCTCCCATCAGCGCCAAATTTCTTCTATGCGTTGGCAAACGCGGCAGTCGCGGTCTACAAGACGCCGATAAGGACACAAACTCCGAAATCGCACGTTCCAAAGCCCCTCTCAGATGCTGTTTATCTTGTGGACTTACATTGTCATCCAAATTGTCCGTCAGCTCGAAATCAGAAACAGGTGTTGGTGTTGGGCCTGCTGCTTGATCTCCACTGACGGGCGAGATATTGTCGTCTTGGACAACACACACGTCTGTGCGCAACCGCTCAAGCGTGTCATCATCCAACAACTTACGCCGCTGAATAAATCGCACTTGATCCGACAGTCGTTGGGATGATACATCAACCATTGGTTCTAAATCCTGAAACAGAGAAAGCGTTTTAGCACGATACGCAGTGAGGTTAATTCCTCCCTTTGTTGCCCCAAAGTAGGCCCGCATGATATTCTCATTGATTTCACGAGTCCATCTCATGCGGCGCACTACTCCACCGGTAGCGGGGACCGTAGGCGGGACACTCGGTCCCACAGGTCCCAAGCCCACCGCTAGAGGGGGTCGTCCTCTTCGCCGCGCAGGTCTTGGTGGCGGCGGGGACGACTGCAGCTCGTCGCGTTGGCTCGACACGTCGATGTCCGGCGTCACCTCGAACACGTCCGAAGCCGACGCCCACGACGCGGAGCTCGACGAGCTGGGAGGTCTTAAGCGAGCATTTTGTCTTGCTCTGGCCTTTCTCGTGATCATCTCTTGTATCGTAAAAATCGGGTATTCAGTCACAGTTTATATGCAAAATAAATAATTTATTGAAGTTTGACATTGTCATTCATTATTTTTTTTGTTCTTTGTTCTTAATTATTTATATTTACAATTATAGCGGTTCAATAAAGCATTATATATTAATAGAAAATAAACAATTTGGTCCGATATTAGATTAAAACTGTAAATCTGTAGATAAATAATAAAAATCCATAAAAATATATTTTTGTCTGATATGATCTTTGTCTGTGTTGCCAGAGATAAGAGATAAGAGAGCCTTAATTTTATTATTATGTATATACATAAATGTGGTATTTAATCATAAAGAGAAAATAGCTAACTATTAAAAAACAATATTATCGATTGAAAAATAAAAAAAATCTCCTTGTGAATAATGTGTTCCAGTGAATTAAAATGTGCATATATTAGTTCTAAAGCTGTTTATGTTAATTATATTCGAAGGTGAAGCGGGTTCACAAACGTATTGCGTGCCTTGTTACGTTATTTTATGGCGGTGTACAGTGTAGATCATCAATAACGTTGTATGTGTTTGCAATCAACTGTGAAATTATACAATGTAAGTTGTATGCTGGCGGAATCTGTGCCCAATGACGTCACATTTTTTACACCATAATAAACATGTTAATAAAACCGATATAATATTTGTAGTTATAGCAAACTGCACGCGCAACATTTTCCTAACTCACGCATGTTATGACGAAATTAAGCAATGCACTTGTTAGAATTAGTTAGTTAGGGAGTAATGGGTTAGCCACAAAGTTGTGGTAATCTTAAGATTCTAATGTTGATTCGAGATACATATTACCATATTATCGAAGTTCTTCCTGGAGTTGTCCAGAGAAGGATGTAAGGACGGAAGTTCACAAAATACACTAACCAGTCAGAACACAGAGTTTAAGGTCGATTTGACTGTCATTTAACGATGCAAAATATCGGATCGAAAAATAGTAGGGCCGATTTTTTATGTGCAGTCTGTTCAATGGATCAATTTTAAAACATTAAAGAATAAGATTGATATAAAAGCTTAAAATTATTATTCATATAATAGCTTTTAGTTCTTACCTGGAGCGCATTTTGTCATGATGGTGAAGAATAGCCACGAGCCAAACTCGTAAGTATAGTTGGGACAGGAAACGTAGTTAAAGAGCTGAGAGAAGGGATTTCCGTCTGGGACGGGTACGCGTCTCACTTTAGTGCCGGGAGGACGTAGGTTCTTCAGAAGAATGTGGATACTTAAGTTGCCGAGTTCGCAAATCTGAAAAAAGATGCAAGTTTTTTCGAAAGAGCTGTAATACCACATGAATTGCTATTTTTTGTTGGCACTTGTGCCCATAAACAAATACTAAGGTTAATATTATATTGGGATCGAAATCTTATGTAAAGTTCGCCAAACTGCATTAGGCCAGCGTGGTAGACTATATGGCCTAACCACTCTCAATTATTGTACTCTAGATTGTAGAAGAGGCCCGTGCCCTGCAGTGGGACGTATATGGGCTGATCGAATAATACAGTGATCGGGCAAGTGAATCGTCAATATGCAATTTCGCCATTCATTTGGACTGAAGTTAATAAAGAGTTTTATGGGATAGCGTTATAAGAAAACATTTACTGGTGGTAGGTCTCTCATATGTGAGAAGCCATCTGGGTAGGTACCACCGCAATGTCTATTTCTCCCGTGAAACAACACTGCTTAAATGCACTGTTGTGTTTCGGATTGAAGGACATTGTAGCCAGAGCAACTACTGGACATATTGAGACTTAACATCTTATGTCTCAGGATGGCGAGCGCAGTGGAATATTGCTACTGTTCATGAGCGGTCGTATCGCTTACCATCAGGCGAACGGCTTGCTCGTCTCGCCATTCAATGCAATAAAAAAAAAAAAACATTGACGAAAGATTGCATATTTTTATAATTTGATTTCAATTATTCTGTCTCTCTTCTCTCAGACGCATTGGCTATGGAGTGAAAGAGAGATAGATGCGTCACAAGCCGAACGTTTAGGCCGATCGTGCTTCTCTATCGCTTATTCCGCGCTCTCGCTTGTACGGTATGATCTGGCCAATGATTATATTAATCATTGGATCTGGCGGAACGTGACAATGCATTTTTTTAAATACTAAAATAGAAATGCTTTAATGCTTGTATTGGATCGGATATGCGTTTTTTTGTCGTTTATACGAGTATTTCTCGTAACAACCATATTGTCTCCATTACATAAATCTCTAATAATATACATCATAAATTATATAAAACTGCGAAGTATTTCAAATAATAGATACCAGATTACATGCAGACATAAAACCTTCAAAAAATACATGAATGAAAAATATGCTGAGTCTTAAAACCAGTTATGTTTTACAGGAAAAAATATTTGTACAGCTACTACAATCTTTTTCTTATTATTTAAGTTCATCCTCTAAATAATGTTATGCATAACTTGAAAGGGAAATATATACTAAACACACACATGTGTGTCTCATTTTTTAAATTTGGCTGGTCTTTGTGATTGAGCTGCCGCTGATAATCACCGCATTGCTGTTTAGAAAGAGCTCTCATGGCCCTTGTGCCTTAAGTCTTAACACAATGATCGAAGCCTATCTTTTGTTAATATTCCTTACTTAATTTATTCCATTTGACTTAAGACAAGGTCAATTAAAAAATATATGTTACATAATTTGTATTGTTTCAACCTTTATGATGTAATTGCAATAATATTAACTGTAAAAGAAATAGACAATAAGTTCCTTTGTTGATAATGTATATACATGCACCTCACAAGCAGGTAAAATGAACTTTGTATACAGTTCAGCCTTCTATCATTAATAATGAATGAGGCATATTAATCAATAATAGAAAGGTATACCTTTTCTAATAAATCTTTGCTTTGCTTTAGTAATTATGTTGAATACTTTATAGATTACACTTTGCCTATACCAATGGTATAAAATTTATGAATATTTCTGTAATACCAGAATTATTTATTTGTTTGTTAGGTGTTTGTTTATTTGTTGAAACAATATGTATATTCAATTCCAAAGAGTTTTTTACTTAAGTGTACTGATGTGTATTACACTAAGGAAACAGTTTTGTCTCACCTTGAAATAATAAGTTTTTTATTGTTTGATTTTGCCTAAAGTCCCTAAAATTATATTAGGAGTACAAATAAGTTCTCGCCGTTATAATGTAAATGGCGCCGCATGGAGTGTCCGTTAGCTTTCGCAATTGATAACCGGCTTAAAAGATAGTTTGGACATTCAAGAACAACATAACCTATTAATATCATTGATTTCATATTGGTAAAATATGATTTTTATCAGTTGAAAATGTCGAAATTTGAGCCAAGTAAGCGTCATTTGCGGGAAATATTAGTTTACTTTTTTAATTTAAAGAAATCTGCTGCTGAGGCGCATAGATTGCTCGTAGAAGCATATGGTGAGGTTGCTTTGAGTAAGAGAACGTGTCGTGAGTGGTTTCAAAAGTTTAAAAACGGTGATTTCGACGTAAAAGACAAAGATCGCAGTGGAAGGCCAAAAATTTACGAGCATGCAGAATTGGAGGAATTATTGGAAGAAGATTCATCTCAAACACAAAAAGAACTTGCTCTAACATTAGAAGTCACTCAGCAAGTAGGCTCACATCATTTAAAATCATTAGGAATGATTCATAAACAAGGAAATGGGGTTCCGTACGAATTAAAGCCGAGAGATATTGAACACCGATTATGCTTAAGTGAAATACTGCTAGCTAGACATAAAAAAAGGTTTTTTACATCGTATCGTAACTGTTGATGAGAAGTGGATATATTATGACAACCCAAAAAGTAAATCTTGGGGATTACCTGGCCACGCGTCAACATCAACAGCAAAACCGAATATTCACGGAAAAAAACGTATGCTGTGTATTTGGTGGGATCAGCTAGGTGTAGTGTATTATGAGATGCTTAATCAGAGCGAAACAATTACTGGAGCCCTCTATCGAACTCAACTGATGAGATTGAGCCGAGCTCTGAAGGAAAAACGCCCTCAATACTATTCTAAACACGAAAAAAATATTCTCCTGCATGACAATGCTCGTCCACATGTTGCGGCTCCCGTAAAAAGTATTTGGAAACACTTGATTGGGAAGTGTTATCCCACCCGCCGTATTCACCAGACATGGCACCGTCCGATTATCACCTGTTCCGGTCCATGGCACATGCTCTGTCGGCGCAGCGGTTCACATCTTATGAGGATATCAAAAATTGGGTTGATTCGTGGATAGCCTCAAAAGACAAGGAGTTCTTCAAACGTGGGATTCGAATGCTGCCTGAGAGATGGGAAAAAGTGGTTGCAAGTGATGGGCAATATTTTAAATACATTTATATTACCGTTCTTCTATAATAAATATTTAATTTTTGATAAAAAACGGTGGATACTTATTTGTACTCCTAATATAATTATTTAATACTAGCTGTGCCCGCGACTTCGTCTGCGTGGAATTTAACAAAAAAGTTAATTAGTTTATTTAGTTTTTTTTTTTGGTTTTTGCATTTATATTTTAATTATCAACCTTTGTAACGAAACCATACCGCGATCTAATTCTACGGTGGCGCCATCTCTTAGCGAGCGGCGGTAAACTCCCATTACACATTTATTTTTAGTTTTTTGTATTAGCTTTATTGAAAAATGTCTTTATATACAATATTTTGTAAATGTGATATTGATTTGTTGGTGGGAGAAGTGGTGGGAGGCGCCCGACGTGACGGCCCAGTGGTCGCATGCGCGTGAGCTTCGCGCGGGCATTGCAACATTACTTTATTTTTCTAAAATAAAAGATTTTTTCTAAAATAAATGTAGCCTAAGTTACTCCTTGTTATATCAGCTACCTGACAAAAAAAGTCCCGTCAAAATCAGTCCAGCCATTTCAGAGATTAGCCGGAACAAACAGACAGACAGACAAAAAAAATTTCATGATCATTTTCGGCAGAGGTATCGTGTATATAACGATATGTAGTAGGACATTTTTTTTTATTTTAACTCTTAAAACAGACACTTCAATTCTATTTATATGTATAGATTGTCAATATCAGTGCATGAATGCTAATAAACTAAATAAATGCTATTTGAAAACAAATTATATTATTTCCCTAATTGCAACAATCATATCATCATACTTACAATGAATCCTCCGAGGCCCACATAAAAGCATGTGGAGCATGGTGCAGTATAAAGTGGGTGGTTTACATGGTATGCTACATACAATGCGAACAGCCAGTAGTACGAGCAGTTCTTGAACAAGTTTCTCAATGGCATTGTTCCATGGGAGAAACGGTGAATGAACAATGTCTCAAAGAGTCTCTTAGCATAGTGAGCAGACCAGCAGATAGCTGCAACACTGCAACAATAAGAATCATTAAAATATTACGGCAATAGTCTTATACAAGCCTCAATAGGTATTCGAAACAAATGTGTTATGTTCACTTCACAACAAAAAAATAAAACATTAATTATTATGGGGCATTTGCCAAAAAAATAATATTACATTGGGCCCTTGGTTAACTGACAAATATTTTGCAGGGTGGTGCCAGGCTATCAAATTCATCAGATTATACAGACTGGACATAGTTAGAAAAGTTTTCTTCTCTATGTGCTGCAGATTTATGTAGATTTATAAAATAGACTCCAAAATTTTTCATAATTTTAATTTGGTGTCGAAAACTTGACACTGGCAGAATAATGGAGGTTTATAGCTGTTATTATTATATCACTAATATCTGGTCTCTTCTTTGACCTTCTTGTGAGAACTCTTTCTCACATGTTTAGTGAAATGAATACTCAGCAGAGTTCAGCCATAGCAAGCGTTTAATGTTATACATACATTAGGTATAAACTTTAATCACAACACAATAAGAACTTAGCAAAAATATATATATGTGAAAAATATTTGATGTTTATGACATATGTAAACTTGTGTGTTTACAATAACAGCTTTGAACAACGACTGACGTCCCAAATATTTTTCACACATTCGAAGGCTTATTTTATTTTTGAATCTACATTCAAAAATACCTTCCAGCCTGTCTTACACACTGACATGAGGTTACATACAGTCCAATAGCAACTCTATGCTCTAACACAGAATAGCAGGTTGGTAATAACACACTCACAAAAAAAGTAGGAACTGAACTGAACTCAGACTGTACATTTTATTAAATAGACCACTTTATAATCCAACAAATTACAAATCCAAGTTATAAGATACAAACTGAATTATAAATAATACCGAATACCGAAAGAAAATGGACTTTACATTTTGTTGCAGCATTTTGAGATCCGTTTCTAGGCTATAGGCATGTCAGATAATAAGACATGTGGGATCAACAAGGGTCCACTTTACTACATTGCATCAACAAAAATTATTAAATTATATACTTACGTAGCAACATCTCCTGGGCTGGAGGTCTGTTCTCCATAAAGGATCCAGGGCCTCTGATATGCCCACAGGTAAACAAATAGGGGCCCGGCATATTCCGCCAGAAACACATTCTTCCAAGATATTTGAGGACCTAAGTCCTTCATATACAGTTTAGCACCGTTTTGGATGTTTAGAGACTTCAATGTCTCTTCGTCATTCAGAGTCTTTCCCTTAGCTTCTAATTTGATCGCTTGTCGGTCTGGATATAAGCGATTTTTTCAGGTTCTGGTGAATTTTATCTTTCACATTTTTTATAGTGGCGTCTTCACTCACGTGAATCTTACCCAGTGGCTTGGAACCGGCTGCATTTAGGATTTCAATCTAAAATAAGCAATAATTATTAAGTTTCTAAATGAATACGAATACAAATTACACAAATGGCATGCTGTTTTACCTCCATCACGATAGATTAAAAAACTAATAATTATACACCGAATATAGTATTATTATTAAACGCCAAGTCAATGAAATATGAATGCCGGAAAATTAATGAACTTTGAAGTTTGTAACTCTAGTTTGTCGTGGGGTAGAAAAATGATGCACAGAAAATGATGTAAAATCACAGACCAAGATCTAATGTACACAGACCAATGGTAATGTAGCAAAATGTAGAATAGAAATGTTGTAGCCTGATACATTAAACGAATAATATGTAGATGAAATCGAGTAGTGACATCTAGTGACCAGGGTTTTCAAACAAATTGATAATTGTTCTACCAATGTAAAACAGATGAATAAGAATCGCGGGGCGAATAGAAATATTTTTAAGATTTATTTGAAAACTGTTAGAGCATAGAGTTGCTATTGGACTGTATGTAACCTCATGTCAGTGTGTAAGACAGGCTGGAAGGTATTTTTGAATGTAGATTCAAAAATAAAATAAACCTTCGAATGTGTGAAAAATATTTGGGACGTCAGTGGTTGTTCAAAGTTGTTATTGTAAACACACAAGTTTAACATATGTCATAAACATCAAATATTTTTCACATATATATATTTTTGCTAAGTTCTTATTGTGTTGTGATTAAAGTTTATACCTAATGTATGTATAACATTAAACGCTTGCTATGGCTGAACTCTGCTGAGTATTCATTTCACTAAACATGTGAGAAAGAGTTCTCACAAGAAGGTCAAAGAAGAGACCAGATATTAGTGATATAATAATAACAGCTATAAACCTCCATTATTCTGCCAGTGTCAAGTTTTCGACACCAAATTAAAATTATGAAAAATTTTGGAGTCTATTTTATTATATTAGTGATATAATAATAACAGCTATAAACCTCCAATAGGTTATGGCCCTACACAAAGCTCATAGCAGCGCGATTAATCACTCGGAAAACATGAATAGCAAAAGTGAAAATAACATGAGTTTGACATCATTTGAAAAACTAGATGGTGCAACCAACTATAACTCATGGAAGTTTATGATGGAACTGTATTTAACCCATGATGACTTATGGGAATATACATCGACTACCCCTGAAGATGCGATTAGTAAGAAAAGAGACCAAAAAGCAAGAGCGAAGATTTGCTTGATGGTAAAACCCGAATGCCTAGTTCATGTACGTCAAGCGAAGACAGCTAAAGAGGCTTGGCATGCGTTACAGAAGGCATACGAAGACAAGGGTCTGAATAATCGCTGTAGATTGTTATCTAAGCTGGTGAGTCTGAAACTAGAGCAGTTTCTGACTATAAGTGAATACATTGCAGCATTAATGACGACGGCGCAAATGATTTCTGATTTAGGAAAAGAAATCGATGATGAACTATTGGCCGCCTTTATGTTGCAAGGTTTGACAGATAACTTTCAAGCCATGAGATTGGCAATTGAAAATTCGAATATCGAATTGACAACCGATTTTGTTAAAACAAAACTGTACCAAATGGAAGGAAACATATACTGCTAGGAATGTTGACAGTCAAGCACTTTTATCCAAGAAAAGAAATCCTAATCCTCAACGAAAACGACCAAAGCTGAAATGTTTTATCTGCAATGGACCACATAAGGCTAACGTTTGTCCAGAGAAAAGAAATAAGAAAACAAATGATGCATCTGTGGCTTTAGCGATGGCGACTTCGACTTCAGAAGGTTTTTGGATAGTGGATTCTGGAGCTTCTAATCATATGACTTCAAGGCGTGAATGGTTGCATGATCTGAAGAAGTATGAAAGAGAAGTGACTGTGGCATGTGCAAATGGGGAACGTTTGCAAGGTCTTGGAAGTGGTACAGTGGTGAGTAAAAACCCGAATATTACAATTGATGCAATGTATGTGCCTAAATTAGCATCAAACCTTTTGAGCGTGAGTGCTATAACAAAGAAGGGTATGAATGTTCTGTTTTATAAAGGAGGTTTTAACATATTACGAAGTGACGAGTGCAATTTATCCGGCGAACCCTTACTTTCAGGTGTAGAGGAGAATGGTGTGTACAAATTAAAACAAAGCTTAGAGCACACAGCACTGGCAACTGCATCTATTAGTGAGATGGAGTTGTGGCATCAAAGGATGGGTCATCTTGGTGTACGTAACCTCAAGATTACGTAATCGTATGGCAAAAGGGGTAACTTTTTCGAACAATTTTCCAACACTAGAGTGTGTAGGTTGCTTGAAGGGAAAACAAACCAGGCAGCAATTTAAGAAAAGCAGCATAGCTACGAGAGCTAACGATATACTTGAACTGGTTCATACGGACGTGTGCGGGCCGATGAATGTAAAGTCAATCAGTGGATTCAATTACTTCTTGACATTTATAGATGGTTTTACGCGAAAAACCTTCGTTTATTTTCTTAAATGTAAGAGTGAAGTATTCGACAAATTGGTAGAATTTAAGACTTTTGCTGAGTTGCAGACTGGAAAACAATTGAAAGTGATTCGTTCTGATAATGCCAAAGAATATGTAAGCACAAAAATGAAAAATTTCTTAAAGAAATACGGCATTCATCATCAATTAACAGTTGAATACACGCCTGAGCAGAATGGTGTAGCGGAAAGGGCAAACAGATCAATTGTTGAAAGAGCCAGGAGTATGATCCAAGATGCTGGATTAAGCAATGAACTTTGGGCGGAAGCGGTAAATACCGCTGTTTTTCTAAAAAACAGATCCTCAACCAAAGCAGTGAGAAACAAAACTCCAGAAGAAGCATGGACTGGAATCAAACAAAACTTGAAGTTCATAAGAGTTTTCGGATGCAAAGCGTTTATGCATATACCTAAAGAGAAACGTACAAAATGGGATTCGAAATGCAAAGAAATGCTTCACATTGGATATTGCGAAAATTCAAAAGGCTACCGGTTGTTTGATCCAAAAACAAAGATGGTCCACAAAGCAAGAGATGTTGTTTTCTTTGAAAACAAATTCGAATCAATCGAAAAAAATGCTAACTCAAGAGAGAACGAGACACTCCTTTCTTTTGAAAATGAAGAATCATCAGAATCAATAAGAATTGATGAGAACGCACAAAAGGATATTGAAATCCAAGAAATAGCTCAGGATTCATGTCCAAATTATAATGATGCAGAAAGCTGTGAAGAGTGGGAATCTGTGGATGGGAGAGATGAAGACGATGTTGAATTTCTACAGTCAGAACCAACCGAAGAAGTGGAAGATGTTATAGAATCAGAACACCATACTAATAGGAGATATCCACTCAGAGAAAGAAAACCAAAAGAATTTCCAGATCACGTCACTTATCAAGCTCTCGAAAGTGATTGTCCCTTAACAGTGAGTGAAGCTTTATCTAGGAAATGATAAAGAAAAGTGGATAAATGCGATTCAGGAGGAGATCAATGCTCTGAATAAAAATAATACTTGGAAATTAGTGAAGCCACCGAGGTCGAGTAACATCGTTGATTCTAAATGGTTATTCAGAATCAAAGAAGAAGCGGGGGGAAAGACTCGTTATAAGGCTCGACTCGTTGCAAGAGGCTTCAGTCAACGGCGAGTCATTGATTATTTTGATACGTTTTCACCTGTTATCAGACATAGCTCTTTAAGGACACTGATAGCATTAGCTGCGAGAGAAGGACTGAAAATTGATCAAATGGATGTGAAGACAGCTTTCTTAAATGGAAATTTAAATGAAGTAGTTTACATGAAGCAGCCCGAGGGGTTTGAAGTAAAAGGAAAAGAAGATTATGTATGTCTTCTACAAAAATCTCTATATGGGCTGAAGCAGGCTCCACGAGCATGGAATGAAAAACTTCATTCAGTACTCACAAGATTGAAATTTAAAAGATCAGAATATGAACCATGTGTTTACATGCGGACACAGAATGGAAACACAATTATTATTGCTGTGTATGTTGATGATATGTTACTGTTCTGGAACAACAAACAAGAACTGCTTAAGGTCAAAAGTGAATTGATGTCCAATTTTGAAACAAAAGATCTTGGCAAGGCTGAATTGATGCTAGGAATCCATATTGTGCAAGATGACAATGGAATTAAGTTACATCAAGAGAAGTATGTAGATAAAATTCTGAAGGCATACAACATGGAGGATTGTAAACCTGTGGTCACACCATTTGCACCAGGCCAAAGGCTAGAGAAGCCGTCACATAGCAAGAAATCAGACGAAAGGATTCTGTATCGAGCATTGATAGGGTCACTTATGTATCTTGCAGTATTTACACGACCAGATATAGCTCATGTAGTGAACTACCTTAGCCAGTTCAATGAATGTTATGAAGAGAAACACTGGATTGCTGCCAAACGCGTATTGCGGTATCTCAAAGGGACTAAGAGTCACGGTTTGAGATATGTGAAAGCGAAACAACAACTAACTATAGAAGCTTTTACTGACGCTGATCATGCAGGAGATAGTGATCGACGATCGTATACAGGATCAGTGTTCCTTATTCAAGGAGGAGCTGTTTCGTGGCAAAGTACGAAACAACGGACGATTGCTCTTAGTACAGCGGAGGCAGAGTACGTAGCAATATCCGAAACTGCTAGAGAAGCAATATTTTTGCAAAGATTTTTTGCTGAAATATCGAATGGACAATATAAGTCAAATGAACCCATGACTGTCTACTCTGATAGTCAGTCTGCCATTGCTATCGCTAAGAACCCAGTACACCACCAACGGACCAAACATATAGATGTTAGGTACCACTTTGTACGTGAGGCAATTGTGAATAATAATGTGATACTGAAATATAAGGAGACAGCATGCATGATTGCAGATGCTTTAACGAAACCACTTCCAAGAGGGAAGTTTGAGTTTTGTGTGAGAGGTATGGGTATTTGTGTTTAAGCAGTGTAAGGTACTTGCATGGACATTAGGTTAAGGAGGAGTGTTAGAGCATAGAGTTGCTATTGGACTGTATGTAACCTCATGTCAGTGTGTAAGACAGGCTGGAAGGTATTTTTGAATGTAGATTCAAAAATAAAATAAACCTTCGAATGTGTGAAAAATATTTGGGACGTCAGTCGGTTGTTCAAAGTTGTTATTGTAAACACACAAGTTTAACATATGTCATAAACATCAAATATTTTTCACATATATATATATTTGCTAAGTTCTTATTGTGTTGTGATTAAAGTTTATACCTAATGTATGTATAACATTAAACGCTTGCTATGGCTGAACTCTGCTGAGTATTCATTTCACTAAACATGTGAGAAAGAGTTCTCACAAGAAGGTCAAAGAAGAGACCAGATATTAGTGATATAATAATAACAGCTATAAACCTCCAATAAAAACAAATGTCATTCTTCAAGTAATTTTCTTTTCTATACTGTTTTTAAACACAGCAACGTATTTTTTTTAACTATATAGTATTCAGTATTTCTCAAATAATAATAACTATCTAGAAAAAATACTTACAAAAAGTAAGCAATTTTACCATACACAGTTGAATATACTAGTATAACCTAAAAGTATAGTATATTCATATCAAGTTGATATGTTTTTAATTAAAAAAAAAATCATACCAACACACGAAACCCATTTTTTCTTTTAGTGGCACTCTATCGCCATTTAACAATTCAATAAGAACTACTTACACGATAATTTCTTGTTCTCACCAGAATGTGGCGCTAGAATCGAAACAATTGTTTTCAATATTTTCATGTACTAAGTCACATCCCTATGATTACAAGTTATATAGGCTATGGAAAAAATCATATGGCTACAATTGTATTATTTTACCATGGACGTAATATATATATATTTCTAATAATCTTACTGTAAAACACAAAACTTATTGCAGTAAATTAAACTCTTCATAAACTGAAAACCCTGTTTCATTAGGTGGCCTAAAATTATCTTTCTTTGGGGTGATTGAACGTACATCGCAGAAACTTTATTGTAACTCTATGTTTTCATCATATTTTTACTAGGTAGGTATGTAGCTGAAAATAACACAGGCTACTGAGTTAATTGTAGTATAAAAAAATTGCATTATTTTATTTACAGATGGCCTCGTAGTTTTGCCAATATATCGAGAATGTCATCTATAAGTTTATTGTGACAAGGTTGGCAGTATGGACACTTTGAATGTGTGAAGTTTGTACTTCGTGTACATACACAGTGTGTTAAGAAGAACTTTTTTTTATTGTGTCGATCATTGTATATGTGTGTATATGTAATGAAAATGGCGATTAAGAAACTGTGTTCTGTGTAATATTAAACAATTTCTTAAAAAAATATTGACCAAACATTAAAAAAGTTAGTTTTCTGAAGAGTTGAAAGATTAATTGATTCTTCAAAATGCGCTCCGTTGTAGAGATTGGGGCTAGTGTCCCAGCATTTCTGGGAAAATTATGGAAATTGGTGAACGATACAGAGACAAATCATCTGATTTCTTGGAGTCCTGTAAGTAATTTGTGGATTACTTAAGTGTTTTAAACGTGTCTGCAGTAAAATTTTGATGCCAAGTTCATACTAATATTTTTTTCACAAGATTTTTATTGTAGAAAGTTAATATAAAAACAACCTATAAACGTTGCTTGACATTCCGACTATGAAACTTCATAAATAAATAGTTATAAGTCACGTTTTCTACCATGCTCTCGGCCCCTGATGTGTTTTCGGTCGTAATCTATAAGCTTTTATAAAATGTATAGATAACTATTTCACTTTTTTAACAACTAATGATTAAAATAACAACAGCTGTTATATTGCTATGGGCACTTTACTGCTTGTAAAGTACATTCACTAGTCAATACCTAAAGAGTATTATCTCATAATGCAATTGTGTAATAATGCATAATGTTTGTAATAGCCAATTATGAGGAATATTTTACATGGACAACAATAGTTTAACAGATTTGTTTTTGACCTACAAATTGCGTTGTTTTTCACTAATCTAAGGGACAATTTGCATTTTTATGGAGTAAATATATAATTTGTTGGCCCTGTAGGAATATATTACTGCAGGTATAAATAAATATTATTTAAAGACATACATGATTCTTAAGAAACAGTCAATATTGCATAAAATATAATCATATTTAAAAAAATAATATAAAATTAATATATTTTAATTATGAATATTGTTGCAATTATCAATAAATTAATATGCCCTTATTGTCATTGTTACCACAGTCTGCCATGAATCCATGGTATGTATCATAATGTCAGATATTTTTTTCTTTATCATATTATATTAAAATGTATTTTGTATATATTTTTTATCAAATAATTTATTTCACTCATATATCAGTCCCCAATATTTTATGTATCATTAGTTAATACTACATGTGTGATAATTGCATAAAGTATTTTGTGGTCTGGAGTATGAAATTGTTAACTATTTAAGATTAAACATATACTATTGTACTACTGGTAAACTTTATGTAGGAGGTTACTTCAGTATTTTTCGACATGGAAATAGGCCTTCTGACTTAATTATTTACTTGTTAGTATGTAATATTTTTTATGGTTTAGCATACAGGACAATTCTACTAATTATTGTACAGTATTTTTTATAATTGTACATGATTTCAATAAATTCAAATATCAGGTCATGCATACTAATTTACATAATATCATAAGAGATACCAAATTTTTTATTATTGTTATTTGGTGGAAGATGAGTTCACCAGTCTCTTATTTTGTCATAATTCAAAGATGGCCTACATTTATCTCCAGGTCCCTACTTATTATTCTTGTTTAAATTTCCATATAAATTCAACTTAAAAAAGCTTTTGACATTGATTTTCATAAAAAGGATGATAAAGAATGTATAAAAAAAATTGTATGGATATAATAAAGAAATTAGGAAGGATATAATTAAGAAATTAGGAAATATTATTTTTCAATAACAATTATTTTATTTTTAGGGTGGAAAAACATTTGTTATAAAGAATCAAGCAGATTTTGCTAGAGAGCTTTTGCCTTTGTATTACAAGCATAACAATATGGCAAGCTTCATCAGACAATTGAATATGTATGGGTTTCACAAAATCACATCTGTGGAAAATGGTGGTTTACGATATGAAAAAGATGAAATAGAATTTTCACATCCGTGTTTCATGAAAGGCCATGCTTATTTATTGGAGCACATCAAAAGAAAAATTGCAAATCCCAAATCAATTGTTACAAGCAATGAAAGTGGTGAGAAGATTCTGGTAAAACCTGAACTCATGAACAAAGTGCTAGCTGATGTGAAACAAATGAAGGGCAAACAAGAAAGTCTTGATGCCAAGTTTAGTGCAATGAAGCAGGAGAATGAAGCCCTATGGAGAGAAGTGGCTATACTCAGACAGAAGCATATAAAGCAACAACAAATTGTAAACAATGTTAGTAAAAATATTATTAATAAACATAATATTTTAGTAGGTGTTAGGTGTACTTAAAAATAAATGTAAAATTGGTAAGAAGACACTAAATCTAAAAATATATAGCCTCAAATATTTAATACATATTAATTACCTTAAAATACATTTTAAAGCTTTCCTATTTCCAATTTTAGCTCATTCAATTCCTCATGTCACTGGTACAACCAACTAGACCATCCAATTCTAGTAGCAATAATGTTGGAGTGAAGCGGCCTTACCAGTTGATGATCAACAATGCTGCCTACAATGCAAATAGTGATCCCTCATACCCTGGCAGATTAAAAAATATTAAACTGGACAAAGATGCTTTATTGGAAGACTTGAATGAAGATAATTTGGTTGGTTTAATAATTGTATACAGAATGATTTTAAGTCCATTTATAAACATAACAATTATTAATGTAATATTTCTCTGTAGGAGGATGGACCTACTATACATGAGTTGGCTCATGATGATTTTTTGCACACTGAGACTTCTCAAGATGCAATGGATCCCACAAGTTTTGTCACAATTGACATGAATAATGCAGTTGGTAGAGGCCATAGTCCCAATGATCCATTGTCTGCAATACAGTACCATGTTACAATGGAAGACGGCGATGACAATGATGCAGGTAAATTATAACTATTTTAGCTTTTTAGAAAATTTGAGTTTAGAGGTTGAGAATTTTTTTAGACTCAAATTTTAATTTCAGGCGGTAACCGGGTGGCTTATCCTGTTTGCCGCAGTAATGGGTTCTCAAGATCCGAAAATCTGCCTGTTATTACATCACCACCACCTACACAAGTTAATCCAACTTCTCCTTTGGATCATACAACAATGGACACAACAATGGACCCTATGGTTAGCAATGTTGTAACTGTCACACCGAGTACATCCAAACCCAGAACAAGAAGTAAGAATATACCAGCAAGTAGCAAGAGCATTGTTTCTCCTTCTCATTTTAACTCGATAAATCCCGCAGCAGATTTAAAGCTTCCAGCAGAGATATTTGCTAGTGATGATTCTGTAAGTGACACAGGTGTAGTTGGTGCAGAAGAAGCGGCCATACAAAATATTTTGCAGGATGTTACAGTTGCCCCTATGGCTTCTACTTCGAAAGACAAAATGCTTGGAGGGATTAACATTAAAGTGGAAAAACCTGTAGATGCTGTTAAAACTTCAAAGAAAAGTAAGAAGACTAACAGGAACACTGATGAAAATGTGAATTTAACAGATATAAAGACTGAATTACAGGATGATTTTGATTGGAATAATATGACCCTCGCTACAGTTAACAACAACACTAATGTCAATAGGTTCCAGTCTAGGTATGTTTTGTTAAACTGTTATTGTATACACTTATTATTTACACATTTATTATGCCCCATTAACATTTTTATTAAAACAATTTATGCACAAACCATACCATATAATTTATATTATAAAAATAAACTCTTAAGTTGAATTTTAAACACTATATTTAAACTAAATAATTAAACAAATCAATATTAATTATATTAGACTTTTTAGTTTACCATTGCCACAAAGACTTTTTGTGTGTATCATGAATGTAATTTGAATGTTCAGGAATAGGAGAGATAACATCAGCAAAAATCGGGAGGAATATTCTTCCCTCTTTGGAACAAATTCAAACAAGTATGTGTAATAGATGATAATTATTCTGAATAACAAACATTGCAGAAGTGGCCTAGTATAAATATTGATTGATTAGATACTATTTTTGATTTCCATCCATTAGAAGTTTTCGATAAGTATCTATAATAGACCCATATTTAGTATTTTAGTTATATCTTGGGTTTTGTAAGTACTGTAATCCTAATTTTGGTGTTTGTTTTCCCATTGCGTCAGTAAATAACCTAATTTCAATGCTTTTTGATTATGATGCATTAATCTATCTATGAATTGTTATGTACAATATATATTTCTAAAATATGAATTGTACATAAAGATAATGCTATTGTTTTGTTTATTACTTTTTGTTTGTCAATATATATAATATGCATTTAAAATGTTACAGGAATGATATTGATGATCACTTGGATGCAATGCAATCGGACATTGATTCTTTACGAGAGCTGCTCAGAAGTGACAATTATGCTTTCGACACAAGCACTTTGTTGGGGGTATGTATAATTTGTATTCTTATAGTGATTGCCTGCAACAGTTGAAACGAGAATTGAATTTCACATTGAAGTATTTATGTATTGGCTACATAATTTCACCTCAGTAATGTTTTATAGACCCTGCAGCGAGCTCGAGTGTTTAGGTACGTTTATTATTTTAGCAAGTTTGCTAGTAATCAAACTCACACACGCAAATATATCTAAATATTGCGATGGAAAGTTTGACATATAAAATGGTTAGGTTGGCAGCACCGTCGGAGTCACGTTGCAAGCAACGTGTTGGGCCCGCGTGTAGTGCCTTGTGAGCCGTGAGTCGTGCGACGCACACTACTGCAATAGGCCGGTTCACAGGCAATCAATGCCGGTTTGCCGCAACAATAACAACATTTATTATGTTAGGATTTTAAAATGTTTACTTTTGTCGAATATCAAATATTTTTTTGTTTTATGATGAAATTAGGTTTATTATCTTATAAATAAATTGGAAAGTCTCGATTTTCTCGTTATCAACATGGGTAATGTTGTTATCAACATGAGTAATGTTAATGTTTATACTTATGCGAAAATATAACTTCTGTATTGTCCATAGACTGGAGAAGCAAGACTAGGACCCACGATGTCCTTGGCTATTTCTGCCTGTCACCAGCCATCAAATGATTATGTAACTTGTTACTTTTTCATCAACAGCATTAATATAGTCCTTCGCTCCTGCATTATAACATAATTTATCTCGTGCGTAAGCCATGTGATTATGACTTATTGGCAATTAGCCTTTTGTGTATAATATTGCGAGAAATTGTATGACTATTTTAATCCCTGTTATATGTTTTTCTTACATGTTATATGTAAATAAAGTTTGAAGTATATATTTGATTATTCCAGCTATTCGGAACTGACGATCCTTTCTATGGGTTGACCTACAACTCAGTGGATGACAGGGCGAAAACTTCTACTAATAGTGGTAAGTTCATAACAATGCAACCAAACTGCTTGGAACCCTTCATTTAACGGAGCGATACATAATAATACTTACAACAAATAATGCGACATGTGGTTGGTATCAAAACAGTAATTAACACTACCTTCTGGTTCCTGTTTCACTTGTCGGAGTAAATTTTATTCCTCTTCATTGTTGAGTTATTCAGTATGACATACACAGGTCATGTAGTCGTTCATTACAATCTCGTTGCTCGACTTGAAGACAGGTCACATTGCAACATATCATATCAGAGTTATATTACGCATTTGTGTTAATTGTAGATACAACCAAACAGTATCCGATGATTGATTTTGATTGGCTGATCAATAACAGCGAAGCCTCGCCTGCAAAGTAGCCGGGGCTACTTGGTTCAAGATATTTGCACTGCTGTGCGCGTCAAGTCCACATTGTCATGACGTATTGGAAATTTTTGGTAATGGGGTAACATATTTGTGGTGGTTCCGGTTACCGACACACTGGGGAGGGGGGGGGGGGGACACGTTTTATTATGTTGCGCCAAAAAGTGACTGCTCGTCTTCTGTCTACGTGTTTTTTGAACAGTTTATCACATTGTAAATATAGTTTAGTGAATAATTACATCACATCCCGTATTTTAATTGTTTACGTAATTATAGAGTTGTAAAATATATTGGTATTATTTTTATAAAAACACATTTATCGCGACATTTAAATTGTTTAAGATCAGGGTGTGGTTTAATTAAAATTACGTTTAGAATATTGTTAGGAGTATAATCTAGCACATTAGAATTTAAGTTGATATATTGTTAAATGTAATGGTAATTTATTGTTAATTAAAGCAAAGAAGCAGAGAGGTGAGATTACGAATATAAGAAGTGACGACTGCCGTGAACAGCAGTTCATAGAAGACGATGGTATTCATTCTAATAATATATTCTTTGGTAGTAGCTTCCTTGAGTAATTTTATTGCACGACATGGTATCAGATTTAGTATAGATATTATTTTGTATTATGCCATTGTACAATATTCCTTAAAAACTAGTACAATTCAAAGTTCACTATTAGCTTCTTAATTATGAATATAATGATAGATTTCAGATTGTGTATTTTATATTAATTAATCCCACATTTAAAAAACATGGATAGATTTGGATTTTTTATCCAACAATATAATTTCACCCAGTGTAATGATTAAACATAAGTAGTTATAGCCATATTTTTGCCATCTCATCAATTTTATCCATATATGCAGTTTTTTGATATTGCAATTCGTTTATGTGGGCTCTTTTTTTTAAATGATATTATTATTTTGTAGAAACAATGTAATATATTATGAATACCACAATATCAATTGTTTTGTGATTTTAAGAATTCATGAATCTGAGTAACTTTAATAAGTTTAAGAAATGTGAGAACAGGACATTACAGTATAGGATCCAAATCTATCGAGAGACATGTGTATTTATTTGCATATTCACTCCGAAAAAGTGCTTTGCTTGAACATGTACCAAGTGCTCTTTTAATTGTTCACATATAGGAATCATAAACGGTCCGAAAACCTTTTGACTAATTGATGTGTGTATTTGTATCTTTACCTATAAATCTGAAATTGATGTTTTGGTGAAATATTTCCGTTTAGTTCACGTTTTATTAACTCAAGGTATTACAATACCTCAGAAAGATACCGTCGTCGAATATTGAGCTGTTATTATAATATATACATGACGAGACCAACAGATTAAACTTGGCATTTTTTTTACTAAATATTTTTATGCTTGTGAGATGCTTTATATTTTTCAAGTGCATTTTTTGTTGCTTTTATTATCATTTCTTTTTTCATTTATTTATAAGGTGTTTTTATGTAGTTCTATTGGTGTAGGTTATAAAGTACGAATAAATTGTTGAGCAAATTCAACACAATTTGTTATTTAAATATAATTTGTTGGTTTATGCATTGCATGGTTTATAAATCCTCTATGAGTATGTAGATATAGGTAGTTATGCATATAATATTTACGTCATCTTTGTAATTATAGTGATAAGGTGTATATATTATGTAAAATTTAGAGGGCTTGTTTGAAATTTGTCGTAGGTATATTTTATGTTGACATTGCACTTAGCGCATATTTTATTAACTTATTGGACGATCGAGCCCTTTAAGTTCGATGTACATAATATAAAATTCTTATAAAGTATAAATAGCTGCAGAAACTAGCTGTAACTTAGGATTTAATAACAATGAAATTTATTTGTTGTTGTTTTTGGGAACTTTCAGTTGAAGGGAATCAGCTAATCTCGTATACAGGGAATATTCCAGACTTTGAGGACATAAACATGCCAGATCTAGAGTCTGAGAACTCGCAGGAGGCGTGCCTGTCGCCGGCGGGCTCGACGCTCAACACGCCGCAGGTGCAGGCGCGCTCGCCCTCCTTCTCGCTCAAGCCCTGAGTCGCGCTCGCATCACCGCCTTGTATCACAACAAACTTATTGCAACTAATACCTAACAATGTATGTAAATAATATTTTTATTGTATGTAACTTTGGGAGTCTTAGCACATACTTCCTTAACAGAGATCTTCACGGTATATTTTATTTGGTGATATAAAAATAATTGACTCTGGTAGTTACAAATATCAACAAATTGCCAATTGTATTTAAATGTTTTTACTGACGACCTTCTGAGTCGAGCTCTCGCCTGTCACGCTTTGCAAACTCGACAGGCTTACCATTTTCTGCTATGAATGTGTCACAGTGTGGGTAAAACGATGGTCTACTACATCTTTCTACCCCATAGAAATGCATGTGGGATTTCTTATGTAAAACAAGAAATTTTATTGTGCTAGGACTCTATTTGTTATAAGAATATATTGTACAGTTCTTTTTCGGCTATATAGAAATATATTAGTTGCATTCAAATTGCGCATCCTTGTTTAAAACATCAGGTTTTACAAAATATCAGATACTGATACACTCATTATGCCGACTTCAAATATACTCTGGCAAAGCATTTTTACAAAATCCAAATGTTATTGTCACATAGCCATAATAATACTCTGACAAAACAAAGCAATTATTTAAAAATTCAGATGGGTAGCTCAAAAAATAATTAAAAAATGATGCGCCATTGTGTTAAAAAATCCGGCAATATTTCAGAAATATTAATATACAATAAATACCTACTTCGTAAAAGCAACTACGCTAAGGTAGATAGATAGCTTATTAATACTGGTTATTTATAGCTCCCTACTATTATAATAGCTGCTGTTGGTGCCTTAAAAAGAACAGATAGACATGTGTATGTTACTAAATATCTATACATATAATATATATATTTAGATAATTACTTGTTGATAAACAACTGTAATTGTACATTTTAAAAAGTTTTTTTTTTGTAAATAAATATATAAAATATTTATCATTACCAGGAGAATCAAGCTAATAATTATAAATATAAAATTAACATTATGTGGAGACAATTCATTTTTACTGCAGTATTTGTGTAAGTTTACAAAATGTATAAATAATATAAATATGTATGTGATAAATCTATAGACTAAATAGAATATTTAATAATAAATTTTCATTTTAATTTGTGCAGTATAACTGCAAATTGTTGAGTTACAGGGATATTTGACGACAAAAATATTAATTTACTTTTATACTATGTATTATGTTACGTCTTCATATAATGTGTAATAATCTACAGCGACAAGGGCTTATTATTATTCAATATAACGCAAACGATGCCTAACTGAGTATATTCATCACAAATGTTATGAAATTGTTCATTTGATTGTGAAATTACCACATAATTCAAGATATGTTACATTAGAAAGGATTGTGGAAGTTGGCAATAAAAGCGCAGGGAATTGTAAAGATGCAAATATTGCTTTACCTGTATTAGGTATTTTTAGTTTTGCGACAAAAATATAAAATGGGAGGTCATACAAAAACAGTGCCTTCCAAAATAGATTTTTAATGATATCTTTTTATAAAATACAGCAAGGCATGACCTGCTATTTATCATGGACAAAAAACTGAGAATGTGGATATATTTACAAATGATGCAAGTTTGTTTGATAATACATGTAATATGTAAGTTTAAACGAATATTCAATATTGTTGTTTGAATAATGTCTACATTTTGTTTGGGATGCTGTTAGTTTGCAACTAATTTGTAAAAGCCATTGTATAATAACATTTTAACTATAATATAAGTTTATGAACAAAGTTTAGTAAGATAAACGTAAATAAGGTACCTATAAGAGTATATGTCTATCAAATCGATAAGTTATTTTTAAATTCATGATGTAATAAAAGAATGTCAAAAGATATGTCTTTTATTAAAGCTTACTATCTATGTAGATATTTTATATCATTGCCAAATGTTAAAATAAATTATGAAATGGTAAATTCACAGTTTGTATTACGAAGAATATTAGGTATAAATAACGTTATCACAGCTGCGTTACAGTTTTTCACAGGAAAGATAAATAAAATGTCAATATAAATAAATAATTTTAAACACTCTACATCTTATAACGAAACAAAGGAATTAAAATAAGCGCTTTGATACGGGCGAGCTATCTACTAGTCAGTATCTACATTATCTTGATTGATGATTGGGAACACATATCACAACTTAGGCAGCTGGCATGAAACTGTTGCCTCAAAACTATAATACCTACTTCACAGTTTTCACAAAACTATGAAATATAATAGACAGATAATTTTTGCTATTTCTTCAGATAACAATTGCGAAGAGCGTGTTAGTCTGACTACAAGCAAGACACGATCTTTCGAGACAGTCACGGGTCAAGAGTTCGAATCCCAATTTTTCAAATATGTGAAACACACCAATCCACGCGGGGCCATTGTGGACTAAGGAGTCCACAACACACCCCACACACAGTCCTCACACCTGAGGCGCAGGCCCACGCCCTGCAGTGGAAGTGAATGGGCTGTATTGTTTATCTACATATCTGTGTAATCAAAATAATGCAATACTCCAGAATTCAAAATTAGATCATTTTATCATGTCACTAAACCGTTTTGAAGTTTTGATACAATAGAAAATTACATAAATTGATTACAATAATGTTTTGATGACAAAAAATTGTTGTTTTTGATTTTTTACCATTTGCAGATCATCATTCTGTATCTAGTTGTGACTTATTGTAGACATTGAAAAACATGTTTGGTAAAATTATATGTATAGTGTCTAGTAAGCATGTTTATGAAATGTTTCGAGTATTTCTAAATTAGCATTTGTTCAACTAAATCTTTGAATGGTGTTAATTAAAAATACAAAGTCATGTGAAAGCACTACATGTGATAGTGTTAGTAGCTGTAGGTACTTGAATATTATAATGCTAGTGTAAGCGTAATTTTCTCATTAATGCAGGTAAAAACGCTGGTGCCGGAGACCTGTTTTTAAGCCCGTCAGTTACGTAAGGGCCAGGCTTTGACATCAATACAGTATGAAGAGTGGGTAGGCAGCCAATCGCACACGCGAGTTCAGGCGAAATATTGCGGCATCCTTGAACATCCAAAAACTTGAGTTTTTCACAATAAGATCTTACTGCTTCTAATGTCCTGTCTGTCAACTGATTACAACCCTGAAATAAATTTATCAATTAATATTGTATATCACATTCATTTTGAAAAATAATTTATAGTATAAATGTGATTAAGTATATGTTACCCTCAGTTCAAGTTGCTTCAGTCTTCTCAATCCTTTAACAATCTCTGTTACTGCTTCATCTTTCAAATTATAGCAATCAATCAGGTTAAGGTATTCTATGCTCGGACAATTTTTAACTAAATTAACTATTCCTTCATATGTTATTTGCTGACAACGGCTCAAATTCAAATTTATGAGTTCTTTAAAATTGAATGCATAAGTCAGGCTAACATCAGTTATTCTATTACAACCACTGATGTCCAGTTCTTTGAGGCCTTTCATCCGTGCCAGGGAATAACCTGAATAGGTATCCATAGTCAATTTTTCACATAATCTCATTACATCTCGTTTCCTTTTAGCATCACGCATAATCTCTTCTTCAGCTCGAGACCCCAAATGAATCTTTAATGATGATTGAGCATCATCTATAATACCCATTATGGGGCTGTCATCATTATCATTGCCATCTGTTTCTACTTTCCCCATGCCAGTTAAACCAGCATCAGAGACCTTATCACAGTGACTGATTTTTAATGTATGTAATAGAACTTGATTTTTAAATATTACTTGAATGGATGAGTCAGTAACAGCATTAAAGCAATAACTCAAATCTAGTGACTTCAATTTAGGGAGTCTTTCAGAGATCATTATGACGCCAGTCTCATCCAAATTTAAGGAATGTATATCTAGTTCTTCAATGACCTGATTTTCATCAGCACATATTCCTTTCTCCAATCCTTCTTTAGTGATCAGTTCACATTGGGATATGTTTAATGATTTTAATTTCTTCAAATTTCCTAGTTCAGCAATGCCTAAATCTGTTACAGCTCGGCATCTCTGAATATTGAGATATTCTAAGTTGACTAGATTTTTACAAATATGGACAAGAGATTGATCTGTGACCCTAGTGCATAAGCCAATATCAAGTGCCTTCAATGATGTTTGGTGTGTAGTGAGTGCCAATATGCCCGTGTTGGTGAGTTGGTCACATGAATGAACTTCCAGTGAATCCAGCCTTAAGTTTTCCACTTCTGACAATGATTTAAGGGCTGCTCCATCAATGAGAGTGTTGGAAAACAATAAGCGTTTTATTGTTTGTGCTTTAGCTATAATCAGTTGTAGAATAAAATAAAATGTCAATACGCTTTCTGATGGATTTTGAAAGATGTCACTGCCAGAAGGATAAAACTTCTTTACAAGACCTAAATGAAACTGTAAAGAGCATGCAGATAAATTCAACTCTTCCAAGTGTGGAGCAGCTGCAACAAATCTGTTGACTAGAACATCTGTCAGATATTGGTTTCCAGACAGACTGAGACATTTCAAGTTTTCCAGATTATTATCTAACAGACCCTCAGACTTTGCTTCAAGCAAACGTCCAGACATGAAAAGTTCTTTGCAACTTTGTATATGTAATGCTTCCAGGTTGGGGCAGTTTTGTAACACATGAACAAATACTTTCTCACGAATATCACAGTTCCTTAGTGTTAAACATTTGATGTTCTCTCCATTTCTCTCCCAAAAATCGTTTAGTTTGTTTGTGATCTCTACTTCATTGAAAAGGTAATTATAATATGTTACTAAAGATTTTTCAAATATATGTATAGGTGAGGTTTCATCATTTAATACTGATTTGTAAAACACAACCACCTTATTTTTGAGAAAAGAATGATCATTTGCCGCTAAATACCAGGACCGACAAGTTTCACTCGCAGCTACTCTGTCAGATTTCGGCAGATATTCAAATAGATATACCAAAACCTGTAACAAGCAAAAATTTATTAATTACATCTAAGTTCTCGATACCTTTGGACACTTATTTGTTCATTTGCCAAACTCTGTCACGGCCTTAATAAACTTCGATAAAGGAAAATTATTGGTATCACGTGAAAAAATTATATAAAGCGCAAACAAAGAATTTTTTATACAACCAGGAAGAGATAATTCTAGGCAGTTTTGAATAAAAAAACCCCTTACCTCGTATGGAACATCCATTTTACGCAGTTATCACTGGTTATAATATTTTAATAACAAAAATTTTGGTACCAAAATAAAAAGGAGACACCAATCTAAATAAAATAAATTCATAAACTTCCGTGTTTTGACAATTGACATGATGTTAAATTGACAATCATGGACAATCAACAAATCGAATCACGTTTCGTTTAGTATATGACTTTATTATATTCTTTGGTAATATCTACAAGTAAAAAAACATTGAATCATCAATCAAACATTATAATTGTTAAACCATTAATTCTATAAATTGTTCAATTTCAAATACAATTTGTATTTAAGTTGTTTTTACAGTTAGACAAGAACCAGTAGATGGCGCTGGTATATTGCTGGTACGTTGAAGAAAATCTTGAACAGTCGCAAATATCTGCTTTAAAGTTCGCTTAATCCCTATTTTGGGACCATCTTAAAATGAATAATATCGAATTAAATTTCACTGTTGTGTATGACAGAACAGCATTGTAGCCTGTAACATTCGCTTAAAATATATTCTTTAAGTTTATAAATCAATGAGCTGTAAGCACGAAGCCAATTGTGAATAAAAAAGCCCCGCGTACCATCTCAAATATGTCTGTGAAATTCGTTTCAATCTGAGTGTGAGACCAAAAATAAAAAAAAGCTACGCTACCGATCTGAACAGTAGGGACATATTATTGTATTAGTTTTATTAGAGTATTGACCCCACGCTAAGATCAATAGTCTTGTGTAATGGTTAGCAGAAACTACGAAAGACTTCGGTCTCACAGACGTTCAGACGCGGACAACTTGTGGCCTCACAAATTCTTGTCCGCCTGACAAAATGAGTCTCGGTGCGGGGATCGAGCCTACATCCTCTTGTATTATGGCCAGTGGCGTAACTACACCACCTGGGGCCCGTGGCAAAATCATTGGATGGGGGCCCCCCTTTTTGTATGGAGAGGAAAACTGTTAAGCTTATTTTCCAGTACCCCGGAGAAGACCGAAAGGAATATATTAGTGTCACTGGCCTGCCAGTAAATTGAGGCCGAGGCGGGTCCCTAATAAAAATCTGCGCTAGCATACCAAATAAAACCCTGACTTCCGCAGTTCGGGCGGTACTGCACATTTACTAGTCAAGCGGGTCGGAATGTGTCCCTGCAACGGTTCTTAAGATGTCCGCCCCTGAGATAACCCTCGTACTCACGCCTCTTTTCTATTAAAACAACCTAGGCCCGGCTTCATGGAATATCATCCATGTTCATCCAATCACCAAGAAGGGTGACCAGTCGGATCCTCTCGATCGAATCGCAGGCCGATTGCTGTCACATGCTGACTCTCCAAGGTCTTGGAGCGAGTTATATGCAGCTCTTGACGTATCTTGAGGATCACCAACTGAGAGTTGTTTGGATGGTGATCTTCTCGTTTATCTCACACACCATCAGGTGGAGGCATTGGATAGGGGGGTGAGGCGATTACGGTAGGCCTTGAAATTGTCATTTAGTGTGGCATGGCGTCATTTTGGAGAAGCTACCTGCCTGGTATTTCAACCTGAGGAACTCACTGGAAGGAACAACTGAAAGTACATCGCCAGCTTTCTGGATGATCGCAGCATAAAAGTCGTATTGGACGCTTTTGCATCAAGAACAAGACCATTAACTCTGGTGTTCCATAAGGCTCGGTGCTTTCGCCGACTCTGTTTATCCTGCATATCAATGACATATTGTCTATCACCAGCTGGCATAGCAATGCAGATGCTAGTGCAAGTGAGGTAAGATACATCTGACTACAGAATCTCAATCAGGGATCCGTTAAGGAAAAATGGTTTTAAATTTTGTCGGAAATCGAGACCTCTCTGGGGCAGGCGTCTATATGGGGTGAATTGAATATAGCACAATTTAATCCCACGAAGATATAAGTTTGCTCATTTACAAGCAAGAAGACCCCTTTTATCTCTCTAAGCATCCGAGAGTATTCATTGATCCGAATTATTGATAAAATTGCAGTTTAGGTGTCATTTGGAAGGCAAGGGCAAATTGGCCAGCAAAAAGGTAAGGATTCTCAACAGTGCCATGCGGTATTTTTCGTCGGATCATTGGTTATTACTCTATAAATGCGCCGATCCAGCATAACGTGGAGTTCTGCTCTCATCTCTGGGTAGAAGTCCCAAAATACCAGCTCGACCCACTTGACTCATTACAGCGCTGAGCTCTTCGAATCATCGATAATCCCGATCTCACGGAGAATGTGGAGCCGTTGGGATTGCAGTGAGACTTTGGGTCTCTCTGTGTAATCTATCAATTGTTCCACGGAAAGTGTTCTGAGGAAGATGGTGCCACTATCGCTATTCTCCCATCACACTTCCCGTCACCGTAGCAGAATTCATTCTTACTACAGGGAAAATATCCCTTCCCGGAAAGTACGTTTCCAGTGTTCTTTTCTACCACGCACGTGCAAGCTCTGGAATGAAATCCCTGCTTCGGTATTCCCTGAGCACTATAACTTATCCTTCTTTAAACTAGGCTTTACGAAAGTGCTCTCCTTACAGTAGGAAGCGACTGCATTTTCCTGGATCCCAGGATCTTCATAAGTCTATAAGCGGGGGTGACCGCTGACTGTGAGGCGGGCTGTATGCTCGTATGCCTGCAGGCCATAAAAAGAACTCCATAACGAGACCAATTAGACGTCGTAACATCTTTACTACCTGGCCGGAGCCCAAACGCAGCAATGGTGATGGGGCCCCCGCAGAAGCCTAATATTGAAGTTTCGTTCTTTTTTAAACCAAATCCGCACTATAAATTGGCAAGGTGCTTCTCTTCTTACGGCCTCTCCGGCCTGAGGGTCCGGGCCGCCGGGGGCCCCTAAGGTCGGGGGCCCGTGGCATTTTGCGCACTATGCCACCCTATTGTTACGCCACTGATTATGGCCGGTGTCTAACCAAATACGCTATGGAGGTTGTTATAAAATTTAAAAAAATCTTAATTATAAATACGCTAGGCATTAATCATGCTTTCTTATAACATTGGTTCACAAAGCTAGCTGGGCTCCAACTTACCAAACTACTCACAAAATAGGGACTCACCTTTTAGCTGTAAAGATGGTATAAAAGTATTGATCCTCATTTTGCGGTGGATAGTCTTTCGATTGTACTGCAAGTTGCAACATACTAGCAGGTGCGTTGTCGTTACCTACTTTCAGTAAAATTAACCGTAGCTACTTTGGTCTTAGATCTTTTAAGGCAATTATTCCTTATTATACCTACTTACATTAGGTATACAGCTGGTAATAGTGTATTGCAATAAATAATAAACATGAAACAGTGAAGATTTTAGCTATATATATATATATATATATATATATATATATATATATATATATGTATATATATGTATATATAGAGCCTACCTATGCGAAAAACAGTGAAAACTTTCTGTTTTTGACGTCCTCAAAGCTGCTGTTTGGATTTGTATAAGACAGTTATATAAAAACTTTATAAAGAATATATTTATTAAAAGCGTTAAATATGTTTTTTTTTTTAATATAAATGATGATAAGTGATTTGGTGAGCATTTGCCACCATTGTCCTGACTTAATATATAATTACAATTGTTTTTGGGTTTTCTTTTGGTGTGTAAATGTATATATTATTTTTTTGGTAAGTGCTAATGCCGCCCAGGCAGAGTATCCATTGGCATCGGACGGCAGTCCCATGCCAATGGAAACAATTATGCCGGCCTGCTAAGGTGTCTCTTCATACTACGGCGGAAGGACCCAGGATTGTAGGAAGGAGGGAACACGTGACAAGGCAAACAATTCCACAGCCTGACGGTGCGGCATAAAAAAGAATTTGAGAACCGTTTGGTTCGCGCCGGGATGGTGTGGACCGTCAAGCCTTCGGGCGTCAAGGCTTCGCAAGCCAGCACGCGTGGTTCTGGTTAGGAATGGAGAGGAGGGGATCAAGTTGAACAATTCTTCAGAGCACTCACCGTGATCCGTGTCCATATATCAATACAGAGATAAATACAATGACAGAGGATAAGTATTCAGCACCTATTCTTTTAATTTTATCTTTTGCAATCAAATGTTCCTCATTCTATATTAAGATCGAGGTTTTATATATTTGTTATTCTTTACCTACAACACGGTTTACATTCAGATAATATCTTAGTATGTAAAATGTACTCTGTGAGGCCAGCAATGTGGCCACTCAATCGTACTCTCTATTGTAAAGGAGGCCCGTGCCCTGCAGTACAGATGTATAACAGTATAAACAATGTTTTTATTGTTATTATCACTATTAATAGTTTTTTTTTTGTTTTACTATAAGTTTATTCTTATGACAATCGTCTGAAATAAAACTTTTATTTATGGATTTTCAATCCGCCCCGTGACCACGAAAGCTGTAAAGTAATCGAAACGTCGGGAAGTTAAAAAATTAAACTAAATCCGCGATACAATCCGAATATAAAAGTTTATTTCAATGAGTAACATTCGCGTAAATCTAAGATACCATTAAAAAATCGTCTGTTTTTACATTCCTATTCACTAAATTTTCTGTAGAAAAAACAAAGTTGTAAAATAATTAACTATTCACGACTTGGATTTAATTAATTTTGTCTGTAATGTTTTTATTTAAACACCATGTGTGAAGAAGCAAGCGAGTATGCGTTTGTCTTATGAGTTTGCGCGTAAGGTTACAATATTGTTATTGCCACTTGTTGGGCGCCACTAAGGCTCAGTAAGCGCGGGGTGAGCCGTGCGTTCGGCCACGTGTCCTGTCGCCGCGTCTTTACCATCCCCTTACTTTCCCGATAAACTTTGTTTTGTTCGATGGACAGAATAATGTGATGCGTGCAAAAAAGTGGTTGAATTTTAAGTTTCATAGAGTGGGTCCATGTTTTGAAGATGTCGCGGCGAAAGCAAGCAAAACCAAGATCTTTAAGGCGTAAGTTTTTTATTTACATACATGTGTATCAAATGATATTAATTATAAGGCGAAGTAGTAAAAATATATACCCTACTTAATCACAATTCACACTTATTTGAAATGCTGTATCAAGTATGAAGTACCGCAAATTCCTTAATGTTAATTATATAATACAAAATAATGTGTGTGAAAATATATTCGTAACCGATTACAGATAAACTTAAGTATAATAATTTATGTGTATAAAATAAATTGACTAAGTTTGAGCAACTGCGATCTACCTACTTATTAGAACATATTAGTCATAACTTGATCGGAAACTGTATTGGTTTATTTGATTATGGGTTTCAATTTAGATCTGTTTGAAATTGAATATATTCCAAATGGCAAAATGTATCCATGTATCTAATACAAAACTCGAATACAGTATATTTCGCGTAAATAATTTGTTTATGTAAACGTTTTAATACATTATGTCTAGTACTATTATTATCCATATATACTAAACGTATTTTGGTGTATTGGCTCAATAACACAGGTATGGACAGAAAAGTGTAGATTTTTTTATAAAAATCTAGAATCTTTCAGTATTATTGTCGTGAAAGTTAGCAATCGTTAATGTTTAATCTGCTTTAGAATTCTGTGGCTTAAAACATATTTCTAATACTATTTTGATCTAGTCTAGTGTAAGAAAAATCCATTTTTTTTAAATTTGTATTTCATACGTCCTGTAAGCGAGCAAACAGGTCAATTACACATGTATTTTTTCTCGTTTTGTATATCGTCTAAGTAGATTTATAAAACCCAATTCCGACTATTTATAAATGCTTTTCCTTTTTTTTTATGTACCATAGTATGGAAACTGTATGTTATGTGTTTAATTGTATGGATTTCTTTAATTTGTTAACACGATTTCACCCAAATTAATGTGTCTGTTTGATAATACTTACATGAACCTAACTTATTTCATAATTATATGTTAAGAGCAACTTTTAATTTCGAATCTGATAAATATGCTATATACACATCATAATTTATAAGTTTAATCTCTTTAAAGACAAGTTGTAATAAAAATAATCAACATAAGTACAAGAATAACAATTATATTGACATTGGCAAAATCTCCGATTCTACAGGGGAGCTATCTATCCTTTAAAGAATAAGAAGTTCAACTTATGGTAAGTGATTATCTATGAACAGCCATAACGCTTTGATCATGGATGTATTGCTAGCCCAAAAATCTTTGATCGACTAATCCATGCTGGATCGACGCGACGTCGTGTATTCCCCAGCTCATTTTTTTCATACTATAAGGATTAACGTATTGCACTGTGGCATCTATATAAGTCGATAATATGTATTATTTTATTATTTATTAACGGCTTAATAATAATTAGCTTATATTCGTATGGATCTGATTATTCTTTATTTCATATCTAATACTAGTCTGGGTGAAAGCGATGCCATTTAAAAAAGAGTTACAACAATGTTACTTCAATGGAGAATTGCAATTGCATTGCTCACAAGTATCCATCACCTTGGTCTAGCTGGTTTATTCATATGTATGTAGCTTTAAATATTTATAAAAGTGTAAGGTCACTGGTGGTAGATTTTTCATATGTGAAAGGGTGCCTGGGTAGGTACCACCGCAATGTCTATTTTTCCCACCAAACAGCAGTTTAAATGCACTGTTGTGTTTCGGATTGAAGGAAATTGTAGCCAGAATAACTACTGGATATAATGAGACTCTACAGCTTATTCTCAGGATTTCGAGCGCAATAGGATGCCATCATAGCTTTGTAATTCAAGGTTTTTGGTTTTGCTACTGTTCATGAGCGGTCGTATCGTTTACCATCAGGCGAACGGCAGGCTTGTCTCGCCATTCATTGCAATAAAAAATAAATAAAAAGAGCTTTTTAGATTTAATTGTTATCAAACATTCATTACTGCTACTAGGGTAGGTGCCATCACAATGTCTATTCCTCCCGCCAAACAGTAGTGTGAATGCACTGTGGTGTTGCAGTTTGAAGGATATTGTAGCCGGAGTAACCACTGTACATATTGAGACTTAACAATTATTGACAAATCTTATGTCTCAGGATAGCGAGCGCACTGCTTGGTAATTCAGGGTGTTATTTGGTTTTGCTACTGTCAATATAGTCATATCGCTTACCATCAAGCGAACGGCTTACTCGTTTCGTCATTCATTACAATAAGAAAAAATCTTTTTTTTTGGGCGATTAGCTTAGTGATTTCCTTTCACGAGACCGCTCAGTATATTAATTTCTTCAGTTGTCCAACTGAAATAGTTGTGAAACTAGTCAAATATGTCCATATTAATGAAAGAGTTGGTGATATGCGCCTAGCTAGTGATGTGTTATTATCCTTTTATATTCTTGATTAATTTGCTAGTAAAGTAAACATCTACACTGTAACTGTCCGAATTCATAGTGGGCTTTAAATCTCAATGCTGCTTTTTGAACATTTTTCCATTAGAAAATTTCGATTTTTCGGAAAATTTCATTAACCAACAATACGCCCAGCAAATTAAGTAAATACGCGCATCTGCAACTCACATTTTGTTATCGCAATGAATGGCGAGGCAAGCTTGCTATTCGCCTGATCGTAAGCGAGACGACTGGTCATGTACCTGCACGAAAAACAAAAAAACACCATGAATTACAGAGCGATGCTTTGCATTCCACTGCGCTTGCCTTCCTGAGACATACGATGTTAAGTCTCATAATGTCCAGTAGCTACTTTGGCTACAATGTTCTTTAAATCGGTACACAACAGTGCATTTATACTGTTGTTTGGTGGGAGAAAAAGACATTGCGGTGGTGCCTACCCAGGCGGCCTCACATATGAGAGATCTACCAGTAATCATTTCTATTTGTTCATATTTACTTAATTCACTTAAACGGCTGAAATTTCGTATTATACAAGACACTGTCGTTTTTTAAAAAAGGTTAACACAAAATAACAATGTAAAGGGATTGCATTATTGATGTAAAAGTCAGTATATGTGTGTAGGAGTTGGAAATTAATTAGAGGCATGTGAGTGCGAGGGCGACAGGGGCTGGTGGCAAGTGATGGACGCGCTGCGTAGAGGTGGTGCGGTCGCGGCTCCCTAATATCAGCGTTTTATCAGTGACTGGACGCGGTGAGCGCTCGCCGCGCGTTCTCGTTTAGCCATGCAGACATTACTAATCTTCGTCCACCACTCGATGCACCAAACTTGTGCTAATCAAATGAATATCTAATACTCTCAAGTCTCGGCTCTCTGTATTTCATTAGTTGTTTTCTTAGCTAAAAATATGTAAATTCAATGACTGTATTATTCTCATATCATAATATTGTCTACGCAGAGGAATACAGCAAATAATCGAGTTATACGGTCCATGGGGTAGCAGAAACAATGTAGTATGTTGAACGAATGGCTTTGTAATGTTGTAACTTTATGTATCGATCTGTTGGCGTCTAGTACTTTCGTAATGCGTCCCGGGGGGAGCGCGAGGATGCTGCGAGTCCCGCCTGGCTCCGGGGATACCTAATGCAATACTAGCTCTGTGTTTCTTACACTCTACGGTATAAGTCATAGCCATTGTTGCGTTATCTTATTATATGCCGTATTTTTAAGTATTAAGGTATTTAGGGATAAAAAATATGCTACTATCACCCAAAAAGTTACATTAGGTGGCCTATGGCGAGGAACGAGGATGATCAATAAGTTGTCTCTGATTTCTACTGTGCCTATCGTACATCTCACGCAGGCTCGCTGGGGTCCCATAACACATCAATTTCGACGTATCGTAGCTCATGACGGTGAATTAAAATTTTACATTCAGTGCAAATGTTTAGGGTTAATCCTTCCCTGTCCCAAACAGACCATAAAAGTGAATTGGTGTATCTTGAATTGTTTATCTAAATTCGTTTTATTTTGCTTCAACCATTGCATTAGTTGGATTGTTATTTTTTGCTATTTCCATAAAAAAAACTTCAATAATTGTATATTGATGTGTGTTACTAGAGTCGCAATTTGCAGGTTTCCCAACTTGAGTGTCCAGAATACTACAGTGTCCGTATTTTCATATTGGTTTTAAAATAAACAGTCAGCAGCCTTGCCAATTAGTCGGTGGGTGCGGTGACGCTGGGAGGGAGGTGTGAAGATCACAATAAAACATATGAATATTTTATGCGAAGTAAAAGCATCAGATGGACGTATTTGTAAGCCTTTTGAAGAGGGTTAAGTCGATTTGGCTTTGAGTGTTAAGTTTTTTACTGGACTTACGAGTATGTGCTGCTGGTGTTTATACTTATCTTATGCAGTTTTTGAACCGTCCCTTAGATAACATTTTAATATATCTTTATTTATTTGGATAATGAAAAATCATTTATATATTTTAAAAGATGATTGTTTGTGTGTGCTTCTTTGTTGCATAATTTAATGACAATGATTTAAATGTACAAGCATTGGCATACATAGAAGTATTTAGCATTTCTGAAAAGCAAATATCTATCTTAACTGTAATCCAAACTAAATTGACTTTGACTATGAATTACATTACTTTTATATTTAGGTGAGTACACTTGGGCCTATAGTAAATAATCATTACAAGTACGTAATAATATCATATCGTGTTTAAGGTCAACGAACCCGACCTATACTTTTCCAACATGCGTAGTTACGTATTGTGTTACGTATGTATAATCGGGAGGCAAACTACTTATCTTTAAGGCAAGGATAGTTTCAAGTGAAACAATTTGTCATTGAAATGCGGAATAAGTCGGTAGAGCATTTACTATGGTTCTCGATATTTTCTAATTTTATATAATGTTGATAAATGCTTTATATTTATGCGAACTTTTTAAATAAAGCAATCTGTATGTGGCACTTATTAACGTGGGCCTCTGTTACGTGCAAAGATAAGAACTTGATGGCTAGAGGGGGCGAGGGTGGTGTATTAAGAGTTATTAGGGCTGTCTCTTTAGCTTTCTATAATCCTTATTATAATGCCGAATTATAACATTGGGATTTTATGTTTTAAAAATATTTAATTATTATTTTTTATATATAAATTATAATTGACGGTATTATTAAATGCGGTATAATAGAGGCAACCCTGGGTGTTGCGCGTCCATAAAACTTGTAGAGGCTCCGTAGAGAGTCGCCGGGAAATTTCCCCTGGGTGGCGCGCACCTCCCCAGCGCGCCTCTGGGAAATACGCTAAAGCCATATCATAACAGTTTTATGTTGATGTTGACCTCTCATCCATGAGCTATCGGGATGGCTAATCGATGTCATTCCACATATGCCGCGCATTAGTGCACGTAAGATTTGTGCGCCAATTTCAGTTTCCATTTTGACGGTCTAGAAATATCGCGTGGCACGCTCGTTTTAAATGTTTTGGATCTATACATTTTCGCCTGTGAAAAGATTTTTCTGTTTCTTTCCCTATTGAATACGATAATTTGAGAATGTAAGTAATACTGTGTATTAAATAATAGATACAATATTGAAAGACGATTTAAATGAAAATTATATATTGTAATATGCATGCGGTTATTATGTTGAACCATTTTGAAATTATTATAATTGTAACATTTAATTTGGTTTATGTACTGAACGAACAGCATTGGTTCAAATGATTTTTATTATATTTTGTTTCGATATGATGCACGCACGTATTCGAAAGGGGTAGGCTGATGTTTGATCAGCGTATACAAAGGCACCACTTTTTGACATTCTATTGGTCCTATTATAAAATTATTTTTGTGACAAGAATTTAAGTATGAATGAGTAATATTTGTCGGGAACCTGCCAGTGTTAGGTTTCCACCTTCGCAATCTTTACAAAGCAGCCAGCAAAGCCCTCAAAATTTGATTAGTAATGTAGATTTATCATCTAGTAACCTAATTCCTTATTTGCATATCCTACTCTACCTATTTTTTCTAACAATAGTCTCTGCTGATCGACCGTTACGTATATAAGTTTTAATTCAATTACGTCAAAATATTAAATTTCGTAATGATATTTAATCAATACTTTATGGATATATAATAGAACATTAACGCAGCCTGTAACACGGTGAAGAATTCTCTTTATTCCCAGTCGACTACGATAAATCACTCACATGTTCTCGCGCAAAAAATCCATAACAGACAACAAACAGTAATACGTTCGTTGATGTGGCTCATATTCACAAGATTCTGCAAAACGAATTTGTTCGTGTACATTTTTTACCTTCATAATACTCGCTAGTCGCTAACGTATTATCTAACAGTGTAGGCTGTAGCGTTATACATTAGGTACGTTAACATATTCTAATTCAGAATATAGGTTAGTCTAGTACTTTAATAATTACTGAATAAGTGAAATAGTAGCGTGCAAAAATATCACGGTAATGTCCTTGCCGATGGTGGGGAATTGGCAGTGGGTAGTGGGGGGTTGGGTCCCTGTGGATGTGAAGTTCTCGCCCGCCGCCCACGCCGCGTCCCTCGGGAGCTGGCCCAAGCAGCCGCGTGCCGCCTGCTCCCCGGGGAGCGGCAACCTCCCGCACAGCCCCGGACCGCACTCCTCCATGCCTCTGTTTCCGACCAAAATACCAGTTGAGACGTTCGACTTTTAATTTATCTATCAATTAAATAACTTTGTTTGGCCCTTTGTGGAAATTGGGTGCGCTTTGACTTTGTATTAAACTCGTATTGAGCGTGACTTTTATGAATACAACGTTATAGGCGAGTGGCGACCTTAGTAAATAATGTTGAAAGTCATTAAATATTTAGTTACTATAAGTTGAGTTACAAGACACAAATTGCATAGATTATTTGTTCCCAAATTATTTTAGAAACCAGATGAGTGTCATCAATCCTAAATATTGTTCGATAATGCATCAGTATCGAACAAAATGATAGATTGTTACATTTTTATTCAGTACTATAGGTGCAAAATACAAAACGGCGAGGTAGCGTTAGTTCTCGTAGTAAGTACGGCATTCATAAAACATGGCTAAATTTCAATTTACTATGGCGTGCAAATTCATGAATATTTGATAATATGTTTGTTACATTTATAAATAAAGCACAATATGTAGGTATATAACAAGTGGAGTACATTAGTTAACGATGTTTCGACGCTCGGGAGGGACAACTCAGTCCTCGGACCTCCCGGCGGCCTCTGGGACTGCCACCACTCGACTATTCCCACTCGGCATCATACTAACGCCTCTGAACACATTAAAATTACAGTTTCCAAGGATATACAACAGAGCGAAACTACAATGACTTAGCCGGAGATTGGGATTGTGTTATTATTCCTCTGTGCTCCGCGTGGTCCTTAATCAAAGTTATTACATACAACGTTTAGCACTGCTACAGCTGCTGGATTAGCCCGTTTTCGCTCACTTAAACCAAATGCACGATAATGTACTGATAACAAATATAAACCTTTTTATAATACTGATATGGTTTTCAGTCGTTTAAGATAGGTAGTTAAAGCCGATTTTACTTATTGTAAAGTACGGTTAAAAATTCACATTATCCATATCAAATGAGTACATACATACATAAACTCATGCCTTTTCATATGAGCATATGACCATAGTCCATATCGCGCAAAAATTCCTCACTCCAGGCTAATAATGAATTAGAAAAATTAGATATCACTTTGTCCAACTCGTGATTGGAACCTTAGATTTGTAGTCGTACGGTAATATAACTACGGCTTCGAGACAGTCAAAGGAGTAAGAAACTACAAACGCCCTTTGTTTTACACAGCGTCTTGATGTAAATATTTGAGGATCGGATAACAGGTTTCCACGATGTAGGAATCGAATTCTCAATTTTGCCTGACGATCCATCAGACCCTTTTTAGAGCACTGAGTTAGTCCCTATATTTTCGACTCTACATTTTCAGAGGTGGGCAGTGAAATTTCTTTTAGAAATATTTATTTAAAAAAATATTTTTATACTTCTTAGAATTCATAGACCTTATTCAAAGGACGTATTTTTTAAGTTCGATACGATATGTTATAATAAGCAATACCAATATGGACGGCAAGAAAATTGAATTGCTTGCGAGTATCGTGGTGCCGGACTTTGGTGCTGAATGCGTCCCGCGCGGCACATTACTTGCGAGAATTATGATGGGCTATCGCTGCGATGGTGTCGCGATGGCTCTCCGTTGTACCAACTATTTCATGCTTATTTTCATGGACATCGAAGCATTTTCTTCGTAGAGAATATGAGGAGGATTCAGGGTACCCCTATTAATGCATGTAGTGACGATGTGATTCTTTGCGCATCATTTTATTTGAAGTGGAGTTGTATATATGAAGTTTCTATAAAAAGAAATGTAGATTTGTGACAAATTGGCACTAGATATAGTACTTTGTATCTATGCAGTGGCTGAGTATGCTGATGTATTTTAAACTAATGTTGTTTTAAGTGAACATCAAATTGGACATTAGGTTGGTAACCTATGTATATATCGGAGGAATGCCCCGATGATCTTTTGGGCATGGTGGGTTTCGTGGTATTGTTGGTATTTCGACTGTGGCCTGTTTATGATTAATCGATAGTGTATCTCTGGGGACCTAGGCTCGGTTGTCTCAAAGGCGTAGTATAGAATAATAGTCCTAGGAACGTACTCTGTATAAATATATATACGAGCTTATCTAAATAGTTTCCAATATATTAAATTTGACATCATTTTCATTGAGACGTCTTTTAAAGTGAAATTGCTATTAAATTCGATTAAATGTTATTTATTTATTGTTTGTTCTTAATACATTATGCAGTTGATGAGCCATAGTTGTATTCTATGAAATAAAACTCTTAGAGTAATATTTAAAGAATGTATGTACCTATGTGAATAGGGTCTAACAAATCACGACATTTACACCCAACTTAGAACAAGATAAGCTCAAAGCTGAATAAAAAATGTTGCCATGTGAAGTTGATTTTCTACTATAATTTAAAATAAACAAAAATATAAAATCATATCTATATTATTATCTAGTTACAAACACTATAATTAAAGTTACTATTTTGTTCTTGTTGAACAATAATATCAAAATACTACATACTTTATACTATGGCCACTACGGATTTCCACAGTACTCGATCCTGAAATATTACTTTCCCAGCGTCCCAATATAGTAAAGTTATATCCATTTTTTCGATAAGAATACCCACAATTTCAATTCGAATTAGTTCTATTAAATAAAGTTTAAATATTATGTTGATATGTTACGGTGCGGCGCGGTGTGGCGGCATTGCGAGTGAGCCAGTGATTTCAGTTCCCGGTGGCACGCACCTAACTCGAGCCCGCCATGTCGACACACCGAAGCGCACATTATCCTAATTAGCTTTCTCTGCGCTTGTATTCATTAACTTGATGTACTTGTAACTTGATTACAATTAGTTACCTACTCACCTATGTTTGTGTCAATCTATTGTATTTATATATTCGAGTGTTGTCGTTGACACTGAATTTACTTGCGGTAATCTGGTTCGATATTATTTTGAAAATTATTATGTATTATGCCCGTTTACCTTAGACTTATGGGAGCGTCAAAAGGTTTTGGTAGGTACTTACATCACGCAAATTTGAATAAAATAAAAATTCCCCAACATTATATTATATTACACGTTTGTTACTTTTTTACAGTGTGTAAACATATTAAAAAACGTTTAAATTTTTATCCTGGTGATACTATTGTCCTTTTTCGTGTTTATTATTATCTACGACAATTATTATTACCCTAACCGTTTACTGGAATTGGAAGAACAATAATATTACCATAATTGTAAATAGCAGCTTGAAGGGGCTCCGTGTTCACTTAGTATCGCCACAATTCGTTGTTATTGTAGTGTGGTGACGTCACAATTGTCAAAGGAAATCCCGCGGTGCGCTCTCAACAACTATTGCTTTACAAATTGGATACTTTTACAAAACATAACTTCATGTTTTACACTTTTATGTAGTGTGTAGTGCTAGTGTGAACAGATTTGGAATTTATGCTATAGGTACATGTGTCCCAATTAGATCTTTTTTTGTCAATATTATATTGATCATATTATTTTGTTTCAATATGTGGCCTAACCCCTCCCAATCGTACTCTCAATTGTAGTGGAGACCGGTTCCATGCAGTGAGACGTATATGCGCTAATGCAGATTATTTTGTTTGTTGTTAAGCGGAAGAAGAGGAATGGAAAGACGAAGTTCGCGCAGCGGAAACAAACAGCTCAGAGAATCTAGCCGACACAGCAAAACAGGAAGGGGAGTCTAATGACACGAATGTCGACGGACGGGACGCGAATCAAGAGCGCATGGAAGGTAACCATTTTATACATATCACTTATACATAATCTCATGCCTTTTTCCCAGAAGGAGTAGGCAGAGTAGCCAGGACACCCACATTTCGCCATGTATGTTCCGTCTCCCGATTTGATAGGGGGCGAGTCGTCACCATCTGACGGGCTCAAATTCATGATACCAGGCTGATAATGAATAGAAAAATAATATCACTATGCCCAAACTCATGTGGAGTTGCTCAGCTTTGTAATCAACTGTAGTACAACTACGGCACCAAGGCAGTTACACATATCAATGTAACTAAAATATATTCTTTGTCCCTTTTGCAAACTGATATTTTGTTTTGAATGTTTATTATTTGATAGCTTAGTATTATGAAGTGTAGAAGTCATAACGTAACCTAACCTGCATAATAATCAAGCCTTGCCCCTGCAAAAGTTTATTCATCGCTTGATATTTTCTTTGTTTGTTATTATTTGGTGTATTGGTAGCTTATATTGATAGTGAATGGTGAAGTGCCTGAGGTAGCATGTGCCTGGTCTGATAAACCATTTTGCGTTTTCATTTAAATTCCATGGTTTTAATGGCTTTAATTATTTGTGATAGGAAAAGGAGATCAAACTATATTTTTCATGCAGTAAAAATGCACTTTAAGTGAGTGGTGGCTTGTTGGTAAACGGACTAGACGCGACTGCCAACATGTTCACGGTAGTCGTGGGTTCGAATCCCAGGGCACACCTCTGACTTTTCGGAGTCATGTGTGTATTGATAGTCAATCACCACGCACTAAAACGGTGAAGGAAAACATCGTGAGGAAACCTGCATACCATAGCGATTTATAAACATTTCTATGGTATGTAAGTCCGCCAACCCGCACTAGGCCAGCGTAGTGGACTATATGGCCTAACCACTCTCAATCGTACTGACGATTGTAGAGGAGGCCCGTGCCCTGAAGTGGGACGTATATGGGCACAGCGGATACAGAAAAATACACTATTGAAGTATTTTTTTCTTAATTACTTTAATTTACGTATTTTTCTATACATTCGTGATCTAAATTAAAATTATTATTTTGTTGCTGAGAGGTTTTGATCTAATACTTGAACAGTAACAATAAAAGAAACGTAACACATGCTACCAGCACTACGGGACATTGAGTGCGTTTTGACTGCCTGATCTGAGGCTCTGCTAGTGACATAAAGCCGCAGATAACGGATGACGTACGGGCGAAGTGGCGCGCTGCAGTGGGTGCATTGCGACATCAATGTGCGGGCGACAGACCGTTGCGTCCGCTCTATTAGGATTACCGACACCATAGCCTGGAATGTCTGGATTCACCTTTTAAATGTGCAATTTTAAATGGAAGAAATCAAAGGGTGCCTGAGCCACAAAAAAAAATTTGGAGTGCCAACAAAACATGAGTAGGGGAAGCAAACATACGATATCCAATGATTTAATAAACAAATATTATTGCTTTAGTTAGTTTACTAATGATATATTATAAGTAATATAAGGAATTTATTTATTTCTCATTTGGACAACAGATTAATTCAATCTATATTTTTCTTTCTTAGATGATGAAGAAAGGGATCAAAATGCAACGCAAACGCCTGAACCTTATGAAAAAGACGACGCCGGTAAGTACCACATCGTAAGAAAATATGTACCTTGTTAAATGTATAATATTTTCATATTCAAAGTCACAGCATTAAGATAAAATTGTTTATAAATAACCGAAATGAATAAGCCAATGTTGGACCGAGCGCACGTATAACTAAAGCCGTGAAGTACTCAAGTGGGTGTCATTACGTCAAGATCTTCATTGAAATTCATAAGGATGCCACCAAAATAACGAGGAGATTGGAGAGCGTCCACGTAGGCGATGCGTTTTTACTGTGGTTTAATGTTCTTTTTACAACTTGTTGAAGGGGTGTGGTGCGATGAGTTGCTGGCTTCCGCGCCGAGCTCGTCGCCCGCTGCTTTACGACTCTGTCCTCGCTTATCTCCTGCCATTCGCGATAAATCACCACCGGGCTCCTAGGACCTCAAATATTTACATGCTAATTCGAGTCTAATTCTGCACTCGAGATTATAAATAAATTGTCCGTAGACCTACCGTGCCCCATCACCGGTCGACGCGACGCGCTGCTGCCTCCACTTTATCTTTCATGACTTTACAAGTTTTTAAAACAGTCGCCCGTCTCGTAACGTTGATGTTTTAATTTTATGCCACCCAGATAATGTAGCTTTATGTTATCTAGCCACGATGAAACCTTTATAGGAATAACTGAGAGTTATAAGATTTTGTGCCTACCCGCGGTGGTTCTTCTTAATGAATATTTATACACTTCAGCATTAAACTTAACAGTCTGACATCAAAGCTTCATGTTTTTAGTTATAGAAGTTTTGGTCATTGTTTGTTGCCTATTATTCAACAAATTACATATTTGCTAAGTGTGAGTTATTTTAGTTACCTTGAAAAAACCTTATGTTTGTTAAGGATGTCATTACAACTAAAATTTCGAATCCTTCAAAAATACTAATCTGTACGTCTATGTGTCTATGCGTCTGTAATACGTATTTTATTAATGTAATACCCAGGGGCTCGACGGTAATCACACACTGTGGGACAAACAACATTATTAATGTCTATACCACTCTAAGAAGTTCAGTGTGACCTTGATAAGGCCTGTGTTATTCTGTAAAGACAGACTGTCAATGAGTAGTTCCCTAGAAGTGAGTCTGATAAAAGATGAAGCGAATCGTTTGATGTGAACGGGTTTTGTATTGTCTACGCGAGGACGGAATTCATTCGTGCTTTCAGTTTTACGTAGATACGAAGCGGCCGGCTAGTATTTATGTCCTCCTGCAGTCCCGAGAATGAAGACGGTAGTTCGCATTCCAAAAGTTTGTGCCTCATAAAAATAGTTTAGACTTGTTGTGCCAGGTGCAGTACGTATTACAAGCAACGGAGCTGCTCATGGAGCTCCTGTTAATTTCAATATAACTCTACAGGAGCTAAAGTAGTTGTAGCTAGAAACAAAATATGAACACGGTTGAATTTCAGTAATCCATTAAGAGACTTTATATTTCTATATGTGACGAAATATTAATCCTTTATTGCGTGTAAAATTTTGCCACAGTTTAACATCGTAAAGTATATATCGTGCCATGTTGAAGGGAAATTGTAGAAGACATAAAAAGACAAAGCTCACTTTCCCTACGGCACCCACGATTTAGATGTAATAATAACTTATTGTTAGGTTTTCTAGCAAGTTTTTATAGCCCTCCGTCTAGTGGCCTCGTGATGTTTCTTAGTAATAAACAGACAACAAAGGACACTTTGTCTCTGCAGCCGGAGCATTCCAATTGTTTGTTACTAGTAGTATAGGAAAATGAGTAATTTTTCCCAGTAAATGGTGGCCGTTGTCGCAGAGCGCTGTTAGGCCAACACGAGTGTTGCGCAAATGTATTCTCTGCGGGAGGGAGGTGAGAGGCGGCTGGGAGGCGCGGTACCGCTGAGCCCGAAGTTGGGCGCGCGGGCTCGCTCTCCAGGGACTCCGCCACCGGGACCGCACTCGCCGCGCCGGCTTTTTTAAAATACTTCGCACTATATCCGCAAATATTCAGTACACGGCCTACTTAACGCGATGACAATTCTCGAGGAATGTGCTAGTTTGATAATGCTAAACATTTGTAAGTTATTCTGTTAAGTTGGACGGATAACAATGCGAGTAATGTCGGTGGTGCATAGGATCATCTCTCGTTCGAGTCCAGGCACGTGACTAATTAAATGCCGATGTTCGATCGACGAGCGGGGGTGCATTCGGAATTCCGTGCGGCGCCGAGGCGCGTGCCCGGCCACACCGCACCGCATGCCTTGCTTTGCTGTGTCAACAATAGCGAATTGTTCTCGAAGTTCATGAAATTTGTGGCAATTATTGCTTGTTAAATTATTACCAATAATTTGTAGGGTGTATTTGAATATTGCCAGTGTTGGTTATGAAGTGACCGACGTGTATAGTAAGTGTGTTACTCTATAAATTTATTTTGTTTATATAGTTAAAATATGTGAAATATTTTCGTTACATTGAATATTTATATTTTTATGTAATTAAAAGTCTAGGCAAAAATATGCGACGGGGTCGAGTCCGTCTCTGTGAGATCCCAGGTGGCGCGGCCGCAGCGTTTGGAATTATCACATAGTGGAGAATCGGGCTGGGGCGTGGGGGCGGCGGGCTCGATACATTCGTCACAGACCCAGCTGCCATTAGGCATTTAGATATGATCAGCAGTCACAAGGGGCTGCCCGCGACCTCAGGCCGCTATTGTTTTAATGCTTAATTACTAAAAACGTTCGCCATTCGCGCTGCTCAACTAATCAAACCCGTTTCAGTTAGGTTCATGGTGAACAAGGGTGTCCATAGTTTATGTATTTGTTCGTCGGATTCTCCCCACAGCCTCATGTGCGCCCCTGAGTCCCAGGTGGCGACGCTCTGGCCACACTTCCTTCCATCCCTCGGGAATATTCGACCCGCTCATACACATACGTACTCAAACGGAGGAGCGGAGGACATCGCGCAGCTACAATGCATAAAGAAACTTCATACCATACGTTTGTGTGCGGCTCAGCATTTTGTATAGTTGCGAAATGAAATCTATATGCTTGCTTTTTACATTTTATATCCGCGTTATGGAAGCTCTACTTATTTGATTACTTCGGAGACTCCAAAGGGTGACGCATTAATAAGGGTTACGATAATGACTTGTTTTTTATTGTTACTTCAAAACGGAATTTCTATTAAGTATCGTTTGTCCGTAGGGTTTATGATCCGGGCTATGTACCTACATGTGGTCTGGTAAAAAAAAACGGTCTAAATTAGCCATTAGGTTTTGACGACTTTCGGAATTATTTCTTTTCAACCGCTTTATATTTCTTTTAATTATATTTCTTTTTAGCGAGGAGATGCGATTCAAAAGAGTTCATCACAATGGATGAATTTTCTAGACAAGGTTTTTGCGTTTTTATTGGATATTTTAATAATTCAAATTATGATGTATTAAACTATGGTCACCTCATAGATAAATAGCGACTATTTGTAAACATAAGATTTTATGGAGTTGGTAAACATTTAAAACTTTATGGTCTTAAAATCAAAATTGCAGATGATAAAAAAATCGATGGCAATTAGTTGAAAAAATATGAGTGAGTGTTTAGGCTGGCGTGTTGGCGTGTTGGTGTGCTGGCAGCAGTAACGTGTTCGGATCGTGATTAATGCGGCCTCCAGGGGCGGCGAACTGATTGCCGCCGCATCCCCACGGGCTACACTATACGTTTCAGTCTTAACTATTCAAAAATATTTACTATATTTATACTGCGTAGTCCTAATTCAGTAATTGAACAAATTGGTTATGTGAAGTGAGTATACTTCGAAGCCATATGGACCATAATGTTGAATTAACCCCTCATAAAATCGGGAATTGGTTTAGGTAAAAGAAGGTATCATGATTACGTCACAATGTAATCCATTTATTTATTTATTTAACACTTTATTGTACACCATATATACATAAAAATTACAAAACACCATGAAAAAAAAATGCACAAGTGGCGGTCTTATTGCTTGAAGCAATCTCTGCCAGACAACCATGGGATGGATAAACGATAAGAACGTAACGTTGGGGCTTCAGGTGTACGAATAATTCAAATTATATGGTAATATCATCCATCCATCAGCCAAAGGAAGTCCATTGCTGAACATAGGCCTCCCCCAATGACTTCCACAGAAACCTATTGGCGGCAGCCTGCATCCAGCGATGTCCCGCGACCTTGACCAGGTCGTCGGACCATCTTGTGGGTGGACGTCCTACGCTGCGCTTTCCGCTACGTAGCCTCCATTCCATCCTCCATCACAATGTCAGCTTGGTCGAAACTGGATGAACAGAGAATTAACTTGAAAGGCAAACCAATTACTAAATACCTAATGGGGTTCGTACCGTCACGGTCTCTAAGTATTCATATCCCTGATAGAGATCAGGGATATGAATTTATGTATCAGTTGTATTACTTCTAAAAATAATACAACAATGCTTATACTTGTTTTAACACTAACTTTTTGATATTAGTCATTGAAATCAATAAAGATAATTGCTATTTATGTAATTGTGACCTGGATGTGACTGGTTCATTTACTGTCAACGCTGGTCATTCGCATCGTTCGTTTGCAAAATGATATAGATGCATTATTAAACTTCTACATGGTCTTTGGCGATATAGATTGTGAGTATACTACCTGACCGCATTGTTTTAAACAGATTTTTAATGTAGTTACACGTCATATCGAATGTGTTGTGCAAATGTTATTGATACTGACAACTTTTATTGACTGGGACTAAGTTTTATTAGTTTCCAATCGTTCATTACACGTGTTTTATAAAATGCAACTTTGTTCTGAATTCATTGAAACTTTTTAAAAATTAAGATCTCGATTGTCGTGATTGTTGTAGTTATTTTATTCTCGTTTGAAGCCAATAAAATTAATTATATGTGTGTAAATTGCATTCTGAAAGTGTGTATGCAAATAGCAAGATTCTTGTTTTAAATAAATTTATGGTGACAACAAAGCGTATTGCAGAATAATCATAATTCAGGAATCAGCTGCAAAAGGTGTTAAAAAGTTAAAATTACCTTTATTATCATGCTACTAATTAGTTCGTTAATGATCATAATATAAAAAAATGTATTTCCAATATCCTAATAACAAAAAATATATAGGAATGAAAAAAAAGTTTTTCAGACTTTCCCGTATAGTGAACGTAATATATTTTGCACACTTATCCATAAGTGTAACATGCACTCTACGTTTTATAACGAAGGTAACAATTACTTATTTCTTAATATTTGTCAATAAGTATACCGAGTACGCAGTTATTATGAAAAGTTTAAACAACGACGTTCAACGGATATCTGCTAGTTACTGGTACAGTATAAACTGTCGTATGTACACTGTTATTTTTATTCAGTGCTACGTGAAAAAGTTTTCTCAAGAGGGGCATATCGGCATCAGTCCGCGGAGTTACCGGAATAACACCTTTAGTCTGAATGGCTACGCGAAAGGTAGCGTGTCCCCGGGGAGCAGTATGCTCAAGGCGGCAGAAAATTAACGTGCCCCCGCGGGAAATCTACCGGCTGCCTTAGAGCCTTCGCCCGGCCGCGCCCACTCCGCCGGGGTGTATTTAATATCCTGCGCCCGACACTACACTGCTCACTGCTCCAGGCACACTGCACTGCACAGCCTTATCTCATGCTTTAATTTTATTAACTTAATTGGTTAACTTTACTTATGCCGGGAAAAGCATGCATTAGGCATGAATGTCGTATATTTGATGATCTCTGTCGAAAACAAGTAGTAAGTAGTAGTCTGAGAAATAATTTGGATACGGTGTATTCTATTGTAGTTGTGATTCAAAAAATACCGTTCACTAAAAATATAATGTTTTTAATTTCGTCTCTATGTTGTCTTGCCTCGTAATAACTAATTGCGAGCATTGAAGAGTTAATTAAATCATTTTCTCATATTTATGTACAACTTCTAGAGCCTTGCTGTAAGTCTTTGCGAAAATTCCGCTATGAAAAAACACCCTTGATTTTATGTTTCGTTCGGTGACCGAGATTGCTGAATACCCCAAAAGTGATATTATGGTAGTTTTATTCAACTGGATACCAACTATCATCCATAATGCTTTAAAATCCGCCACACTCGAGTGTCTCACAGTCCGAATTCAACCTGAATATACTCGTCTTTGACTGGGCCAGAATGATTTTGAGGACTGGCGCCGCGGAAGATCTCTGGCTGGAGGATATCTTGTTTAGAATGCTGATACTAGTCATAAAATAATCTGGGTTGTGCCATTATCAAGAAAAGGTCTGTGTTTCGTACGAGATGTTTAATTTTAAATAGACTACTATACGGGCCTTAGATTTAGATCGCAATTGAATATCTGTATCAGCCCATATACGTCCCACTGCAAGGCACGTGTCTATTTAAAATCGAGAGTTCTGTTAAGAGTGGTTTGGCCATATAGTCTACCACGCTGGCTTCGTGCGGGTTTGCGGACTTTACACGGGTATGCAGGTTTCAGGTTTTAGTACGTTGGTTGGTATGGTTATTCAGGTTATGGAACGATTTTTTCCTTCACCGTAATAGTGCGCGGTGATTGACTATCAATACACACATGAATCCGAAAAGTCTGGTGGGCCCGGGGATTTGAACCGGCGACATTGGCAGCCGCGTCTAGTCTGTTACCAACAGGCCTCCACGCACTTTAATTCAATATGTATGCAATTTCATATGCGCTTGATGCTACGCTATGCTAATATACTTTTTAAAGGGAGCCAGAATAATGAATATCTAATTAATATCTAGTGAGGAACAATCTGATTTGTAAGATTTTTTATAGAAAGACTTGAAATAGTCTGTTGTGAGCGGACAGATTGCCATTAAGTCGAAGGTACTCCATGGCATGCACATTTTACTTTTAGGTTATTATAGCTAAAAATTATATGGTATGTAAGTAAAATTCTATGGTATGTAAGTCCACCAACCAGCACTAGGCCAGCGTGGTGGACTATATGGCCTAACCACTCTCAATCGGTAGTCGATTGTAGAGGAGGCCCGTGCCCTGCAGTGGGACGTATATGGGCTGATACAGATATTATAGCTCCCTTTACTGTAATATATTTCTTGACGCCATTTATAAAAAAGTTAATTCCGAACGTATTTGTGGTTTTGTAGCCTCGGTTTGCCTGATTTCGGGTCGTACAGCAGTCAAGATACCTTTAACAATAGGCAAGGAGGGTAAAAATAAACATCATGCAATATGCATACAAAATTTAATGTCTATGCCTTTGAAGGAGAATAGTTATCTGATGGGAGCTGACATTAATAATGTTCTATCACAATTAAATGCTTCTACAAACATTTTTGTCAGTGCTGGTATTCCATAGTAGTCAGACATAATAATATAGAAGTGCGTGGCGGCCTGTTGGTAAACGGACCAGACGCGGCTGCCAACATGCTCACGGTGGTCGCGGGTTCAAATGCCAGGGCACACCTCTGACTTGTCGGAGTCATGACGTGTGTATTGTTAGTCAATCGCCACGCACTAACGGTGAAGGAAAACATCGTGAGGAAACCTGCACACCATAGCGATTTGTAAAATGTATATGGTATGTAAAGTTGTTGTGTTCGATCATGTAAGTGTTGGATTATATGGCCTAACCACTCACAATCATACTTTGCCACGTATAAGGCTTTTGCAGTGAGACGTATATGGGCGTATAAGGCTTTTGCAGTGAGACGTATATGGGATGATACAGATAATTATAATTTATGGTGTAATATTAACTTTTACTTTTATTCAAACGTAAAATAACTCTCCTTTCAGATTCGAATGTATAATTTAGTGCTTATGTCTGTATGAAAACTATATGTGCATTAATGTTAACAATAAAAATAAATTAATCAAAATTCATAAACATAAATCCACTAATTGGGAAAACCGTATTTATTCATCATCATCATCATCATATCAGCCACAGGAAGTCCACTGCTGAACATAGGCCTCCCCCAATGATCTCCATAATGACCTGTTGGAAGCGGCCTGCATCCAGCGACTTCCTGCGACCTTAGTCAGATCGTCCGTCCACCTTGTAGGCGGGCGTCCAACACTTCGCTTGCCTGTACGTGGCCTCCACTCGAGAACCTTTCGGCCCCAACGGCCATCGGTTCTACGAGCTATGTGCCCGGCCCACTGCCACTTCAACTTGCCAATCCTATGGGCTATGTCGGTAACCTTGGTTCTCCTACGGATCTCCTCATTTCTGATTCGATCTCGTAGGGAAACACCGAGCATAGCCCGCTCCATGGCTCGTTGAGTGACTTTGAGCCTTTTAATGAGGCCCACAGTGAGAGGCCACGTCTCGGTGCCGTATGTCATCACTGGTAACACACAACTATCGAAGACTTTCGATTTAAACCGTATTTATTACTTTAGTAAAATAAAGTAGAGTCGGTAGAGTCGGTAGAGTCGAATGGTAACAAAAGTTATGTTATTATTTACATAATAATTATTAATTAATCCTATTTTGGTGCTTAAAATTAATATTATAAATAATATAAATAATTCAAAACTCAGAATTACCAATAACTGAAAAAATATAAGAGTTGAGATTTTGAAAAAAGACTAGCAGACAAGTTTATACCCAGTAATTATTTACATTATACTAATCACTACAGCTAGTTTTCCATAATAGTAATACTCGTAATACCCATACCCAAAAAAAGAACTTAAGCCACAGTAACAGCGATAAGGTTAAATTTATCAAGCATTGTCTAAGCGAAAAACTGTCTTAAAACACACGAGGCGGCATCGTAACTGCGAAATTAGACTAAAACTTTAAAGTGGATCACCTATCCGAATGTGAATTTAAAACAGGACAAAAGTGGCACGGCGCGCGAAGTTCCGTCGGCAAGTGGATTAGAGCTCTCGACCGCAGCCGAGCGGTCCGACCGCGCCTCGGGCCGCCGCCCTTACCTACCACCGTACCAACTTTGCTGCGGTCGCACTCGCACCCTACACGTCCAAGAAAATTATTCACTAAACTTTATTTTACAAGTCTTTAAGAGAGGAACACATTGATATTCGTTTGGTCATCCCTAAGTGAAACTTATTGCTATGTGTTAATTGTACTCCGAAATAAGAATGGGTAAGCTACATATGATTTTACCACACAACAATTAGTTATTTGTTTGCTTGCAGATATGGCCGAAATCAAATCAGAAAGCATGGACAGCTTGGACTCGGGTAAGTGTGCTTAATTTTGCATATAAACCGAATTTCGAATGTATTTATGTATTATGTCACAATGGCGCGGCGCGGTGCGACGGGGTATAAAAGTAAAATTAATGTTATGTGACTTTATTTTAAGGAGCGCAGTGTTCTTTTATATCAATATTTGAATAGTGGAAAGTGTAAAAAAGTGATGAAGACTGAGGTAGTGGGAGTCGGCCGCGTTAACGCAGCCCAGGAGGGCCTTTGGCGAAGTCCCCGCTTCGCAGTACAACCGAAAAGATAAAATGAACATAAAGTTGAGGAGGCAAATACTCCCGCTCAGAGGAATCGTAGTTTCCCTCCTGGCGACACTAAACCCGCTACGTACATGCCGCGCCGCGCCGCCGCGCCGCGCCGGCAGAATCGCTGTTTCAGGAAGTGGTCAAACCTTCTACCACTATATCACACTAAAAGTTATTCCAAGTACCTACCTATCATTACAACGTTTTAAATCTATTTTACGAATAAAATAAAAAATATGAAAGTAAAGAGACAAAACAATGAAATCGTATGATCTTAAAAATGAAAGCATTTTGCGATTGAAATCCCGAATTTGCAAGCATTTTAAAATAGTGAGGCTAAAAAGGAAGTTGTGATGGAAAATGCGCAAGCTAAAATTGCATTGTGGACGCCGACCATTCCGAACTTACAATTAAAACGGACGCCTGAAATTGTATACATCGTTCGTCACTTAGTACAAAAGCCGGGCTCCACGTATCGATGCTTATGAGTAGGTGAACACTGAACAGTGAACTCTCAACAAACCGCGCTAACTTACTTATTCCCGTATACTTTTTGTAATAACTATTTTGGATTTGTGATTTATTTTACAGCTTTAGAAATAATAATCTTTAAAAGTTAATTGTGCGATAGTCCCATAAAATCGTGTAAAATATTTTCCAAAGCTTTATTGTATTTGGCTCAAAAGTATTTGTTACTTTCTTTTGTTGAGTATGAAAAAATATTTATTTTCAAAGACGGTAAGTAATAAGAGTTTTTATTTTACATTTTTTATTTAAGTTTACATAGTCCTCATAGAAAATTCCACCAGAAACTACAACCACCAGAAACCACGATGTATTACTTACTACATTTATATAAAAACTGCTGTTCCGCTCAAGTGGCCCAACAAATACAAAAGCTAAAGAAACAAAGGAACAAAGATAGAGCAATATCGAATTTAAATTATTAAAACAAAATTTCGAATGCATAATGATTATTTCATGCGAACGATATTCGCGGAGAAGTTATAACGGGAAATTGTATTAAAGCCAATTGGGCGTTAAAATAAAGCGACAGGACGACTTTTAGTCATGGATAGGAACACGACTCTGCAATCAGGTGCAGTTTAAAATGTGCATTTGCGATGTGGCGTGGTGCAGCGGGCGCAGGGCGCGGACAGAAATGCATTTTCAATAATTGAGGGTCAGACGGGGTGGTGGGGGCGCATTAAAATGCTCACAGCTAAAACTTTCGATCGTCATCGAGACGCAACACCGTCACTACGATCACTGCTCACTACTCACTGCTCACTACTCTGCGATCTGCCGGCCGGACGCCGGTCAGCTTTCCGAAACTAGCATGTTTAATGATTTTGGCTGTCCTCACACAATTATCATTCAAATAATAGAACTGAATTTTTTAATATTGTAGATTTCGTTCACTTTAGTATAATATTTGTTTAATTGATTGTTTTTGTAGAATATGAATGACCAAATGCGTGTAACACTTTATCTAGGTGCTTTATTTAAGAGGAACGTTTATTTTTAAACAACTTGCCCAAATTAGATTAATCAGTACCAGTCGGGATAGACTTAATTTTCAGACATCACAGTCTTAGCGTGAGTGTGATGTGCTAGAGACAAGATAATTAGTAGCGAAGGTGAACCGAAGCGAGGTAAGGATCGGGTCGCGCGCCGCACCACGCGCTTCCCTGTATGAGTGTAGCCACAAGTGTAGCGAGCCTATTAATTACTTACAAACTACAAATGAACTACTTACAGAGATCGTTTCATTCACAGATAAAAGTTTATTTATTTTAAATAGCGATCGACGCTAAATAACACTGTATAACATTCGATATTAATGATTCGCTTTGATGCAAATATCTCATGCAGAGTCTACAAATCGTCCATTATACTTTGGAAACATAAAAGAGCCAAACAAAAAGAAGTTTCTCTTGGTTATTTTCTCGGGGAGAGCACGTAGGCGCGCACCTCATCTGCCGCGGTCCCGGTGCGACGATAAAATTTAAAATTCAAGGCCGCGTTAACGAACCGGCCCCGCGAAGAAATAGATATTCAAATGTGAGAAGATCCCATATTAACATTTATGGCAAGTTTGCGGGGACGAGACAATGGCGATGTGCCGTGGGCCCAGCGGAACGACGCGGCGCCGCGCCGGCCTCGTGGACTCCTTGCCACTCGTTCTACCTACACGCACATCACGTACACTGTGTGCGATAGTTAGGCTTTCATGTTTGTGTAGATATACTTTTACAACAATCCTACTTATAACTATACTTTCTTAAGCGAGTTAAATAAACCCGTTCATTAATTTTTCCACTTCATTAAACATTTCTTTCAATAGAAATCGCACTATTGGCGACGGGCAAATGGTGAAAACCAGCTTTTGTGCTCAACTCTCCACTCCAAAACACAAAAGTTAAGAAAACAAATCAAAATCCCAATTTTGTTGGCTGCATTATTTATGTGATATTTCTTGGTGACTGTCTACGTTCCCCTTTTCTTTGGCGTGACGTTGTGACCGTTGTAATTCACACTTCCACAACTTTGGTTATCAATAAAGTTTTTGTTTCCCTATATTTATTGGGATTTGCTCGGTTGCTGGGTTCACAGTTTATCGTTGTTTGGCTTTGCCACAGATATTAAAGACGCGTTAATATAAGTAACATCGTATTAGGTTTTCGTCTATACCGTATTCACCGAATTTAACTAATACTCTATCGTATAATAATGTTAGCAACACACACGTTTCTTATTAATATTGGGCGGTTGGAATGGCCAAAGACGTCCCCAGCGCCCGTTCGCTCCCAAATAAAATTGCCGCTATCTAAACAAAGAGCCCTAATTATTCGGCCGTGGCGGGCGGGGTCGCTCTCTTATGGGTGTTCTGGGGCCCATTTCGCTTCTCGTATAGGGCCCCGGGGAGCAGCGGGCGCCGCCTAGCCAATCGCCGGATGGAGAAGCGAGCGATCCGCAACCTTTTTGTACTGGATATCGGCATTGACGCCGGCCGCCGCGGCCGCCAGACGGACAATCGCCCCACACGCAGCTTACCACGCCGCGCCGCCCGCCGCTCGCCATCCAGCCTCACCAAGAATTAAAACTTGGAAGGCGCACATCTGATTACACAAACACACACATTACACAGATTCGCCAATCCTGATAAGCTCTCCACAATTTATTAGCGGACCCTGACGAGTTGTTTTCCGTTCTTATCTCATTAACTGTACGCTAAGGGGCTAGACGAACGCTATGCCGAATTGCGAAAAACAACCTCTTTATACAGAAGATCCATATTTCTTTGGTGTGTTTGGAGTTTTTTATTGATCTCTTTCGACATAGGCAGTCCTATAGAGGTAACTCTTTTCGAATTATTACCGGTCGTATGGCTGAGTACTCGCTTTGATTTGCACCCGATTTTATTTTGAGACAATAAATTCGATATAAAGGGTTTCCAAAGCGGTCCCTACCTCCGGGCGCATTGTCTTTGCCCTACGCCTTTACAGCGATTCTATTGTGTAGAAATTATAAAATAAAAAGGCGATATCGAATGTCGGCGACGAGAGGTGCTTTGGTGGTAGTCGGCTAGCGGCCTGGCGGCTCAGCGCGGCGCGGCGTGGGCGACGAGTCCGACATACGACACCTACCAGCGTTCACCAACCATTGTGCCGCCACCATTCACCCCGCTACCACCATACATTCTATTGCAATGTTTAAAGCATTCGATTGCCAGTAATAAAGGGTTCCCAAGAAGTGTGTATAATATAAAACCTTTTTTTACGTACTTTGGATTCTTTAGTCGGGCGCGGCGAAGGGTATGTTTATTGTTTCTGTGGTGAATTGCGCTGATGAATGGGTTCCCAGTATTCATGTGTTGAGTACTTAGAGATCAGAGAAAGATAATACGGGGCAGACGGTCTGGGGCGGGTCGGGGACGTTCCAGTTGCCACCAACAAACCTCCTACTTAGACTTTCTTCAAAATAAATATTCATTTACCTTTATATTCGCGACCCCATTTCTACATAAAAAGTAATAAAAGTATTTTTTATAATAAAATTTGAAAAGAAATAAGGACTAGGTACATGAGTAGGTAATTTTGAAAAGGTAATTGATACCATAATAAAATGATGCACAGTAACAACGATACACATATCGAAAAATCTGCACAGATACTAAGAGTCAATTACATTAATTGTATTTTTTTTAAAAGCGTCCATGTGCTCGATTGAAATTTTTCTAGGACACAATATTCTTCTTCCTGAGTCAAAATAAGTCAACCGCGGAAACATAGGCCTTCATCGAAGCACTTCACAACGCTGAACCAATTATACGGAAATATTTAGTTTGATATTATAAACAAGGAATGGTGTCCTAGATATAAAACGAGAAGACAAGGCAGACAATATCGAAGGTAAGAAGATGATATTATGAAGGTGGGAGGAACATGTTGGTAATTGGTAGCAATAGATAGATCGTTGTGGAGAACAATCGGAGAGGCCTATGCTGTAAGGCTATACAATCAACAAACCAGTGTATAATATAATCATTATTTACTTCCATAAATGTAATAAAATAAACATAGTAATACGATAAAATGTAACTTATAGGATTGTTAATATAGGCTATTATTATTATATACAATCCAGAAAAAGTATGTATGAAATTAATTTGCTGGCACCTCAGCCAGTTGTGGCGGCAGAGAAGCAATAATATCTGAAGACGCGGTGGGCCCGGGGGACAGTATATCCATACGCGACGCAGAAGCCTTTTTATCTATGCATGAGGAGCGTTGCGGTGTGAACTGCGAGTATCACAGTCTAGTCATTGTTTGCGCTGGCCCACTGCGGCGACTTAAATATATAGGCAAACTTTCAGCTGGACAACTTGTTATTGAGTTTACTTATTGTTAATGCTAGTATATATATTATGGTAGAATCGGTGATAAGAAGTACTTTAACATTTTAGGTGTATTTCTTCTTTGGAGCTAATTTGATATTTTAATTTTTTAATATTCAATATCTGGGGGCACGGCAGTGCCCCCTCCAAGTCGAGCTATAAAGCGGCATTGTCGTACCATCATTTTCTCGAAGCAATTCAGACCATTTTCTACCTTTGACCTTTCTCTATAACTTCGTTGTGGTTAAAGTAAGAAGCCTGAATTTTCAGTTACTAAGCAGGCATTGTATAAACACGGTATATTTAAAATTTCATTCATATTGAACCAGTAGTTTAAGAATTTTAACATGTCAAACTTTCTTAATTTTGTCACTCACTGACTGACTGACCGATCATCAAAAGTCTAAGGCACTTCTAGCAGACATAGAACCTTCAAATTTAGAATATAATTAGTGTTTAGTGTCTAAAGTAAGGGAAAATTTAAACATTTCATAATTTCTGTCTAGTTTTCTAGATACACCAACTGCATGAATAACTTTGTAATCCCATATAAACGTATAGGATTACAAAGTTACATTTGCAGTTAATGAATCATTGTATGTTGTAGATACGTATCTATATATATCAGGCATAACAGGAGGGGGTATAGAGAGGGAAAGGGTGTATTCAGCCCGTGAAACTGTACAACATTCCTCTAGAAAAACATGATGAAAAAAAACTTGCAAATAAATAAACTAAATAGCTCGAAAATATCAATTACCATGAAAGAAAGAATCCGCTATATTTGTGATAAATTGATACCTACAAAAATAAGAAAAAGCCATAAGACAGAGGCTTTAAGAAAAATCGTTAGTGATATTCTAGAAGTAAAAAGTACCGAAAAGTAAAAAAGTAGGACTCTACAAAAAGACGTGAGATCCATCGCACGAAAACATAATGTATCGTACAATTTATACATAATGCTGCTGGCCAAGTTGATCTATTTATTTAAAACGTAAATAATTTTTAATATTGATATAATAATAACTTATGTAATAACGTTATACAGAAGGTCCCTTAAGTAAGGACTAAATAAATTAATTGACTTGGTATTACATGCATCTCACAACTTAGTGCGGTAGAAAACCTGAGCTGCGAGACTTGGAATTTTTTTCAGGATGTTTTTGATGGGATTTATTATATATTGAAAACAATACATTTAATGTAAACACGATTTAAATATAAAACTTTAATATATGTATACACCGAATATGTATGACAAGTAGAGTTCTGATCCCACACTGAGATCGAGTCTTGTGTCATGGCTATCAGAAACCACGAGAGACTTTTTGAGTCGAGAGTCAAATACTTATGGGCTTCACAAACTTTCTTGGATCGGGGATGGAACCCGCTGCCTCTCGTTTCACAGCCGGCGTATAATCAACTGCGCTACGGAGGCTGTCATACGTTATTTTATCTTGCGTTAGCAAATTATTAAAATATTTTACGCCTTATGTGAAATAAGCGATAGTTGAGTTGGAAAGGAACGGGCCGCTGGGACGGGAAACCCAAGTTACAATTTATATCTGTATCTGTAACTTTTCGAATTTATCTATGAAGAACTAAATGATTTACTTCAATGGTAAAGGAGAACTCGTGTAGAAACGTACATTCCTTAGAACTCGCCCAAGAATTTGAGTCTATCAACGCCACCTTTTTGGATTAAGGTCTAAACCTCTCTCACTATTTAAAACGCCGTGCTCTACCGTGGGTGTTTATGTGTGGGCTAGCATTGCCTAATATTGTTACTCTAAATGCATGTGATCAAATTATTTTTCTCCTATGAGTTCTGATCAAAAGTTTATTAATTTTGTTTATTAGAATCTCCAACAAAGATAACACATAACATTTATATCTATCTAACTACAAAAGTATCCTTCTGCGTGCGCCTTCAATAACAGGAGAGTACAGCTTGCACGATTGATTGATTGATTGTGTATTGATAGTCAATCACTATGCACTAAAAAACGGTGAGGAAAACATCTTGAGGAAACCTGCATACCATAGTGATTTATAAAAATGTCTATGGTATGTAAGTCCGCCAACCCGCACTAGGCCAGCGTGGTGGACTATATGGCCTAACCACTCTCAATCGTACTCTCGATTGTAGAGTAGGCCCGTGCCCTGCAGTGGGACGTATATAGGCTGATACAATACAATACAGCTTGCACGGAGTTAAAAGTCTCTTTGTAACAGTTTTTCAAATCGATCTACGAGTTCTCGAGCCTATTCAATACAAACAAGTAATAAAAACTGTCCTCTGACGAATATGACAATATAGCTTAATTATATAAAGACAACAAGTGATAGGGTTCTATCAAATCAGGCCATTGATTTATTATTCCGTTAATGACATCTGTGTTGCATGAAATCATGACGGACATCGATTTTCACCTTGAGCGACCACTGGTTTGCGTGCGGCGTATTTGTTTGATCAAAGCGGAACAGTTGCACTAGATTATCTTTTGCTTGAATGGTCACGGCAATATTTCAATACGCAACCATATTTTAGGAAAGGCGTACGAAGTTGAATTTAGTTTCTATGGGAAACCGATGGAACTGTGATGAATGGAACCAGAAACGAATAATGAATGGTACAAAATATTTACATTACAATAAGTAAAGCAGAAAATTAAATAGCGGTCGTTTTGAAGATGAAATAAAAGATAGAGGCGATTATTTTATCAGCGGTCTAATGCAAGGCGCACGGCTCGGCGCGGTGCGGCGGCGCGGCGGGCGGGGCGGGCGGAGCGGCGGCGCGTAGTGTTGCAAAGAGTCGGCGATGCTATCTACACTGTGAAGCTACTTCATCTCGCCGCTTACCGCCCGCACACCAGCGGCAAATCGCGCCCTTTCACTGCCTATGGTAACATGATTATAATCACTTTATTTAAATTTTATTGCCTTATCTTTATTTGCTAGAAATGCTAAATTAAAATCTTTCGTACTCTGAAATATTTTACTTTTATCAATTATATTTATTACTTGAATACGAAGTCAAAACAAAAAAGTTATGTGTGCAGCGCTCTCTATCGGCATTTCAACAAAAGTAAAAATTAAGTAACATTCACACGACTACGCTGTGGAGCTTTTGATAACCAAACTTTGGACACTGACATCTAACGGTGTGCTAAAGAATTAACTTGTTAACAAAAGCTCTTTCGGCTTAGTCGGGGTGCTCTCCTTCGATTATTTTCCGTGAAAATTGGATTTGTTGCGTTTACCAAACTATATTCAACATGTATACACACAATGTGTGCACAATAACTAAATTTTAACCATAACCATTTAAATAATGTTATCATAATTTTCTTTGTACAAATACTTTTTCTACATTATAGTGTTCAATGAATTGATTGTTAAATGAATTAGGTTCCTTACTTCCGAAAAGCTTTATTATTTAAGTTGTGTTCTTCATTAATTGTGTTGGTCCTTTATATATTTTATTTTTTATTTTTATACCTTTCCCGTTTTTTCTTTTTTATTCTGGCATGAAGTGCGTGGTGGCCTGTTTGTAAACGGACTAGACGCGACTGTCAACATGTTCACGGTGGTCGCGGGTTCGAATCCCAGGGCACACCTCTGACTTTTCGGAGTCATGTGTGTATTGATAGTCAATCACCACGCACTAAAACGGTGAAGGAAAACATCGTGAGGAAACCTGCATACCATAGCGATTTATAAGAATTTCTATGGTATGTAAATCCGCCAACCCGCATTAGGCCAGCGTGGTGGACTGTATGGCCTAACCACTCTTAATCGTACTGTCGATTGTAGAGGAGGCCCGTGCCCTGCAGTGGGACGTATATGGGCTGATACAGATTATGGCATGAGTAGAAAGTTATACCGTGATTTCGTAAATGATAGATCAATGGTAGGATAGCCGATATGGAGGCCTTGGGCTTAGATATTTCTGCAAATGCAAGAATTTGTAGATTCATATGTTTTAAAACTATCTTCAGAACATTAGGTACACACATTTCTTACTAATTGTTAACTATAGTTTTAAATTGGAGTCCTGATTTTCATATACATAATAGGCAATTTGAAGTCGATTACGTTCGAGCTAATCTAAAAGAACAAACCGTGTCAATAAAAAAAAACATTGATATTATAATTATGTATTATAATCTTACGACGGACTACTAGCCTTTCCTTACTATTAGGAGTAAATTATCAAATCAACTATGCTGGGCTAATGCTGCTGGTAGAGTTCAAATACTTTAGAAACTCATGAGGAGGATTCTCCTGTATGTAGACTTTCATGAGATGTCATACCCTCATCATATACGATAATACGATTAAAATCAGATTAATTAATTAAATCTTGAAATCTTGAAATCTTGAGTTGGATACCAACTATTCGAAATACAATTTTACATACTTACATAAACTCATGCCTTTTTAACAAAAGGGGTAGGCAGAAGTGCAACCAAGACACCCACGTTTCGCGGTGTATTTTCCGTACCACAATGTGATAGGAGGCTAGAAGATTGCTTTATCGGGCACAAATTCCTGACTCTAGGTTGATAATGAATAGAAAAATCCGATATTATTTTGCCCGACCCGGGATTCGAATCCGAGACCACAGCTTTGCAATCATACTGCTTTACAATTATTGTGCCACCGTGGCTGTCAGTCAAATTTTGGTATTAAATTTTATAGCCTGGTCAGTATTGTGTGTGTTTTAGGCCAAAATTAATCAAAAATTGACCCATCTGTAGTGCTTAATTCTTCATAATTTTTGACCGACTTCAAAAGAGGAGGTAATCAATTCGTCTGATTATTTTTTATTTTTTTCTTCTACCTTTTCCTATGTCATAACAACAGAGGATTTTATTTTTGTCAACCTCAATGATTATTATTAGTTATTGACGAGGAAATCTGGAGGAATCTTGTCTGCCTTGCTGTCGCTTTTCGTTCGGTGAGTGTGATTGCCTGATGCCTAATACACCTTGCCTCTTGACTCTTCCCACTCTTTTTTCTCATCGCTCTCTTACCGATTTGGTGGGCCGACAACACATATACAGTGTATATCAAGACTGATGAAAACGAAGCCGGGGGGTAGTTTTAGTGACTGCAAACACAATGCAACTAAAGACTTCGCAAAGAAAGCCGACAATTTTTTTGTGATATTTTAAATATAGTCTCGTTTGGGTGGTAGTTTTGCTAAAATAATAATTTAAAATCTTGCGTACTATAGCGTCTATAAAATAAAAGGGTGTACAGTGAACATAATTATTTTAGAAAAAATTAAATACACACGCCGGCAGACTTAGAGGAACACGCGTTAAATATTGAATTTCTTAGAAAATATTATAATAACTGAATGTTTTTATTTTTCAATATTTAAAATGAGGCAAAATTTATAACAAATTACTATAATTGAGTAAAAAATACTTTAATTAATGACGCAAATGCAATTAAACGGAAATACAGTAAAATGAAATTTCTGTATTGTTAAATGTCATCGTGTATTTTTAAAACTTACAGAAATAATTTAAGAAAATTAATAATGCGTATTGCTACCACGGGCTCTGATAAGAGTCTGGATATGATCCTTCATGCTTTTAATGACGTCCTCAATCATTTTTTGCGACAAATTCTTCCACTCTTGCACTAACATGAATTTTAATCCTTGGACGATCTTAGGGGCTTGGTTTCTTCCATTTATCTTTCTTCCGATAACGTCCCATTCGTTCTCTATGGGATTCATCTCTGGTGATCTTGCTGGGCAATCCATTTGCGCGATTTGGGCCTGATTTAAGTAGTCGCGAACCATTTGCGCTGTGTGGGGCCGCGCATTATCATGCATAAATAAAAAATATTCGCCTATGGATGGTGCAAAAGACAATACATGGGACTCTAAGATCTCTGCGACGTATCTTTGTGCAGCTAAAGACCCATTTTCTATAAGTATTAACTCCGCGCGTGCTTCCAAACATATACGACCCCATACCAAAATTGACCCTCCGCCATAACACACGTCTTTCAGTAAAGTTTCCTCGATAAGCGTTCTCCTCGATACCTCCAGATCCTCTCCCTTCCTTCTATGCAATTCACAACAAAACTGCTTTCATCACTAAACAAAACTCGGCTCCACTCATTTGTCCAGTCGCGGTGTTGATGAGCAAAAGCTTATCTGGCTACTTTATGTACCACCTCGAGTTTTGGAGCTTTTGACGGAACGTAAGACTTCAGTCCAACTTCATTTAAACGTGTTCTCACTGTACGCTCACTGATATTAACATCACGGACTTCTTGTGACATGTTTCGGGTCTGAATAGCCGTTTGACGACGATTTCTCAAAGTTTTCAGCCGTATAAAATGACCATCCTGGGTACTGGTCCACCGTTTTCTACCTTATCCTGGCATCCGCACATAAGAGCCTATGTGCCTCTAACGTTTAACGTTGAAAAAGACGACAGATACCGACACACCCAATGCGCGACTTACTGAATCCTACCCTTGACCATTTTCAATCATTGTTACCGCTCTGGCAACTTCAGTGGAAGGTAAGCCACTCATTTTATATCCTACAAGACAGGTACTCTAAAAACAATAACAATAAAAATATCTTAAGTCACATAAAATGATATTAAACAAAATGTTGTAAAACCACTTGAAAGTGAAAAAATCTTAAACACACTTGAGAGCGTATAATTAACGATAAAACTCTAAATATCCAAAAATCTTTTTGCATCATTTAATTTCTTAAAGGTGCTGAAATATAAAAACAAAGACCATTTAAACAAACAGCAAACAAAATTTAAAAAAAACTAATTTTTGTGCGTGTTCCTCTAATTGTGCCGGCGTGTGTATGTATTTACCACCCAAATACGTCGCTTTATTTGTACAATTTTTAGTTGCATTGTGTCTTTAGCCACTAAAGTTTTGTTTTCGCTAGCAGCCTTGATATAGCCTGCATCATCCGAGCGTTGTAAATGTTCATAGGGGGCAGCGATCACTTAACATCAGATGACCTATTTGGTAGTATGCCAGACCTATGAATAAATATGAATATGAAAATATTTATTGAACCCATAAAATGTCATATATTATCCCATCGCCTGTTAACAACAGGCCTACGATCGCAATAATAATAAAAAAATGGCGAATCTGTCAACAACATTTTTCTTTTCCCCACTTCCACCGATTTACAAGGCTGTTTTCGCTAGAGAAGAACGGGCAAGAAACTCTAGCGTTGTTCTTTTCAAAACAAGATTACAATACAGCGGTTATACAATGGTTGTGTCCTTGGTTGTGTCTTAGATTGTAATGTGTTGCTGTATTTTTTTAATTTAGTTTTAATTTTTGTATGTTTTTTTTGAACAGGGGTGATATTATCACACTGTGATAAAACTCCTTTAAATAAATAGAAAAGAAAACAGTCATTATACAGGAAACGTAGGTGAGTCAAATTTAGAGCAGTTCATTTAATAATTGATTAAAAATAATATTGGTTAAGTGATTTTGTACGGCTGAGTTAAGTGAAGTCGCCCAGAACTCGGAATCGGTATACAATGCTTTGCCAAAGCAATGAATATTAATACATTAATTATTTTATTCAATTGAGGTTCTCCAACGGTATGTACATTATCACAACTAAGACATTCTTTACTATAGTTATATTCTGATGCATAAACCACTTAAAGGTACTCCTTTACAACACAACACTTATGTTATTACACACACGTAAACGAAACCAAGAAAAATATATTTAGTAAATATTTAGAGTAAAAAACAAATCAAAGACTACTGTTACAGATTAGGACGAATATAAGTTTCAGGGTAATTTAAAGTTACCATGAGAAGCATATTTAGCAGACCAGTCCACGCAAACAGCACTCTTTCACGAGTATGATGGCCATGGATGATCAGGCCGATGGCTAGCACCATTCCCATTAATGTTAACAAAACACCAGATCTTTCTTAAGATACAATTTTCAGTCGCGGGACGCTGCAGCCTGCACTGAAAATAATTTTCCATTGCACTTTTCTCAGATGAATATTATTTTTAAGTGAAAAATGTAGACTTCAAATTAAGAGCTAATAAATAGACTTAAATGTTTCGAATATTTGAACAAATAATGAAAATGACATAATCTTACGATATTCGGTTAAACTTTTAATTTTGGGTCCTTTATATTTAGATTAGTCCCAATATCAGATACTAAAATAATATAATTTCTAAATACAGTAGCCGATTGACTGAAAAGAAATATGAAATCGGTGGTGGTAGAGCCATGCCGTAGCTCTTTATATCGGACGTATCGCATTAAATGGATCATAGTATTCTTTGTATAGGAATTCATACCTGTATCGTACGGATCGCAAGAATCTAAGAATTCCTATCTATACACCGTCGTAATGTCCAGTACGGACAATACGGAAATGTGAACGCCTGCCTCTAAGCTACAGTGCCAATTGGTTTTTCCGACAAGGTTTCTAACAACGCCTCTTAAAAACTTGTTGGCTCAAGAGGCCGTTTAACCTTGGTAAAATATTTTTAGTCGCTTGGATAGTGACCATCGTTTGCACTACACGATGGTGATAAGTCCGTGACAGCCGGCCGTCATAAGTATTTGTGTCAAATGTCGACTTACTAGCAGTTGAATGATCATTTCGCCAGTGCCAGTAATTATCATATTGCCAGGTGGATTATGGCCAGCCAACTGAGAGGAGTTGAACTCTCGGATGTAAAGGTGTTCTATGCTTAGTTTTCGGCGAATATTGGCTGTAAGGTACAGCACAGTCCCAGGAAAAAATATAGGTAATAGTAAATCTATGTACGAGTATGTTGCCAGTTGCCACCTTATAATAAAACATGAATTATAGTTTTACTGGTGGTAGGTCTTTCATATGTGAGAGGTCATCTGGGTAGGTACCACCGCAATGTCTATTTCTCCCGTGAAACAGCAGTGTAAATGCACTGTTGTTCTGAAAATTTTAATAACAAAAGCATAGAATTAAATTGGTCTTGTTAACTACAAACTTGTTATCAGCTCGTACTTGATCGTATCTATAAATAACCTCGTGAAGTGATCGGCGGCTGAGGGGACCTATATCTGATCTCGTAGACTAGACCTGATCTAAAGCCAGCCGCTTTCCACAACTATAATTGAGTTTCATGCAGTACAGTGGTAGATACTATTTACGAGTCACAATGTCTTGTTAGTTGTTAGTCCAAATTAAAGCTAGTTGGTGATTTTGCAAGTAGCCAAGATAAAATAAATTACTGATATTTATGAGAACAATCACGAAAATGTATAGCCATCCTTTGGGCACAGAACATTAAAATACTTAATTGGTGATTGACTTTCAAGAAACATATATGAATCTATGGTCGAAAACTCGTATCTGTATCAGCCCATATACGTCTCACTGCAGGGCATGGGCCTCCTCTACAATCGAGAGTGCGATTGAAAGTTTTTAGGCCATATAGTCGTCCACGCTGGCCTAGTGTGGGCTGGTGGACTTACATATCATAGACTTTTTGCAAATCGCTATGGGAAGCAGGTTTCTTTAGGCGTAGTGCGTGGTGATTGACAATCAATACACACATGACGTCTAAAACTCGTATAATATTTAAAATAAAATTATAGTGTAATGATATTATATTTTACACGAGGTTATAATTTTTTAAGGAATGTGTTTTTGCAATTTTATTAATAACATCAGTTAAAATGACGAAGGATTACAACTATCGCGTTCTTACAATTTATTCTTCATGTATAATCTACATTTAAAGTAATCACATAAAGGTGGGCATTAAGCCAAAGGTATTCTTACATGCCAAGCTTGGATGTAGAGCTATTTATGGACGATGCATACAGATGTACCTTTTTCAAGAAGCAAAGCTTCGCAATATCAAAACAAAGTTTTACGTAAGATTTATCCGCTGATCTAAATATGTAGCAGTTTTACCAAGCATCGCCTTAATTCAAGTTCCGTCTATTCCTCTTATAGCCGGGCAAGTTGAGATTATATTTCTGTTCTGTCTTCAAGTCTGAGATCCCAAATATATATACAGGCTGAGGTGAAAGTTTGCAGTAGGGCGTGGCGGCGAGGCGTAGCGCTGGGCGGGAGCCCCGCCCGCGGCACCCACGCCAGCACCCACACCACACCCACTCACACTTACCCTACACTAATACAATAACTAATAATAACACTATTATTATTATATTATCATTAAATATAGTTACGATTGCGTGGTTAGAAAATGCATGAATAGAAGAGACGTTTTGTGTATTAAGTTTTTGGCTCTACAAAAATGAAATGTTTGAATCTTATTTAGAAAAGTTTGTTTTTAGTAGGTACATATTGAACATTTTGAATTCTTGATTTGTGCTGTCAAATAATTACATTTAATTCTTATAAAATTGCAACTAGTTTATCTGTCTTTTTATACTGAATTAGTTCCAAATACTGCCTCTTAAATAGGAACATAAGAATTAAGATACCGAATTATGTCATTTGCTCAAAAAAAAAAACTTACAAATTCTCAAAATGTCATGTGAGTTTCTACGTTTCACATTACGAAATACCCTTTGAATTTTATGATGCTTTGAAAATAGATTGATCAAATAGAGATCCTAGTTTTTTCCCTAAACTTCATTTCAGCATTTGCAATCACTGGTTAAAAACCATTAATCATTGATTAATTGGTCTGCTGTAGAATTGAATGGCATTGGTAGTGATTACGGTGTAGTAATTATGTTTATTCGGCTACGGTGGTAGCTGATGGCTGTCGGTAATGGCTGCTAAAACGCGTGAAATGAACGCCGCCGCGCCGCGACCACCCAAAACGAGGATGTTGCTCTGGGACCCGATGTGGTTCATAGGCCATAACCCGCGTGGGATATGGTCTTAGACACCAGTCTATTTTCTTTTTAATTATTTTTTCCAAAAGCTCTAATGATATTAGTCAATAAGTTGATGCGTGATATTGGAGTGTTTTTACGTTTCGATACATTAAAGTATATAGCGTATAATAAAATATATAAAATATGTAATAAACAAAAGTAAAATTGATTCGAAGTAAGTCATAGTTTTTGTAGTGTAGGTACTGGGCTCACAAGCCAGGAGCTGCATAATGAAACACAATCCTTTTCTTGGAGTTTGGAAAGTTACGTGCCTTTTCAGTAATCAGCTATTACGAGTATAGGGCTGAATCAAAACATCGCGACGAAACTTGCATACTTGAGAATTCCGCACAAGTATTATAAAGGTATATAAAATCTGACAAATCACACTAGGCCAGCATACAAACCTCTTTGGATTGATATTAAGAGCTTCATAGATTATACGAATATAACTATCAATGATATGGGCCCTTTATATTAAAAATTCGGAATTGACAACTGAACCTGCTTTATCACGTACAGAAAGGCTCTATATTTTTGTACCCATATCCAGACGCTTTATGTCACTCTAGTGGTTGCTTTAGTGTTGGATAGCATCTTCGTTCATAAAGGTGGTCAAATTACTAAAGATGAAATAATCGTAAGCACCGAGTAATATTGCGGTTTGATTACGAAACACTAACGATGCTGAGGCCGAGGTGTTGTGATTACGAGCCTCGCAGAATGTCCACACACATTTGGACCTGATGTTATGGGAACACAGATTATGCCGTGGTATTTGCGGCCGACATCAAACGTTTCACTCACGATTCTAATTACGCTGCGCCGAGATTCGGCATGTTCTGTACCTAATTTGGCGAGTTGTCTGTGGGTTTTATTACTACATTTGTTACGTTGAAATTGTTGTAACTAGCTTTCTAGTGATAAGTTGCAACTAACAAAATAGAAAAATAAAATATGAGTCTTAGGCATTAAGTATATTGAAAAGAAGTCCCAAGAAAGGGGATTATATAAGGACTCTTGTGCTTTGATATAATATAATATACTGACTAAAGAAACGTGCGCTTTTTGACGTCCTTAACAATTTATCTGTGGAACAATGCTACTGTTTAATCTGCCCCAGCAATCTGCAGTCGTGATTACAGCCTGTCTACTTGAAATCATCTTCTTGCGTGCATGGGAACTTGAAATAGTATGAAGTAATTTTGAAAATATTTTGCTAAAATTTTATCTTAAACACCACAATCATTTTTTTTCTTACGACTTTAACTCAAATAACAGTGTCTAAGATGAAGTGATAACCACGATGTACAAAATATATGTTAATGCTGTTGTATAAATACCCGACATTCACCTATTCACACGCTTGATTTGTGTGCTGACTGTCAGACATTTCTCAGAATCCCGGACTGGTTTTAATAATGATTATTTCATTACGTGTGACACAACTTAATGCGGCGTGAGTCACAGTTTAAAAGAACTTCGTAATGCCACTCTGTCTAGTGGAATTGTGTGTATCTATGTTAATATGATAAACAAATTTTCGTTGTAGTTGTAGGATACTCGAATCTAAATGCGTGCAATCTGAATTAAGTCTTCTGTTATAATAAAGAGTCAGTGGTCCTTAAGATGAATTTAATTTAATATGTGCATTGCTGAAATTTAAGATCGCACCTAATAGTTGAGTGGAATCAAGCCCATTCCCACTCCTGATTTGCATATGACATGATGAGCCTAAAATTAAGCACATACAAAGTAAAAAGACTTCTAGGGTCAGGATAGCTGATTCATCGATTTATTGTAATGCAAATCTAAAAAAGAAATCATAAAATATAGTCGACCGAGCTATAGATTCTGTTATTATCGAAAGTAACAAAGTAATCAGTGTTGATGGTGGTGACCACAACTCCAGGTGGATGTTGCCAGCAGCTGATAGATTGAGTGATGTCTCCATCGGCGCGTGCGCAACTAATTCTTTTCGCCCCTTGTAAGGGTACCGTTCCATTAACATCGATCAAGCTATAGTATTTGTAACGCCGTGATATCCTATGAAATCTTTCTTGTAATTGAAATAATATGTCATACAAATGTACGAGTAGGTATATAGCTAGTTAAGTAGTTGTTAAGTTTGTGTACAATAAAGATTTAAATAAAAATATAAATTACTTGTGGTTTTTGCTATAATGGTGTGAATAGTGAAGTTATTACATCTAACAAATATGGACGCGATTTGATTTATTTTACGTAATTTTATTTACTTATGGTAGCCAATAAAAAACTAAGTACCTACGACGTATCTTAAAAATGCAATAATTATAAAAATGATTTATTTAAATTTAAAAATTATTTAAAAATATGTGAATATTTTATCGCCATTGCATTGCAATGGATTATGTTCCTAGATTATTTGTTCGATGTCGATCGTCTTCAAGCAACTATTATGCATTCTGTGTGGTAATCACACCTCCTTCCGCACTTTTTTAGTTTGACTACAATCATTACCTAAATCTAAATGGATGGTGTTAAATTGAGTATTTTGTGCCGGTGCCTTTTTTATTTCCTCACGTAATCGTTCTTGTATTATGGTTATTAGGATTTGTACCATGTGATAATAAATGATGACTTCTTAAAATAATAGAAATTAATGAAAGAATGGTGTTTAACTCTCACTTTTACTCGGGTGGTAGTTAGTGACTACAAGCATGAAGCAACTAACGATTTCGCAAAGAATCCATAGTTTTTGCTAGAATACTAACTTAAAACCATGCATACCGTAACTTCATTCAAAATAAAAGCGTGTATATTGCTATTTTAGGAAAAAGTATGTATTTACCACCTAAATACGATAATAAAACAAAAATAGCAAAAAAAAATCGTTGCATTTTGTCCGATGCAGATTCTGAAGTTGCTAAAACTATCCACAGGCTTCGTTTTCGGTCGTAGTCTGGTTTTACCCTGTAGGCTGTATGTGTGTAAACACAAGAAGAGTACACATATACATTATGAAATATGTATCTCGTGTTTATGTTAATATTTATGCGGTTTTCATTTATAGAGAGTTTAGAGTTAGATTTTTAAGTAAAAATATACGATTTAATTGCACATTTAATCTAAGGTAAGTTCTAAGATTCTTATTGATATTAATTCATTCAAATTCCTTGCACAACTATTTAAATTTGTTTAACCGTTTGATTTCTGCAATGAACATTATTGTGAACTCGATATTATCTTTTCAAAATTATATGAAGTTCGATTTAGTAACAGAAAGGAGGTATAATAGAACCTTATTTTGATTATGTTATTGGGAGAGAATTCTAATACTGTAGCAAACGCATAGATGTTGATAAACATACGTTCAGAATTCAGATCATTCTCGTCACGAGATTACGTTAATAGTTGAATACGCGAACACTATACAATCCCATGTTTATTGTTGTGATAGTTTAGCGCAGGCCGACGTCGGCATTTCCTGCCGAGTGTCGGCTAGGGCCTACATACGGGTATTGTAAATTGTTAATGTGGCTCCTCCGGTTTCTATCTCATAATTTTATGTTCAGCGACAAGAAGTAATCTGCAAAAAATTACACTAACTTTTAAAGATGTTTTTAATGTTGGGGTTAATGGTTCAATTACATTGAATGAAAGGAAACAAAAATGAAACTATTTTAATTTAAATGTCCTGTGTTATGAAGTCTTTTATCCCACTACTTACACTAATATTATGAATGTAAAAGTTTGTGTTATTGTGACGTCCTCACACCCAAACGGAAGGACCAATTTTAATTAAATTTGGTATGGAGATAGCTAATACCGTGAATTAACACACAGGCTACTTTTTATCCAGAAAACAATTAAACAATGGTGTTTCCGTGGGGTGTGCAAGGAATTCTAATCCTTGTATTTACTACTCTTTCAAACTAAAAGGTATAGAATGGATAGAATATAGTTTGTATTGTTTAAGAGCACAATACTGCATGCCCTGAGTCGTGGAATGGAGAAAAGTATTATAATAGATGGCAATAACGTATACGAATAATTTATAATAAACCAGTCAGTACGTGTCTGATGTGGACTAGTCTTAGTATTTGCAACCGGGCGAAGCCGGGTCGGGCCGTTGGTTAATCCATAAATCCTACTATATAGGATAGGTAATCACACAGACGTAAAAACATTACTTTTCTATAAAGAATTTAAACGACTGTCTCGAATTTTAACAGTATATTTGATCCATTTGATTTGCAACACCATGCGCCATGATTTAGTTATTCAGGCACTTGTCTTCATTCATTTGAGAACCAATTTTGTAAGTTCTAATTTCACCCTCATAGGATTACAATAATCTTGCATCCACAATTTTCACATTATGAGGGTGAATTTTAGCGTTTTGAGTAATACATCTTTTACACATTAGTAGATAGGTAATGCATGATTTGTGATAAGACTTTGGGTAATAACTGAAATTACAAAATGTATCTTGGTGAAATAATAACCTCTACTGTGGTTCTTTTAATAACACTGCAGAAAAATGTTTATGTTCTAATTTTGGTACAGTATTTTTGTTTCCAGCTTTAGTACTTTAATTATACACTCGTCTCAGTCAAAATCTTTTTCTTTTTAATCTTTATCTACAAAAAAAATTAATATTTTCTCATCAGTATTACAATATCAAACATGCTGTTTGTATCTGAAGTAAAATGTTTGAATTTTCCGACTTGCGATTGTCTGTTGAAACTAAATTCACTAAGCAAGACTCAAAACAAATAAATCAAGTCCTTAGTTTCTTAAATAAGTGCTCTCTCCCCTGGAAATAGTTAAAAGGCGGAAGTCCATCTAGTCGCAATCTCGAGGAGCGCGGGTGCCCGGTGCCCGGGACCGGACGCATGGCCCACTGCCGGACACCGCCGGACAGTTAGGAGGGCGAGGCTTCCTGCCCGTGTCGTGTACTACCTCGTAATTTAGGGCCCTTTGCGGAGTATATTTGCATTTTCTTAGAAAATTGTCTTCCTGCTCATAGAGCACTATTAAGATAAAAGTGGTATAATTACTTACTAAAGTGCGTGGTGGCCTGTTAGTAAACGGACCAGACGCGGCTGCCAACATGTTCACGGTGGTCGCGGGTTCAAATCCCAGGGCACACCTCTGACTTTTCGGAGTCATGTGTGTATTGACAGTCAATCACCACGCACTAAAACGGTGAAGGAAAACATCGTGAGGAAACCTGCATACCATAGCGATCATAAGAATTTATATGGTATGTAAGTCCGCCAACCCGCACTAGGCCAGCGTGGTGGACTATATGGCCTAACCACTCTCAATCGTACTCTCGATTGTAGAGTAGGCCCGTGCCCTGCAGTGGGACGTATATGGGCTGATCCAGAATTACTTACTATGTGAACTATTTCACTTTGTATGGCATGGTGGTTGATATTAGAGTTTTATTTTCTGACGACATTAATCTAGGTTTGTTCTAGGAAGGTATCATGCGGAAGAAATAAAAATCTTTATGTTATAACAGATATAGAGATTTTAGTCAGGTTTGTTGTAATAACGTTGAAAAATTTCTGATTTTAAATGAAAAGAATGACGTATGAATAGCGTTCCAGCTGTATTCAATGTTAGCCACTGATAGAGTCTGGTTGGTAAACGATTAGTAATCAGTTCTGGTGCGATGGTGGCGCAGGTGGTGGCGGCGAGGCGCGACCGCAGCGTCACCTGCGGATGGCGACGGAACTACGTGCCGCTCCGGCCGCCGCACGCGCAGGAGCCGCGCACAATCGCACGCACAAATTGATCACAATCACCACCGAATCATTGTAACCACGGCCTTCGACCAGCCTATTACTAACTCGCTCACTCATAAGTCATTTAATCAAGTACTTACTTACTACTTAACTAGTTTCAAACTGATATACCCCGTTCAAAATAGATTTTAGGAAGGTACATTTTTAAGTATTAAAGTAGAAAAGTCTGTATGTGCCTCTATGGTCTATGAGATGGTTTATGTAAACCAAATTTGATATTAAACTTTAGCGCAAAAATAAGGATTTTATTCGTTAGACCCATGTATCTGTATGCATGTATATCTGTGGCATCGTAGTTTTGAAATAGCTGAACCGATTTTGAATTCGTTTCATCGAACTTTGGAGGAAAAACGCCGAAAAACTACTTCAGTTCTTCGTTTCAATCGTGATTTCCCCTAAAACCGCAAGTATTTATTACATAACAAAACTAAGGTTTTGTGAGCCACCAGGCGTGATGTATTCAGGGTCGAGTACACTAACTCACCATAGCTCACCTAAAGGTGGTAAAAAATCGCGTGACGCGGCGCGGCAATTGCAGATCACGAGCGCGCCGGCGGCTCCGAACAACTGTATTGATGCAGATTGCTTATTATTGTACACGGGTGACAATAGGATATAAATATTTAAGACTATTTCTCTTGAGAAATTTTGGACGTTTTTATTTTTCCTTATATCAGCCCGTATAAGAACAGTGTTAAGGACCAGGGCCTATTCAGGTATAATGTAGATTTCAAATAAAAATACTTAGACCATACTGATGGTAGGTCTCTGATATGTGAGAAGCCGTCTCATAGGATAGGATAGGTACCATCACAACGTCTATTACTCAGCGTTACCACTGGACATTTTGAGACTTAACATGATATGCCTCAGCATAGTGAGCACAGTGGATTGCAAAGCATTGCTTTGTAATTCATGATATTGTTTGGTTTGCTACTGTCCATGAGCGGTCATATCGCTTACCATCAGGCGAATGGCATGTTTGTCTGGCCGTCCATTGCGATGAACAAAACCGTGGGCGTATTTATGTTTGCATGACGCAACATACTTGCCATATACATATTAGTAAGTAGTAAATATCTCTATGGTTAATCCTATGCAGATTTCCTAACGAAATTTTATATTTTTATTTTTTGTTTGTATAATAATGAACAAGTGACTCGGAATGTTACTGGTGCGCTCTACAAAACGAACTTGCGACCGTCCTCGCAGTTTGCCTCCGGTTCGTTACCAACAGACCACCACAAACATAGATATAGTAATGTAAAAATAGTTTGAATTCATAATTAACACGCTAAAAATATTTGTTTTTGAGACTGAGTTGATACAATTTGAAGCCTTTGATTCGATCGAGACTTGGGCTGTGCTACAGTCTCTCCAGCGGTGCCATATCGACTATCGGTACATCGAAGTGTTGAAGTGTATATACAACAACGCCACCATGTCGGTCCAAGTACAAGATCAGAGTACGAAGGCTATTCCACTACAGAGAGGCGTGAGACAGGGAGATGGCATATCTCCAAAACTGTTCACTGCCGCGCTGGAAAATGCCTTCAAGCTCTTGCAGTGGAAAGGATTCGGCATCAACATCAACGGCGAGTATATCACTCACCTTCGGTTTGCCGACGATATTGTAGTCTTGGCAGAATCGCTGGAAGACCTTAGCACTATACTCGAAGACCTCAATCGAGTCTCCCAACAGGTGGGTCTTAAAATGAACATGGACAAAACGAAGATCATGTCGAATATCCATGTTGTGCCCACCCCCATCGGTGTTGGGGCTCGACTCTTGAAGTTGTTGACGAATAAGTCTATTTAGGACAAGTGGTCCGGTTACACAGGTCCAACTTCGAGAGAGAGGTCAATCGTCGAATCCAACTCGGTTGGGCAGCGTTCGGGAAACTACGCGACCTCTTCTCGTCCAAAATACCTCAGTGCCTTAAATCAAAAGTCTTCGATAGTTGTGTGTTGCCAGTGATGACTTACGGCACCGAGACGTGGCCTCTCACTATGGGCCTTATTAGGAAACTCAAAGTCACTCAACGAGCTATGGAGAGGGCTATGCTCGGGGTTTCCCTACGAGATCGAATCAGAAATGAGGAGATCCGTAGGAGAACTAAAATAACCGACATAGCCCACCGGATTAGCAAGTTGAAGTGGCAATGGGCAGGGCACATAGCGCGGAGATCTGATGACCGATGGGGTCGGAAAGTGCTCGAATGGAGGCCACGTAGCGGAAAGCGCAGGTCGTCCACCCACAAGATGGTCCGATGACCTGGTAAAGGTCGCGGGACGTCGCTAGATGCAGGCTGCCTCCAACAGGTCTCTGTGGAAATCATTGGGGGAGGCCTATGTTCAGCAATGGACTTTCCTTTGGCTGATGGATGATGATACAATTTGGCCACATTGGGCGAAATAATACTGGACGTAGCGTTAACATAACATTAGTCGTGACTGAGCAAAATTTTACGGGTTGAAGTGGCAACAAAAACTAATGCTTACAGCCACAATAGCACATTATAATATGACCCTAACAATAACAATGTAACCGAGTTAGCTTTACACAAAGAAATGTGTACCTATAATGCTTTTTTCGTTCAAAAATAAAGTTGTGGGTATTTTTAAAGGTGATATTATGATATTAGACAACGTTAAAAAACCGTATTTTTATATACCTTTGCTGGAACTAGCGATAAAAGAACAATTTTATTTCTTCTTCAGGGCTGTAACGTTGCTGACAAATTTTAAAATGTGAAGCTTAAATTCTCGGAATTTGAACCCTTAGTACGAAATTGTCGTGATTTAAAAGGTATATGTATTTTTTAATTATATTTGTTTTCTCGGATAATACTTTTATTGGTTGTAGGTCTCTCATATGTGAGAGGCCGCCTGGGTAGTTACCACCGCAATGTCTATTTCTCCCGCCAAACAGTAGTGTAAATGCACTGTTGTGTTTCGATTTGAAGGACATTGTAGCTAGAGTAACTACTGAACATATTAAAACTTAACATCTTATGTCTCAGGATGGCGTGCGCAGTGGAATGCCAAGCATTGCTTTTTAATTCAAGGTGTTCTTAGGTTTTGCTATTGTTCTGAGCGGTCGTATCGCTTACGCATGGCATGCTCGATTCGCTATAAATTGAAATAAAAAAAATGCAGTCATAAAAAAGTAATTGCATAGGATCACGTAGCTTTGTCACTTTAGTTTCGGGCGCTAAATAACCTCGTGGTAGTAGGTAGTAGGCGCTGGTTGGTCAGAGGCCGCGCGGAACTGTCACCAAGCCGAGCATGGCTGCTGGTTCGTTCCACCGAGCTCACGTTCCTACCGTACCACTAAGTAGCTCTTCATCCGCAGGTCAACTGTTTCCCACGGATTACTTTTTTATTAGAAGAAAGCTAAGGTTAAAATGTCGCTCACATTATATTTTTAAGATATAGATTCGTTTTATTTTGCTGCACAAAAACTTTATTGTGACTGCAAGTGATTTAGCGTTCGTGCTTTGCAAATGCATCTCCTTTTACAGTTACTCTTTTATCAATGGTATTGACGTTAAAATGCATTTTAATATTGAACTATGGAAGTAATTTTGAAAGGATAGTAGTATAATAAATGTTACGGGATAAGTGGCTGTTCGTGGTGGTAGCGAGACGTAACAGTTAGGAAACTCCGAGGCGTGAAACGTAGCTGTCGGTATCAGCGGCGGAGATCAGGCGTTACGGTCACGTATGGTTCCACTCCCACGTCTTAATTGACCCATTTCGTGTGAGATGTCGCGCTCGCAACAGAGCGGCCCGCGTGTGGGATATCATCTCCGCGCAGACGTGACGCCTGGTATCGTACGCCGCTCCGTGCTGTGTACCTATCATTTCTTGTTACACTATTTTGACAGACGGGTTGTGTGGTTACGCCCACTATCTCGCATTAGATTGTTGTATTATTCTTTACGTCCCGACCCCAAGTTATTGACATCGATAAGAACATTAACTATACATTACCAGAGGTTGCCACTTCAGTAAAATATTACTTTTTGTATGTAAAATATTAACTTATATAAACTTATAATAGCATTTTTAAAAATAGCTGAGTATATTTTGAAGTTATTTGTATGACGTTACAAGATGTTATCAACAGTTTTAAAATTTATAAACCGAATTATCTTTTTGCGTCATCACATTAAAACTACGGTGTAATTACGACTGTTACTCGGTAGTTTAAGTAATTAGGTAGGCATTAGTTTTTTAAGCTTTTGATTACTTTATCCCAACTCTATATTTAAGTGGCTCGCGTTGTCTTTGCCAAAATTTTCCTAAAAGTTTTTTCTTATGTTCGGTTTACAAACTTGTAAGAGAGTGTGTAAGTATTGATAAGATATATACATAGATGGGTGACTCGCCATATCATGAGGCCGGACCACCCTATAGTCGCTATCTCATGACGCGATCTTGTACAAAAACTTCACCCCTACGAATTTATTTGTCTTGTGTGGCCTTCATTCTACGGTAATCGGAAACTGTGAATTGTTCATGGTTGCTCGCGCTTCCTATAGCTTGATGGTTAGACAAAGAACTTGTAAATCTCTTCTTAGTTTGGAAGGAAACCTTAACATTAATGTTATGAAGTAATTACTAACAAGTAACTATTCTGTAAATATTTTATGTTGAAACGTTATGTGTAATTTTATATGATGTAAAATAATTAAGTTATCTTCCAAATCAAATAGATAAAAATATCGCCGGATAAAGACGTAGGGAACGTGAAAAAAACGCACGCAAAAGGGAACATAAATAAAGACATATTCGTACTAATCGTGTTGGAATGATGGCTGTCCCGTTGATTTATTAGGACGCGAACAGACGTGCGCTGCGCATCCCAGCCGCTCCCTCGGGACGCCGCGCCGCGGCAGGTACGCGAGCAAAAAATACATGGGTGTTTGTTGACAACGCGAGTTTGTCATGCTCCGATATAAATATTTGGAATTTTAAATTACGTGTTTCTGTGTTTTTTATTGTCATGTTTAATTTTTTATTGTTTTATGTGAGTGTGAAGATTAACTATTCTTTTATTTTAAACTTTTTACGTGTTCTTGCTTTGTTTTACTTCTCAAGTTCGTCTTTCGATGTGGCATTACCCGAGTAATGCGCTAGGGAGTACCGCTCTGAAATGTCTCTTCCACTTTTTTTTATTTTTACTGCCTCTATGATAAAACCATACATGTTTATACATAATAGTAGAGGTTAGTTTGAAAAAAAAATCTCTGCGTAAAATGATATACTCGAAGTGCCTAAATCAAGGGTTGAATATTAGCGTATTTAGTAGTGAAGCAGTGGGGTCCGCGCTGTCAGCTCGGCTCATCAAATATTCAAAGCCGCAATGTTTCCGCATTCAAGCTCCTATAATACTTGGGGATTTTGTAAGCGGTGGCCTCACTTCGCTCATTATCAACAGAAATATTATTTTCCTTTCAGTGCAACTTGTGTGTTAATAGAAAATACAACTCACAATATTACAATCAATTTTTGTTCATTTCTCTTTTTGTATTCGCAAATCTTCAGCTTTTAATTGGATTTGAAAATATATCAACTTGTGTAAGTGTCATATCATCTTTATACCATTATATGACATGTAAGTCCTGAAGGCAACGGTCCATGCAAGGAGATAGAGCGGAGAGTTGGCGAGCTCCGACCCTCATCAGGCCGCGCGACACCGCGGCAGCATCGTCGCCGTTGATAAGGACCACTTTTTCCTAATACTTTATTCAGTGTTGGGAGGTTTAGGCCAATGACAGGCTAATCGGGCGCGTCACGAGCGAGGTGCGGCGCGCTTAAGTATTAATGTTTAACCCTTTTGTATATCCAGCCGGTCGCTGGCGCCCGACAACTCCATGTCAATCCTATTCGTGAACGTCTTCTGAATCTTTAATGTTCATTAATTTGTGAAGTTTCCGAACAAGAGTACAGTTTAGCAATGCACGACTTCCTCCTCTGTATTTATCAGCTTACTACTTATTTATGTTGTTACGAGATAGTAACAGTTTGCATTGTTCATGTGTTATTGTCGTTTAAATATTTATACTCATTATTGCCAATATTATTTAGAAAATGGCACGACGTATGATACGTTGAATTATAAATAATATTGTGCCGCAATTCAACCGCGAACAAATCTGAAGGGTGCGGTTACACGCAGATATTTCTAGAGTTTATCCTTAAAATTACAACAGTTGGTGTCAGCCGTGTAATCCCACTAATATATTCACAACTAAAAGGCTTTGCCGCAGAGGCTGAGTCCGGCTATATTTGTCCCCGAGGAGCGATCGCCGGACGTCGGGTGACCGTTACACTAATCCAGTTAAATCATATTTTAATCCACATTATACGGCCGCAGGAGTTATATTCACTTACAAGGTTTTTCATCGAAGCGATTGTCATATCGCATAGCAATCAATTTCCATTTAAAAAAATTACAATAAAAAGTGTCGTTTTTATAACGTCCTCCATTATGTTATGGACATACACACAAAAGGAAATATGTTTTGTAAGTAGAAAAGTATTGAATGGAATGAATGCATTTTGTTGAGCGAAGGCTGGTGGAGCGCATGGTGCGCGGGGCGCGCGGGTGCCGGGCGCCCATTGGCCGCGCCCACACCCGTGGGTGGAACGAGGAAAATCTAAAGCCACTTTTCCTCTTCGCAACGTTCCAAATTTGAAAAGCTTTTAGCGTCATCCTGCTGTCACATGGATCATTATCCGTGCCATATTCGAACGTGTTTTGTTTCCATCTGTCAAACGTATGCGTCAAACAGACAACGATTGATTAGGCACGTCAGGGAATACCCTCCCACGCTCTTATATTCATACACAATAACAATTACTCGCTGAATTGCATTTCTCTAAAACATACAATTTTATATTGACGAATGCTTATTTTCATTAATAACAAATTATTATCACTAGTCTTCTAGAGGGTAGGTACCAGAATAAGGAGATATGGTAGAGATTGTTAAACTTTTCTTTCTAGGTACCTTCAGATAATTTTACAACGATAATTACCAGACACAAACGTTTTATTAGTATTTCAAAAGGAACATTTAAAAACGTTTCGCTTTATAGTTTGATGTCGATTTTGAAGTGTTTGTTATAGGACACTTCTATCACTGTAATATCGGAGTATGATGTTACTACGAGATTGTGAATGTAGAATAGTTGTTGATAATAGTTGAAAGAGGCAGTAGGTGTAAGGAGGAGGTCGTGTGGGCGGGGCGGCGCCGGCGGCAGGCGGGGCGCAGGGTGCCGGGCACGAGGTGCTGGCCGGCCGGGCGCCGCAAATCGCCCACCCGAGCTGGCGCGGGACACAGTCGCACCAGGCCGCAGTCGCGCCGCACACGCCGCGCCCGGCACGCGCACCGCTGCATCGAACACGGCCACGGCGCAACATATTATTTACTCTAAACATCGCTCTCATCCTCCACGCTGACCGCTTCGACGGTCCGCCACTAGAATTAAAACCACCTGTAATCGCGAAATAAAGGTGCGTGCCAAAAATGATTGTCTCTAATTAAGTCGATCGGCAGCAGGCACCCAAATAATTGCCGTGAAGGAAGCGTACGAAACGCGCGCTCTGCGACGGGCGCACCTTCGATTAGTGGCACCTGTCGGACACGCGACGCGCATTAATTCGCACTCGCAATAAATGGCCCCGCGAATAATTCCAAAATAAACTGGAACCGATGCACCTGCGGCAATCAGCGGCCGGCGTGGTGCAGTCCATGTGTAGAGGTCCTCGGCGGCGCCTACGTCACGCCCGCACCGCCCAGACACTGCTCGCAGCGCGCAGCCTCGCGATATGATCATGCTATTCAAGGGCAATAGCAGTAGGCTGGAGCACCTCATTGAAAAAATTCAGGCCAATAAAGAAAATCACGACGTGATTTCCGAAGATATAAAAGGTAAGACTCCTGCCTTAGTTTGTAATTGATTTCAATAAGTACCTTTTAACGGAAGAGTAACATTAGGATATATTACGATTTGCTTTGTGTCTCGAATTTTTATTTCATAAGTATTCATTAATATAATATTAAATCATGCTGACATAGTACCCTGGATGTACATAGATTAATATTATAAAAATTGAAAAGTTGGTGTCAACAAGTGTATGAAATATGAATATGCGGATGTATACATATTTATTATGGCAAAACAATGTACAATTCAGATTCAGATCTCAAAAAATATTTATTTTAATTTTTACCATAGCAAAATGTGTTGTTATACAAATCACCAATCAATCCGCACGTGTTTGTTACGCTAATGTCCGCGAGATAATCGCGAAACTCATCAACCGAGGCTACATTCGTTTTTCCTGATTATTTTTATTTCTAGATGGTCTTTTGTTTTTATGATACTTTATTGTAACATCAATATTGTTTTATGAATCGGTACATTCGGTTTAGCATATTCAAATTTATTTTATTATATTTTATTATTAAAAATACCTAGCGGTAAACCTAGAGTTCTAAAATACCGTCTACATTTCCTTCCATTTTGATCTTATTGGATAATTAAGCCTTCTTGTTTTGCTAGGGCAAAAAGTATTTATGCCAGAGTCTACAAAGAGCGAAGGTAAAGTACTTTACACCTTGCTTGCATTAAAACATAAATATTTGGAGATATTTATCGTGGCCGGACAAATACTGGGAAAGCAAGATATGAATAAAATTACTCGTTTGTTCGCGTGCGTATCACGCAATACCTTAAAACATTCGCAATTTATTCATTAAGCCAAAAAAGGGTTATGACAATATTCATTGTTTTTTATTAATAAATGTTTACCTTATAGCATTGATATAGGAACATGTTCTTATTGGAAAGTTTGCGAACACGAAATGAAGTCAGCGTTTGTCGTAGGTTTTTTTAAATACACAACTCAGGACTAGGGATAGAGACTTTCTGTAAAACAATCGACTCATTTTGGGATCCTTATTTTTTGAACTATATGGCCTAACCCCTCTCAATCGTACTCTCGATTGTAGAGGAGGCATGTGCCCTGCAGTGGAACATATGTGGAATAATAACGACAGCATTTAAACGGTGGTATTAACTCATAAGTCAACAGCTAGATATTTTACACATACATATTGAAAAAAATTAGTGCATATATGGTTATATTCGCTTATTGAAATTAAAACATAAATACATGAGTGTCCTTATATCATGACATTAAAAACTTAAATAATTATTCAATTGAAAACGTCACACGAAAAATTAAAACATTTGTCCCTGCTACGTAAATTGTAATGATTCTTTCACGCCTGCTGCGTTATGTGGCAGATAATATTCATATGGACAATAATATTTTTTAAACTTTTGTTACATTTTATAAATATATGCGTGTGTGTGAACGTCAAAAATGTGATTTGTCTGTTTTTATTATTTAGCCGAGTATCTACTGCGAAGTGGCTTCATCATGGCCCGCGATGAATTTTTTTTCTACGCTAAAAACCTTCTATGTTCAGTTTCCTAGTAAAATACAATCTGCTAAAATTCTGGAAAAGCTATTCGTATTTCATCAAAATAAAATTTGTTGACAATATTTATATGGTGGGGTAGGGGAGGAGCGGGCAAGCTTTGTTTTTTTATTATTGCAATAAATGGCACATTTAAATCAGTTTTCAAAGAGACCTTACCAAAGTTAAGAAATGTGAAATTAAAATATGTTTACTCTCACCTCACTCATCAAGCAAAATATGGAAAAAAATCATCTTGCCCACACACCATGGGCAAGATGTAATATATGTTTTTCCTATATTTTACAATTAACACATACGTAACAATCATCTTCTGAACCTTTAACAGTCCACTGTGCTCAAACTGGTAATATCTAAGTAGGTTTTTGGACTTTCGATGTAAAGTACAGATATGAAATTCTTAGTTGTTTGACGCCGAACTTAATTATTTAATTTTAAGTAAACTGTTGCATTCTGAAACATTTCTTCAGTCCAAGATTCTTTATTGCTTGATGTTGTGAATTTGATGAGAATCAAAAACAGATAAATACTCAAACAAACCATAACCATTCCATGTGCATTCCATCTTGCCTTCATTATCAACTTCTCATCTCGCCCATACGCTCATTGGTAATACAAACATTAACAATTTAAAAACTCCATTACTTATATGTTTGGTCTTCGTATATAAATTCATAAAATCTATCTATATAGGTTTCTTGAAATGGGCTTTAAAATCGAGGACCGGCTAAAAGAGTCCACTGCAGACAAGTCTATTCCCTTACAAAATACCCGAGAACAAAACGGGATGTTAAAGACGTAATTAAAAGATTAACAAATAAGCATTTCTGATGTATACAACATAAGAGCACATAACATGAACTCACGCCTATTTCCCAGAAGGGGTAGGCAGAGGTGCCAGGACACCCACCTTGTATGTTTCGTCCCACGATGGTGGCGAGCCCATCGCTATATCGGGTACAAATTCCTGACTCTGGGCTGATAATGAATAGAAAAATCCAGTATCACTTTGCCCAACCCGGGATTCGAACCCGAGACCTCAGCTTTGTAACCGTATCGTAGTACAACTACGCCACCAAGGCAGTCACCAATAAAAGAGCACATAATATAATATAATAAATAGTTATATAAAAATAATTCCCATTAATTATTACATCACGATATGTAAACTTTACATAAAAAAATATTTCACAATAATATTTGTTGATGATGATGGCACTATTAAACTTAAGTACCTAACGCACGCAGGGTGCAGAAAATGTTAAGTTAAAACATATCATTATAGGCGATGATACTGGATATAAAAAGTCACCCAAATAGAAACTCCTTTTGAAAGTAACATAAAAATTATGGGTTGTCCCGTTTATCGTGACGACAAACTTTCTTCACCTTGCGCATGCTCACGGAAGTCTTTCAACCGATTTACAGACTGGGATTAATTAAAACTTTAATTAAATTAATTCGTCGAAATCAGTCTTCGCTAAAAAACTTACACTTGTATCCTCCGAAACAGATTACAACGTTCGGGATATATTAGGTTTTAAATCCTTATTCTCGTTGTCAATTCATTAAGACTTCTAATGAAAAAAAAAAAATAAAAACCGACTTCAAAACAAAAATCCACTAAAAGCCAAAAAATAATAAAATAATAACTACCACTCCAAAGCAAAAAATAATATTTATTTCATGGAGCTCTTGCATGTTGATTAATTTGCTTAATGACTTGACTAGCCAACAAATCAAAATATGTATATGCGTAACATATTGTAGGCGGGCCGCCCAGTACCAAACATGTAGGACCTATGCCTTATATTCATTTAAATATATATATGTTTGGTACTGGGCGACCCGCCTTCAATATGTTACGCATATACATATTTTGATTTGTTGGCTAGTCAAGTCATTAAGCAAATTAATCAACATGCAAGAGCTCCATGAAATAAATATTATTTTTTTGCTTTGGAGTGGTAGTTATTATTTTATTATTTTTTGGCTTTTAGTGGATTTTTGTTTTGAAGTCGGTTTTTATTTTTTTTATTAAAAATTTTAGTTATTTTTATCTTTTTAGTGTTGATAGGTATTTAAATGAAGAAGATTTGGTCCCCACAAGGAATATGTTCTTTCCGATGACAATGAAATCGCTAAAATCGGCTAAAATCTGCCAAAGATATTGGAATATTCACATGTTTATTATTTTTTCTCCCCCCCCCCCCCCTCCCTTCGCGCCTACCCCTTTTTCCCTCAACCACTGTAGCCTAGCTTTTATACTGAACTCAATGCAAAAAGAACCGTTGAAATCCTATTAAATTTGGAGGAGTTCTACGCTCCAAGTCCGAACATGATAATCAGATCTTAATGTTGTGTTCCTGAGATCAACCTGTTAATACGTTCTTTCCAATGAAAAAGAAATCACTAAAATCGGTTAAAAGCTGCCGAAGATATTAGAATTTACGTGTATTTTAATTTTATCACCCACCCCCCCTCACCCCCACCCCTTTTTCCCTCTCTCACTGTATCTTAACTTTTCTTATGAACGTAATGCAAAAAGAACCAATGCAATTCTCCTTAATATTAAGGAGTTCCCCTCTCCAGGTCCGAAGATATTCATTAGATCTTCACCATATTTTTATGGGACCAAACGACAAGCACCAGCTTTCAATCAAAGAAAGAATGATCGAAATCGGTTCACACAGTACAGAGAAACGAGGTAACAAACATAAAAAAAAAAAAGCAACATACAGTCGAATTGAGAACCTCCTCCTTTTTTTGAAGTCGGTTAAAAAATAATAATTGTAGTTTCATTTGCTATTTTTAATGTACAGTTGTTGGTTTAATGTGTGGTTTGAACACATTTCAATATTGCGTCATGAGAACCTTTGATTTCCTTAACCGTTTTGTAATTATCAGCCTCATTATATTAGATAGCCTCCGTGGCGCAGGTGGTTAAACGCCGCCTAGGAAACGAGAGGCCGCGGGTTGGTACCCCGCACCGAGAGAAATATTTGTGCGGCCCACAAATATTTCTTCCGGGTCTGGGTGTTTGTGAGACCGAAAAGTCCCTCGTAGTTCCTGATACCCACGACACAAGACTCGATCTTAGTGTGGGGTCAGGACTATGTATGTGACTGTTGGGTGTATTTATTTATTTTATTTATTTATTTAATTATCTTTTCTTTTTACGAATTAAGTTACAACCATAGTTCAATTTATATATTTCGCAAAGGAGAAAAAATAATTAACTACCAAGTATTGTACGTAGAAATACTTGTTATCTAATCAAATGGATGAGAACTAAATTTTTATTTAAACACTAATTTGCAGCTGTTAATAAATCAGTGTGTGTAGCTTCTCTTTCTGATCATTGTCTAATTTCATTTCATATCAGACGTGACCAGGTAAATATGAAAATAATAAATAAATTGCTTCAGTTATGCTACCGTCCATTTTCTGAATAAGCCAGAGGAAAAAAAGGTGTTAAAAATTTCTTTAACAAATAATTGATTTATTATAATGTACCAGCCATAAAAATATGTAATACACATATTCGAGAAGATGATTTTCACAGGTGAAACATTATAGCGTACAATAATTCTACATTGACTTTAAAAATATTATCCTAATTTTAACGTACCGCGGGTTGAGGAATTTTTAATTATTTTTTTGAGGGTCCGCACCTCTTATGGAAAAAAACGGAAACCCTTATAGGATCATTTTGTTGTCCGTTTGTCTTTCTGTCAAGACCATTTTTCTCAGGAACACGTGATACCTTCAAGTGTTCCTGGTCACGTCAAGGTGAAATGTATATTAAATAATAAGGTGTATAGTCCCTTAGAGCTGTAAAAAAATCAAACTTCCAAGTTAATGCAATCTAAACATACAGACTTTTATATTGCAAATTTTCGACACTTGCAAGTGAAGGAAAAACGCGTAGAGGTATTAAATTGAAATTCATATCGAATACTCAAGTCTATAATAGCTTTAAGCTATACAAAATCAAAGTTGTATGTCAACGCAATCAAAAGAAACACCAATATAAACCGCATATTTTGAAACTCGCAACTTCTCGCAAGTGAATCAAAACCCTTTTACAGCCTTTTTTACCATTTTTTACATATACGGGAATAATTGTCTTAGTTTGATGTATTATTAAATACTTTTTGTGCTTTTTTATATTCAACATTATTGTATATTTGTAGCTATTGGTGAGAAATAAACTATTTTTATTTATTTTTATAACACACGTAAAGGAAAAAAATCGAACACCTTGAATTTTTAGTTACTTCCAATAGGTTTGTACGGAACTCTCGGTCAGTGGCGTGCCTAGGGTTGTGGACTAGGGCAAGCCCAATATTTTTTTAGTAACAATATGTATTGGTTCAAGAGCAAAACGGTATTAAGAAAGAAGAACGTGTTCATCATGTGATAGGGGGCGAGCCTATGCGATGTAATTAAATAAAAACTCAACTTTGCGCCATCGAGGCAGTCCTAGACCTACCACACGATCTATATAAGATATCTTTATCACCGTTATGAAAAAATCTATTACAACAAGTTGTTTCGAAAAAAAACCTAATAGATGGCGCGATTTCCACGGCCATCTATTCAATATTGCCAAAATACTGAAGGGCCCATCATTAGTTTTAAATAGATGAATAAAACAAATGTGTAAGTTAAATTCCTTTTGGGCATGCATACGTAACTTTATATTGTAATTATTTTGTAAATTAATAAACGGCACTACAATAGCACAAGTACGGCGTCGTGTTTAACTTCGCGGCCACAAATTATTGTTAATATATTCATGTTATGTTTTTGTGTATGCATGTGATTTTTTGATTCATCATGAGCTCTGAAAGGAAGCTAAGGAATATCTGAAAAACACTACGATTACTGTCTACGCGAGCATAATGTTTTGAAATCTCATCACATATTATGTATATGACGCTTATAGAGGTTTCTATACGCTGTTTACCGGAATTATGAAAATATATGGGCGGACTTTAGTTCAGGGTAGCACGAGTTGAGGGCTAAAAGTGATCACAGGTGATAGGGATTGAGTTCCTGATTACAATGTTATCACTCCTATTAAAAGGAAATGTATAGTTTTCGAGAAATTAATATAAATAGTTCCTAACCTGAAATCACATATTGGGTAAAACGGAACGTTTTTATGGGCAATTTACAAACAAATCATCAGTACTAAGTCAAATATGTAGTCTATGGTATAAAAAATCGGTGAAACGGAACGTAAAAAAACCGTAAAAACTATAATATGTGAGTTGATTCAGGTGTCAATGTCAATTGTCAACAAAAAATTAAGAATGTTTTGTTGATGGTTTTTGGCGGATTTAGTATCTGCGTTATACCAATATTGATTTGTTTGTGTTTTGTTGTGTTATAATATGTTTTATAACGCCTTAGAAATTATGTTCAGAAGGAAGTTAGTGCACCCACTTTATGAATCGGTTAGGTCGACTGTGCCCCAAAACCGACTCGGAACACCCCGACTTCACGTAGTCTTTTGGCTACCGACCCTAGAGTGTATATAAAAAGCCGGAGGCGTGGAGGGAGAGCAGCCCCCGCCCGCTGTAACAATGGATAGGCACCCGTGCGAGCCGGAGCGGCTGAGGCTGGTCGCCGGAGGCGACCAGCAAGCCGAAGCTGCAGAGGTGAGCGTGGGTGCCTATCCTTTGTTACGCAAGGGCGAAGGGGCTGCACTTCCCGCAGCGCCGGAGACGTTGCAGAAGCAAATTTGTATTGACAACAAGTGTTTTTGTAGGTTAGGTTACTTAAATTGATATATCTCAGGAATGGTGCATTACCTTTTCACAGGAGTGGTACCAGGTGAGATGGGACACTCCCTCTCCCCCCTCCATACCCCGCACCCTACCACATCGTGCTACCCTATTCTAAATTTTACCCAAATATATTAATGCATTCACATGTTTTTGTCAATTACTATAAAAGTTTCAGTTAAATTATTTAAATCACTATAGCCGGAACAATTCCAAAAATTTAAGTACATCGTTGGAAAAAAAATATACAACACCGACAGTATAACTTATTAGTATGAGAACATCCAGCAATCTATGTAGTTATGTGCACTGATCTATAAAATTGTATTCTATAGTTTTCACTACTTTCGAGAAATACACAACAAATCAGGCGTAGGTTTTCGACCAGATACGAGTAGTTGTTTGTCTACGAAATGTAATGAATTTACCTTTTCCTCGCCGATCAACACTTGCACACACTTCAAACCATCACAAGGCACATTTTCACCCATTATTATACATAATAAACGTAAAATACTATAATGAAAAAAAAACTAAACGTATATGTTCAGTTGTTACTGGTTAATCGTCCGCTCGAAAGACATAGTAATAAGCGTGAAGCTAGCCACAGGTCCTAAATTATGGACAATTCCAAATTAAGTATTCTAATTCTAATATATTAATAAAAATATTTAAACATCATAATACGGTTTCAAAAATATCTATTTATTTTATATATTATGCAATATAACTTGTAGCAAAAGATAAATATTTTTCGATAAATTTGGATCTTAATATGACATGTCAAGTGCACAACTTCACTCCGCGAAGCCGGGCATTTTGCTTGGTACAAATTGCATAAAAAATAGCTATATGTATAGGTACGTAGTGTCATGGTAATAGCATTTCACCCAGAGGTGCGACTGAGAGGGCAATATACGCCAGAAGCCAGGTAAAAGCACACGAGAGAGAAAAAGATAGATAATACTTTGGTGTGTTCCATCTTTTTAAGATATTGCGTCACGCATTGATTTTGAATGAAATAATTTTATATCAGTTTTAGACCGCGGCGCTCGCTTAGGCGAGTTGCCGGGCGGGGCGCGGGTGCTCCGTCGCAGGCGCGGGGCTCCATTATGGCGCGGTAAATTTAAAAATGATAGACGTTTTGCATTAAACGAATATATTTTATTTAAAGTACTGATTTGTCTTTAGGATTGAGTATATGCGTATTAAGTAAGGCAAGCCGGGCTTTTGGGCTTGTATGGAAGTACCGCCACTGCTCTCGGTGCGCGAGTTCGACTCGCACTTGGCCAGTTTTTTATATATTACTAGCGGCCCGGCCCAGCTTCGCTTGGTTGCAAATACAGATTCCAGTCCATATTTTATTTAAAATCAACATGACAGCCGTTGTCTAAACTGCTTATCCAATTCCAATCCCATCCTGTACCTATTCTACTGTCCCATTTTATCCACCTTATATTCTATTCTATCCCATCTCTCCAGATTGAAATCATTATTTTGCTACGGAGATATTATAACACTGTTACTACTCCAACGACATTCATTGAAATCAATTAAAAGATACCATAGCTGACCCGACCACGCTTCGCTATGGCTTAGTTATTATATGATCAATATTATATTCAATTATTTAGCATAGCAAAAAGCCCGACCCACCTTTGCCTGGATGCAGATATTTTTTATTTTACTTCACATCAAATACATGTTATTTTTCGTATAAGCTCGTGTATACCTTAACATAACGTAGCTATCCTATTGTCCTACTCAATTCCGTCCCATCCCGTCTATTCAGTCTCGATATGTCTCGTCCTTTCTCTTCATTATCTATCCTGTCTTATACCGTGGATTTACATTTCGTCCTATCAAATCTGTCAGCTAACTCAGTCCTCTCCCGTGCCTCCCACTCTATTATATCCCGTTTCTCCATATCCAAATAGTGTTCCTTATAAATTTTTGACATTAAACACGTTAGCGATTTTGATTATCCATGCAATATTCCATCCCTTATTTCACCTCCACTATGCTGTTTTTCCATAAAAATTACGCCATTACTTTTGTTAGTAATAAAGAGATGAAATATTAATTTTCATAGAAATAACTTCAGTGGTTTCGATTTTCTTCGACATAAAATTCCAAAATGTATAATATTTCTATCAGTGAACTATAGCGAAGGAAAAGCCACTGTAAAAATTCGAGATAAAAGTAAACATAATAACACGTAACACACACACACACACACACACACACAAACATACACTATTAGCACTTTCTCACACTGACACCCACAATTAATGTAATAACAATTATATTTAACTTGTTTCTCAAGACACAGGCAACGCCTAATTGAGAATCCCTGCAATATTCTCCATATGTAAATTTTTATTTTAATAAAGCTTTTTCATTTTCAAGTGATATTCTATTTTAAAAAGAAGTACAGTCTGGCAAGAAAGTGTAGAAAAAAATAGGGGCGCCACTGTGCTTGTATTTGGCATCCCTGTATAGTTGCGTTTCCTAGTTTTGATACTAAGATATATTATATATTTTTTATTCAAATAAATACTGTGAAATCCGTTTATAATGACATCGAAGATTAGTCGAAAGGTTTCGAAAAAATAATTGGGTCGTAAATATCAAGAATAGTCTCAATGGTGGAATTGGTCTCACATTACTTAGATGTTAAACAGTGAAATATTTATAAGTTTTTAACTACCATGTTAATGTACAATTTTATTATAGTTATTAGAAACTACAACAGATTTTGTGGTCTCACAAACATCCAGAACTGAAGCAAATACAGTCGACTCTCATTAATTCGAAACTCGAGGGACTCTTAAAATATTACGAATTATCGAGTGTTTGAAATATCAAATGGTTCGAAATTTACGAGAGACACTATAAAACTTCGAATTATTAAGTGTTGATCAACTATTATTCAATCAATAGCAATCGTCAAACGTTTATACTTTCTCTTTCTCTCTCTACAACTTTGAATTGTTGAGTGTTGGAAGTGGTTGAGTTCGAATTAATGCTTCGTTTTGTTATATAGCGATGATTTTTTAGTTCGAATTACCAAGTGTATAAAAATGTATTGATTTAGGTCGAAATATAAAGAGATTTTGTAGGTAACTCGTACCTGTACCTGTATCAGCCCATGTACGTCCCACTGCAGGGCACGAGCCTACTCTACAATCGAGAGTACGATTGAGAGTAGTTAGACCATATTGTCCACCAAGCTGGCCTAGTGCGGGTTGGCAGACTTACATAATCATAGAAATTCTTATAAATCGCTATGGTATGCAGGTTTCCTCACGATGTTTTCCTTCACCGTTTTAGTGCGTGGTGATTGACTATCAATACACACATGACTCCGAAAAGTCAGAGGTGTGCCCTGGGATTGGAACCCGCGACCACCGTGAACATGTTGGCAGCCGCTTCTAGTCCGTTTACCAACAGGCCAGCACGCACTTGGGAACTCGTGATAACTTTGAATTATAGAGATGTTCGAATTTCGAAGGTTTGAATTAATGAGAGTTGACTCTATTTGTGAGTAACAAAAACATTTCGCTTGGTTAATTTAAAGGGATTTTTTTTATATTTATAGTCATGATTTAAATAAAAGATATATTTTGTATACTACATTATCATTTTATAAAATCTAATCTAAGTCACTTTCTTCTAAATACTCTATTTCAGTATAATCACTATACATTTCTTGAACTGGATTTCTTTTCTCAACTCCTCAGGTAAATTTCTATTCTCAATAATTGTTTTTAAATAAAAGCTTCATTAATCTACGCTTTGCAGCAATATTCGATCTTTCCATCAAAACTTTCCTTTCCGACTGGCAATTTTTGTATTTAAAACCCAGAGCAATCAGTAATTTTCGTAAATATTCACGACTTCCGGTAAAATCTAAATCACCGGCAACATCAGTACCTGAAAATGAATACTCTGATTATAACAAATATAAAAAAATACTATTGAATTTTAATATTAATTTAATAATTAAGTAAAATTTAATTGAATATACATGACAGTACCTGTTTTCTGACAGAGTAGATTATTTGAACTTTTTGCCTAATAGCACAAATGTCAAAGTTGTCAATTTCTTTTTGAGACGACCTTTTTTATTCTTCCTTGGTGAAGAAAATACACCACCAGTTTGGTCTCCTTCCCTTACTACTCTTCGTATGGTGCTTATTGATTTACCTGTATGATATTATTCATGTTAGATTTTTAATTCATATTACATTTTTATGTTCAAATTATTACTTTGGTATTTTATAGTTAACATAATACAATGAGTATTTGACGAAAGTGATCAATTATAACCGTTTAATATATTTCAATCTTTCGTTAGTATGTCAATGTTGTTTAAAAACCAAGTACAGGTATATCGCAAGTATCAAAATGGTTTACGAAAGCTATAAATTACTAATGTCATAACAAACATCAATATAACCTATGCACTCGAAAAGAGAAGTTCAAAATATCACTGAATCTTTTATAAAAGCGATAAAAATAATTATAGTTTCATGACTATACATAAAATTAAGTTAAATATTGCAAAATAATCTTCTACATACCAGTTATTTCCGCGGTTCTTTGATATACATTGTCGAGATCTGAGAGAATGGTTCTTGCTTTTTGCTCCGCGAGACACCGCCGATAAACATTGTAAATAATACCTCTGGCAGAACTCCGAATAGGCTTATTCATTTTGAATACCACCAACTTAATTTGAATCGCTTATTTGATAGGAAACTTAATAATAACGAAAATATAAACAACCGCCCATGAACTATCACCGCCAAAACTGGCAGATGTCAAAGTTTTTTAGTGTTATAAGATTACAATAAACATTAGTTCCGATTCTACACTTTCTTGTCAGACTATAAATCTTCTTACGTGTGAATATGATTTATTTAATTGTCCTATATTTATTTAGCTTCATAATATATTCTCTTTTGGTTACACAAAAGGAATTTCTGAACGCATGCATAAATATTTGACAACCAATTTAAATGTCAATCACTTTTTATTAACGTCATTAATTTACATCTTTAAAACCTAAAATACGCCATTAATCGAATATTATGGATATATGTTGTCGATTCGAAACCTTTATTTAAATACGTTATTTCATTTGAGGGAAGAGTTTACCGTATCGACGGGATGAACATTAAATGTTTGACAGTTACGAACCCATGAACATTTGTATGAGAAAATGTTAATAAGCTAATAGAAACTCGGGAAACCGGGAACGTGATAAAAAGTATCCTATGTCCTTCTCCTGATTCTAAGCTACCTCCCCACCAATTTTCAGCCAAGTCAGTTCAGCCGTTCTTGAGTTATAAGTGGAGTAACTAACACGACTTTCTTTTATATATATAGATGTTTTTATCATTATAAGGGATAGATAATACAGGCAATCATTCGTTGTCCAACCCGCACTAGGCCAGCGTGGTGGACTATATGGCCTTACCACTCTCAATCGTACTGTCGATTGTAGAGGAGGCCCGTGCCCTGCAGTGGGACGTATATTGGCTGATACAGAATCATTCGTTGCTATTAATGGCTTTAAGCTACTCTGCATACATTGTAATTTCAAGCTCTACTACCATTTCCACTAAAACACTTCTTAATTAGACATACTCGTAATTTCTGTTACAAAGTATGCAGTAAACAATTTTATTCCTGAAAGTATACACAAAATTGATAACTTCATTCCGATATCCGTGAAAGTTTTGTGCCCTATTTTATACAGGGTATATCAAGACTGCTACCGAAAACGAAGCCGGGTGGTAGTTTAAGCGTTCAGACACATTGCAACAGAAAATGTTGCAAAAAAGCGACGATTTTTTTTGTTATTTTTTTAAATGTTCGTATTTGGGGTGGTAAATACATTTTTTTTCCTAAAAAATAGTGTATACCCTTTTATTTATTAAGACTCTAAGGTATAAAAGAGTTTAAATTAGGTATTATTGTAGCAAAAACTATGGATTTACCACCCCAACATCATGATATTTAGTCACTAAAACTACCATCCGGCTTCGTTTTCGGTAGCAGTCTTGATATACCCGGTATGTCCATAAAAGTCTTAGTGAAGGATTATAGATTGAATGAAAATTAATTTGTACCTAACATTTATACCCGTGACGCCTGTATTAAATAAGGATAGGTCAATTCTATGGACTGCCTTTATGCTCGATTTTGGTATGTCATTTTCGTTTCATCCACTTTTATCAATCTTTCCATACATACTCGTCCATTCCGAGTAGTTATGTTATACCTTTGTTAAGTCTAATTATGATGTAGCAAAAACGATTAAAATATTTATTTAATAGACAGTTAACAGATGTAACCATATTAGGATACAAGAAGTATTTTTTTAAATACCCCTTACAGTCACATATATAATCATGACCCCACACTAGTATCGAGTCTTCTGCCGCGGGGGTCAGGAACTACAAGAGACTTTTCGGTCGCCCAAACACTGAGATCCGAAACAAATACCTGTTTATCAAAAAAAAAAATTCTCGTTGTGGAAATAGAACGCGCGGCCTCACGATTCGCAGCCAGGGTCCAACCAATTGCGTCACGCAGGCTGTTAAATTCGAGCTTTAATTTTTTTTTAAAGATTTTAACCCCATATTAAAATCAATGAAAGTGAGAGCAAGTCTTTGAAAACTGTAAGATTTAATCAAAGAATAATATAATAAAAAAAATGCATGCGTTAAGATTTCGATCACAAAAATTAAACATTTGCATAATTAAGATTTTTGGGTACGTGTAGCTCATGGTCAAGCGAAATATATCTGTCGTAATACGTAACTTTTCGACGAAATATTGCAAAGTAAATCAAAAGAACAAAGATGAAGGAACCCTTTAATGTAAAATAGGTCTTTTTTATAAAAAAAAACACATGCCTATTCTAATCAAAGTCTACAGGCGTTTAAAAAGTTTTTTTTAAATCATTGTTACTTCATTTTTCTAAATGGTGTAACAAGTTTCATACTATAAAAAGGAGTCTCGGGAAAACTTGGCCTATTAGTGAAACACTATAATAGATGATTGTCTGAATTCAGTCATGGAATAAAAAGTAAATTAGGCGGAAAATGACTGCTACCGAAAACGAAGCCGGGTGGTAGTTTAAGCGACACAATACAACAGAAAAGTTGCAATAAAAAGCGTCAATTTTTTTTTGATATTTTTTTTCCTATTACCATATTTGGGTGGTAAATACATTTTTTCCTAAAATAATAGTGTATACCCTTTTATTTATAAATAATAAGTTATAAAAGAGTTTCAATTATTATTTTAGCAAAAACTATGGATTTACCACCCTGAAATGACGATATTTAAAAAATCATAAATAAATAGTTGTTGCATTTCTTTGCGAAATTTTTAATTGCATTGTGTTTGTAGTCACTGAAACTACCACCTGGCTTCGTTTTCGGTAGTAGTCTTGAGATACCCAGTATGTTTAGAATAAAAATAAATCACATTTTTTTTAATTGGCAGGCATAATTGCTTTCTTATTTGAAATTTTTGTTTTAGAAATATTTTTACGCTTATGGAGCAAATATTAGAAATAGAGATTCTATTAAAATGCTTCGATAGTTTATAACATAAAAATAGTATAATTTTATTTTAATATAGTAGTCATTTATCCTATTACGAGTAACTGATCCGTTTCAAGTTCTATGATTGATGATAATCGCGGTTGAAATGTCAATTATTTCAACGAAATTATGATTCCTCTGTATACAAATACCGAATGAGCGTTCCGGATATACCATTTTCGGCCTCTTCTTGGGTACCGGAAAAGCTTTACAGCTTTCCTCTTGAAGAAAAAATAGCAATGAAAACTAACCGTCGTCACTGCCGCAAATATGTGTCACATCTCAAATTGGGCCTGTATGGGTACATACAGTTTTGGGCCGGCCGGCAAAGTTGTCTGAACTAACGATTGGTGGCCATCTACCGCAGTTAGAAACTGCATTTGGTTGGACTGCAATTGCTAGTAGCTGCATAAGTTGCATTGTCAGAAAAAAATGAAATGTATTTTAATATTAGACGTTACTTTTATTTAAATTTATCACAAATATTTTTTATGGTATAAAATGGGCTCTATTATTTTTGTTTGATAAATCTAACAATAGCACTTCGATCAATTGAAATAACTTTATTTTTTATTAATTAGAGGTGTATCACTGTTTATTTATACTGGAATAACGCATGAGATTAAAAAATAAATAAAACGACAATCCTGCAATTGTAAGTTATTTTATTAATTCCCCAAGTGACAGTTGCGTCAAAACGACACAATCTACATAATCATTCCTCTTATCTCCTTACCTTTATTTTAATACTCTAGCGGCACATTATTTCCAATATAAAATATTATACAGGGTGATACTGACATGATTATGGTATTTAAATTCAACCACATGTTCCTTACTATCCAATATTGTATCAAAGAAAAATAAACTACCTGGAAGTTTAGTCAAAAATCGTGATTTAGTTTTAAAGGTGTTTCATCAACCCATATTGTACGTGTCTTTTTATGGCTGAAATAAATTCCTGAACTGAACTGCAGTTCAGCTAAGCAGTAAAAATAATCATATCTATACGGGGCCATAAATAGTAAACCTAAAATGACCATGTTTTTTTCTAATTTTGTTACTAGAGTAATATTGCATGAGACACTATTTTTTAAATGAATTTTTATCATATGACAATATCACCTTGTATAAATATGCGGTAAATATTTATACTCACATGTACTTTTTTATCTTCACTACGCACATGGACTGCGTCGTTCCAACATTCACTTTACTTTACTTTGGGTGAATACAAAAATCGCACATTACAATTATTTAACACCTTTTGATATGCCATATCAATAACATCGAAAGTGTTTGAGCGGTTTTCGTTATCTGTATCGGCGAGTTATGCATTAATTACTATCCGCCATGCCATTGAAATGTAATTAACTTGTAAGTTAACTGCAAATAAATCTTATCTAATTAGTACCGCAGATGTTGCGTGGCTTTGTGTGCCTTTTATTAGCTGTGACTTTGAGGTTCCATTTACATCTGCCCTAAACAAACATCCAAAAAAGTTACACGATAACACTCTACGTTCCATTGGAATATTTGCAAACAATGTTAGAGGCAACAAATAGGTCGAGGGAGCAGAATACAGATGAACGTAGATGTGAATGTACCTGTTGTCGGTCGAGTAAGTAACGATCGTGGTTGATTGCCGAGGCGCCTGTTGAGGTGTCGCAGACGGCGCAATTAGGAAGTGCGCTTCCGCCGCCCACCATCAGTCGCGCGGCGCCACCGACACCCGAAGAATTGCCTGCAATCAGACACGTAATCGGGACGCTAAGTGACCGAACCGTTCAGCTACTACATACTGTTCTTATGCTCCAATACGAAACATAATGTTATGTTTGCATTCAAATTGGAATAGATAAATCGTGGTTACGTACCAAGTCGCTTACGTTATTAAAAAATGTCGTGGCAAAAAATATGTTCTGAGACCGTGTCTGCGTGCAATCGGTGCTAATTACGGCTATCCTTCTGCGAGTGGACGCGATATATCTACCACTTACAGCTAATATTGCATTTGTCCCGTTACGGTTGACTTACTCAAATTGTCTTTATTTGCAGCGGTCCGGTGTGATCATTAAATTTGATGTCAGTAGTTCATTGCAAGTAGTCCACTAAAGCGCAGCCGCTAAACTGATATTTGCTGCATAATTCTGTCAATTATCTTGTTAGCTTAATACATTTTGTGCAATAAATGTTTATAATTAAAAACCCGTAATGGACAATTATAACATACAAGATTTAAAAATATTCATTGGACTTCTATTATCTTATAAAATACAATGAATATTACTTGCAATATGTTTGCAATTTATTTATTATTATTTATATTTATGCATCTGTACCCATCTCTATCAGCCCGTAAACGTCGCGTTGCAGGGTACGGGCTTCCTCCACAATCGACAGAACGATTGAGAGGTTATCATTAGATATGTGAAATTCCATGAATATAATATTTAACTTCTAAATAAATCACCTATTTTAATTTGTTTACTCCATTACATTGAATCATCAAATAATATTTGATACAATTACTCTGCGAATACATTTTGGCCTTATAGAGTTTGTTTATAGCATGTACGAGTATGATCTTATACGAGTATGACCGTATAATTTCTCTAATTTTTATATAATACAATTTTTATTAGACAAATTATTTCCTATTTCACCCTAGATTTTCATTAAACGAACAAACATATTTTTCCCACCCCGGTTGCAAATACAGAGTCGAAATAATTGAATACATCAATATAAAACGTAGAGTCGTATATTGCGTGGGCTTTAAATTTAGTTCTGTAGTAAATTCACAGTTGTCCTTATTTTTGCCATTAGTCGTGGCTGTTACATACGTCCGGGGCGTGGAGTGGAGGGACTCAGATTGATATAAATAGTTCCTCTTATTAAATGCGGTGGAAGGGAAAGAAAATTGCTGCGGAGGAAATATATTATTATAATAAATTGGATCATGCCTACAGATGCAGAAAATTGATTTAAATTGCTACATTAATATCTTGTAAAATATGCAAATCTTTTCGAATAAATAATGTTTAAAAATAACACTAGTATTTACTTCGACTTTACTCGTCTACAAAGTTGTTATTAATATAGTGATAATGTGCGCAATGTCAATAGCCATTGTGTTTATACCAATAAATATTTACAATAAGTTTACTTTGTACCTACGAAACTCAGCATATTGTATGTGTGAAAGAACAAGTTATGTTAAAAGCCTGCGAACTTAACTGACGAATAATCAAAAATTAAGCACAGGCATGAAATATAATTAAATATTCTGCTACAATAAAATTTCAATATGTTAGCCAGAAACAGCCGTGTGAATAAAAACCCCTATATTACGAAGAAATTGAGAGGCGTTGCGCATCTGCGGAGGGTTTTTTCTGCGGGTTCCGTCGTTAGTCATCATTTGCAGTGATGCCTCTCGTCATCACGGACCATTCAATTTGTTTATATTTCACGCCACTCGGAGGTGCTCCCGCTGAAATATCGCTCCTAACACCAAAATATGGGGCTTTACCGATATTTATGATAGCCTTATCCGAGCCGAGAGCGGCCGCGTCTCTTCGCTCCACTGTTGCTACTTTATAGTACTTTTAAAGCCTTTGCTCTGTCTACTGTAATATTACTATTTATATGTACACTGGTGACAGTTTGCTATTAGAGGAAAATAAATGAATTTTTATGGTCATAAAATAAAAACAATTATGAATATTTGAAATGTGGTCATAAAATAAATATTTGATGAATATGCTTTCGTTTTCGTTCTAAATGAAATGGTATTAAAACATTTTGAAGTAGAGTCAGTTATATTGAGAATTAAATTGTTGAAAACGGAGCAATGAAAAACATAAAACAACTTTGTTTCGACTAGTAAGCTTACAATGATATGAATTAACTACTAGGCTTTGTCAAAGTCACGTGGGCATTTCTGTTAATGGCTATACATTATTATAATATATGAATAATAAATCTATAGCAGCCTATTCATTACTGTTCAATGTTCGAATCGAGTCGAATCGAATCGAGAGTCAAATAAAGATCAAATCTATGGAGTGACTAAATGATCTCTAAATGTTAACCACTTCCAACTATCGTTTGTATGCTTGGACGCACCCAAATGGAAAAAATGAATGAATATGAAAGTAAGATAGTTGAAGTTGATGTTTGTTTGTGAAACAGAGGCGCTGGGTAGCGTGGGCAGCACGGCGGCCAGCTCTTGGCCGTCGTCGACGCCGGAGCCGTCGCCGTCGCCCGCCTCCACGCCCACCTCGGCCGACGCTGCCGACGCCGACGCCGAGCCGCCTTTCACGCTCGGAGCCACCGAGCACACGCCCTACCAGTGCCAGTTCTGCGACAAGGCCTTCCCGAGGCTCTCCTACCTCAAGAAACATGAACAGGTAGGAATGTATCTTATCTTCAGCCACAGAAATTCCAGTTATGGGTATAGGTACGCATTCTCCGAGAATGCTAATGCAACTTTTTAGAAATAACCGACAAGCAGCAAGTTCCTGCAAACTTTATCAGATCATTTAGCCATTTTCCGGGTAGATATCAGCTGTGTCTGCCTGCATGCAGCCATTAAGCTTTATTACAATTGTAATCCTCATTGACAATCAGTCCTGCTTACTCTCACTGCAGCTCTTAAATCTTCTGGCAACTTTTGTAGGGAAATTTGTCAGAATGTATCAGTAATTATTGAATGTTTCAAACGCTGCCCAGCTGAAATTAATCGCTTGGATTAAACTATCTCTCAATCTTTATTATGTTAAATTAAACTGATACTATATCCAGGGTAGGGTTCTGTAATGCAATTAAGCTTGGTGCAACATTGACTTTGTCATGATCATTCAGTTCTCATTGTTTAATTTAAGGCAGAGTTGTCCGGAAACTCTGTTAGGGTGAGAAGTAATTTATATGTCGAATTATTGCAAGACTTTTACAATATATAATCCGAAATAAATCTAGCTCCATCCATATTTAAATCTAATAATTGTCGTAATAGGATTCTAGGCTTAATATGTTATAGCTTTAATACTTTCAACATAGGAGAACATGTGGTTATAACTTAGCGTAGACCATTAATGCTTCATGGTTGGATCATTTGCCAGTGTAACAATATCATTTGCGTACTTGTTACCATAAAGTGAGTTAACTGGCTGCATAAATAATGCGACTGTTACTGGCATCATATCTGTGAATTCACAGTGTGCTTCCACGAGCCGGCTCCTTGCTTCATTAGCAAGTAGATACCCAAAACGACCCATTTACAGAGACGGTGTGTAGATATGCATCGCGCTCGCCTTGCAGTGCGTCGAGCGTCGAGCGTGGAGCACTGAGGGCTGTGACGTGCGCGGCCATTACAGCGGCCGTACATCTCGGCTCCTTTGTGTGGCGGCGATCTCGCCGCGTTACGATTACGACACACGCCGCGACAGATCTAGCTGAGATAGGACAAATAGAAACGTCACTTTGCATGCCGCCGCCAGCACGCCGCCTACGCACGGATACACATCGACACGTATACATCAAGTGGCAAAATCGTCACCTCGTAAACCTTAAAAATAAATTGAGCGCTCGGCTGAACCGTCCGCGTCCCGAGGAAAATAAAGTAGAAGGCGGCCGCAAAGGATTTCATTAGATTATCTGTGCGGAATTGCAGTGATCGCTGCCCTAGTGGCGATATCGATCGGTGCGTGCACATCGCGGCGACTGGCAAGTGGCGAGTGCTGCAAGTTGCGGGTGTGCGGCGTGCGCCGACAAATGTATCGGATGATGATCGCGTTCCCTTCGCGTCGCGAAATCGCGACACTGCGTTGACGGCCGGAAATAGGTTTGCGATAACAACTCCCTAGCTTCACTCGCCACACCTTTATCATCTCGCCGCTGCTTGGGAAAGGCGATCATTATAAGAATAAATCAATTACCGAGACCACGCACGGCTCCTATTAGTTTCGAGTTCGTTGCGCCTCGGCACTCTACACAAGCCGTAAAGAAATAAAAGTCTTGGAGGAAATATTACTTCAACGCTGAAATGCAATTAGATGCTTCAGTTCCCAGCTGTTCGATTTAATTAAGCCGTTTGGTTAAATATTGCTATGCCTGACAGATCTCAATCAATTGGCAATTGCATTGGTATCGCAATTGTAAATCGATGTATCCCAAATTGTAAGTGCTGGAATTACGTACAGAGTGTTCACACGGTCTGAAGGAAACGCGTCATATGTTATATCTGTGCTAGTGAATAAGAGTGATTTTATTATCTTTTTAAATTAAAGTGAGCTAGCATATGTATGTATAGATCATATGCCTACATAATTGGCAAAAAATCTAAGTTAAATTGTAGGTACATACGCTCATTCGTCAAGTAAACTCGGTCGTAGTCATGTTAAAACAACCATAACAATTAAAATAATTTTGATGTGGGTCCTTCCCTCAATAAAAGTTGAAAAAGACGTTCCGCGCGGACGAGATTCACATCTTTATTATCAGTAGGTATGAGCACCAACAACTTAGAGCTACTGTTTCGAAGAAATCACTGCATATAAGAATATTAAGATTTTTCATCACCTTATCAGTACGTCCATCAGTTTTCTGCATAACCTTAGACGACCACCGTTTTGATATCAAATGGCTTTAATCATTTTGTAAATCCTATGCAGTTTTAGATTATAACCCAGAAATTATGTACAGCGACAGAGTTATAGCTGACCCCGAGGTCTTCCGTCGGCAGCTGGCTGTGAGAACCGTCGCGTCGCCGAGCCGGCCGCCTCGCCGCTCGGTGCGGCTCCGTGCCGCGGCCGCACTGTTATTGCACTTGAGAAAGTCTCTCAGTAGCCGCGCGACACCCGTTTCCGAGGCTTTATCGGCTATCACGTACGCCTCTAAACTAGTTTAAAATGTTTTGTTGGCGCTGTACGCGGAAAATGCCATTTCGTATTTAATGTCAGAAGGTCTCATGTTATTTGTTATATAGTAAACCGTAATAACATTTGCGTGTGTTCAAACCATAAGCTGCGCTCGGCGTCGTGGTGGGAGCAGCACGAGGCAGAGCAGCAGGGCTCCGCGATGCACCCAGGGGCCTCGCCCCCGCGGCGCGCTGCCTTCATCTGGCTTGTGCAATTCTCATACTAAGCGTGATAGCGACAAAAGCTCATATTTGTGCATAAAACTTACATGGGAGCCATTTGCAAACCGTTAATTTTTATAGTCATGTATTTTATTCGCGACATGAAGTGGGCATGTTTGCTCTTGAAGCACCCGTGTCAATTGATTTGCGACAAATTCGTGTCTTCGTGTTAATGTAACTTTGTGAGAAGTTTATGTTGAAATATCGCATTCGTTTTGAAAAAGTATAAAATACTGGTTATGTAAGGATATATAGAGAACACGAGTGGTGCTTGCAAGTTGCAACGGAGACTCGATTTATCGTGTACGGGCGATCGGATTTATTAATTCTGTCGGGGGCCGATTGCTCCAATTAAGTGAGCGAGGTAAACATACCGCTGCCATGTTTATGTGTAGCTCGTACGCCACAGGCGCTTCGTGGTACCACTCCCGCGTCACTTGTACATGCATAACAATACTAATCCAAATAACAAGTTTATCTTGTTTTCGATAACATCACTACCCTATTAGGCACCATTAAAAGTGAAACTAACAATGAAAGCCGAAGCCGAGGTGAACTATTGTCAGTGGTTTGATAACGAAAAAAACATTTGTTACGATTATTACCTAATACATTGGCCATTGATGTCCCCGGCGGAATTCTTTTGTTAGTAAGAAGAGCATTTTCTAATGTAGTCTAGAAAACTTAGCGCTTATAAAATAATAAAAGAATTACTGCATAAAAATTGGGGTAACGATTAAGTTACTATGAACTGAAACAAATATTAGCTTCCATAAAAAAATCTTATTCCAAGATACGCCAATTTAATGCCACCGTTCTCATGATGCGAGAAATTAATTTCAGTTATGATAAATTACTTTTTTGAGTTGCGTAACTTGAGAAGCACTTTAGAACTTTATGATCGCTACTCATTTTTTGTTTCATCATTTCATGTGTTAGAGCAACAACTATCAATTAAATGCTCTTTTTCGCCAATAAAGTGATTCAGTAGATTGTATCAAAGGAGTCAATATTTATTAACGGGAAGGAGGCTAGGTGAGCAGCTTTCCTTTTCGCTTAAAGGCCAAAAGCATACCTCATTCAAAGAATCAATAATATGCCAAAACACACAATAAATACCGAGTTTGTACAATTGGTAGGTACCACCGCAAGTCCATTTCTCCCGCACAACAGTAGTGCAAGTGCACTGTTGTGTTCCGGTTTGAAGGACATTGTAGCCAGAGTAAATACTGGGCATAATGAGACATATCATCTTATAATAATGTACTGTATCAGCCCATATACGTCCCACTGCTGGGCACGGGCCTACTCTACAATCGAGAATACGATTGAGAGTGGTTAGGCCATATAGTCCACCACGCTGGCCTAGTGCGGGTTGGCGGACTTACATACCATAGGAATTCTTATAAATCGCTATGGTATGCAGGTTTCCTCACGATGTTTCCTTCACCGTTTTAGTACGTGGTGATTGATTATCAATACACACATGACTCCGAAAAGTCAGAGGTGTGCACTGGGATTCGAACCCGCGACCACCGTGAACATGTGGGCAGCCGCGTCTAGTCCGTTTACCAACAGGCCACCACGCACTTTATATAATAATAATAATATTATAATTAAAAATATGTATTTAACACATACAAAATACACTATATAACCTTATGAGATACCTATGTACATGACACTAGCATTCATATTACAATTTACATGTTTCCACATAAACAGGACATTTAGATTGTCACTACATCGTTGAACAATTAAAAGCAACAAATACTTATATTTGTAATTAGCTGCATAGTACACTACGCGGCTGATACACATTGCTACATCATAAGATTTACACTAACGTCTAAACTAGGCCTAGCCTGTATTTTAGATGTTAGTTTCTTCCAAAGACACAATTTAAACAAAGTGTCCACGCAGATCACACATTTCACTATCGCCTACCGTCGTCTTTAAAATATAACAGTATAACATAAGGCACACCACTGAAACTGCGAACATAAGCAATTATTATTATTATTATTACAATTTATTGTACACATAAAACAAATGAAAAAATACACAATGAAAAAAACTTAACCTATGTGTAAAGTACAATCGGCGGTCTTATCGCCTTCGGCGATGTCTTCCAGACAACCTTTAAGCAATTTTAGTTTCGAAACTTTGTTCCTTTTTCTCATCGTTTTGGGAACACAGTATGCCCATTCATTTAACAACATTCAATTTACAATACATAACAAAAGTAAAAAATATAAGTGTACACAAAAGTAAATCCTTTGTCAAGCAGATTACCTCGATTTATATCGATGTACTAGTAATAGACTTAAATTAAACGTTATAACAGATCTTTTCATTTGTAATTTAAAAAATAATCATATTAATAACAATAGCAAATCTAAGTAAAGAAAGGTGTGTGAATACATTTTACACTAGTGTCGCACACGGCACTCAAGCAAACTGAAACGAACGTAAAGAAACTGACTCCTAAGAAATAACGGAGATAAACCGAAATATAAAATTAATTAAATTAGATTTAAAGATTTTAAGCACTTTATGATAATACATTTCCAAGGGGCTACTTTTATACTTATACTTACAACTTTAATTTAACAAACAACTTTAAAAAGATTTTCTATTTCATCGTATGATTTTGTCTTCAACCATGCGGTCACGCGTTCTTTACAATTATAGTAATTGAGAGAATAGATTTGGAGGATTGTATTAATTTTGTTGTAGAGGAAAGGTCCTAAGTAACACTGAAATCTATTTATAAAAAATGTTTGTAGGTTTGGGAGGAGCAGACTTTATTTCTTTGTCGAGCAGTTAATTTAGAGTCATACAATAATTTCCGGTGTTGTGACAAAATCAATTTCATAATAAAAAGTTGTCTAACACTTAGAACATCGCATTTAGAGTATAAGCTAAATGTGGGATATCTACGAGGCTTGCAAGTCATAACTTTCAGCAATATTCTCTGAGCTATTTCTAATTTTATTAAGTGGGTTTTACTAGCACCACCCCAAGATGTTATACAATAAGACAATATCGACTGTACCAAACCAAAGTATACCGTTTTTATGAGGTCGTTATCCGCGATATATCTTATTTTTTTTGAATATGTAAATCAGCCGTCTAGTTCTTTCAGTCAATAATTAAATATGAGGGTGCCAAGACAGCCTCTCATCTAAAATGACTCCTAAGTATTTAATAGTTCCAACTCGATCTAAATAACGGCAGTTACATTCACAGTTATTCAAAAATTTGTTTTCACAGGTGTGTACTTGAATTTTTATGTTATATCCATCATGCAATTTTTGCTTAGTATTAGAAAATGTTAGGTATTTTGTTTTAGAAATGTTTAAGGAAAGCAAGTTTTGATTTAAACATTGGACTACTTGCATTAAATCTTTTTCGGCAAAAGATTTTGTTTATTCCCAAATTTCACTGTAAAAAACAAGAGCTGTGTCGTCCGCAAAGGTAAAAATTTTGCAATTATCCAACGCAATCTTACACAGCTCATTTATATAGATTATAAACAAGGTGGGTCCCAATACGCTACCTTGTGGTACCCCGTAATTTATCGTAATATCACTGCTATAATGACTTTCTATTTGAACCCTTTGAAGTCTATTCTCAAGATAGTTTTTAAACAAATCAAGAGCGTTTCCTCTTATACCAATCTTATTCATTTTCTCAATTAGAATTTCAGGAGATACTGTGTCGAAAGCTTTTGCTAAATCCAAAAATATTGCGATACATTTCTGATTACTGTCTATTTTGGTAGCAACAAAATTACTAAGTGCTGATACTGCCTGTTCTGTAGACCTACCTGCTCTAAATCCATATTGGTTTGCTGATATAATTTTTTCTTTTTCTAAATAGGATAAAAGTCTAGTGTTCATAATTTTTTCTAATATTTTTGATAAGGCAGGTAATACAGCTATTGGGCGGTAGCTGTTTATACAGTCTCTATTGCCCGATTTGTACATAGGGTGGATAATAGAAATTTTGAACACATCGGGGAAAATGCCACTATGCATACATAAGTTAGCGATGTGCGTCATAATAGGTACAATCTTATCTTCAGACATTTTTAGTATCTTGGTGGAGATGTTATCCCACCCGACAGCACAGTCAATTTTAAGGTTTTTTAAAATAGACTCCACTTCCATTTCTGTTGTATCCAACAAAACCAGTGATTTAACAGGACCTTGCCAGGTTTCCGAATTTCTACATAACATTG